>CM071631.1:2589381-3017259 GCA_036419045.1 Scirpophaga incertulas | reverse complement strand
TGGACAGGGAACAACCGAATTTTATCGGTTATATAAATTGCACACTAGTGCGTAATGAAATTGCGCACTAGTGTGCAATATCCTAGTTTTTGAGATTAAAAACACGCATGAAACAGCCCCGTTATGAGAACGTGTGTTGAAAAATGATATTATTGATTAGTTTCTAATACGATGTTAATAAAGTTGATTCGTTTGATTGAACGCGATAATCTTACAAGATCCCCATAGCATGAGCAACGAAATCAGATGATGATATGATAAACGTTTATGGATGTTACCGCCATCTCCAAGGTGATGGTCAAAATGTGTATGGAAGGTGGGCTTGAGTAATGTGCAGCGACGAAACTTTACCAGACAAGAGTAAATTATTGTTAATCATCTGGATAAAGATTAGATTTTAAATATATCCCGTTTTTTTTGTAATTAATAATTTAAATTATTTAATACTAGCAAATTGATAGAATCTTTTTTTTAAGTATTTTTTTTTCTTTTTATTAATTTGCGCAAGACATGCTATCAAAGTGAGCGGACGAGTGTCATCATTGGCCACAGACTATGTGCATTCAGGGTGGTCAGTACACAACATGTCTAGAACTTCATGAATTATAATTACTAAATTACATTTCTTTTGTTAACTATATATACCATTTTTCAATAAGATTTAAATAAATTATCATTTTATATACTTAATTAAACATTTTAACCACGTTTTGGATGTGTTTACTTGAATATCTAGGTACTTTCAAACATCATTTACAGAAAAACGGGGGATTTAAAAAATATATAATAATAAAAATACCTATCGATTGATATATCTTACGTCTCTGCACATGATTGAGACTTTTTTTTTAATATCTCGGTATGCGCGCTATTAATATCTGCGATGACGGTAAAACATTTTTTTTGGCTCCCCGCCTATATTTTGATAGGTAAAATTGATAAATCGGTCTATCATATCGCGTTTTTGTGTTGATGCTACAGGGTCAGAAGCCGATTCTCACACAATTGGAACAAAAAGTTCGGATTTGAGATTTGGCTTGAGTGGTAATTAAATTACTGCTCGGCTAATCAGAAGGGCAGGTCGAGGCCCGCCATTTTTAAAGGAAAGCCGTTATAATTGCTTCGAATAGTTGGGAGTAATAGATCTTTCTTATCTATAGAAATTCTATCAAACAGAAATTTAATTTGTATCTTAATATATACATTTTTTGAATTTTATTTTCAATTACTCTTAATAAATAATAAAGAAAATTGAAATATTTATCACTCTTAAACGTTTTAAGTAGGTTTTGCTTGCGTTTTTTCATATTTGTACATTTAATTAGTATTTTTAATAAAATACAGTCATAAAGTCACATAAATTTTAATTGAAGATTAATTTCAATTAAAATAATTTTAGGGAAAAATAGGAAACCGTATAGAATCATTTTGTTGTCCGTCTGTTAAGATCGTTTTTAAGATATATCTATAAGCAAAAGTAAAGAATAAAATCCGAACATTGCAAAATTATCAGAAAAAAAATATACATTTTGTCCATATATTTTGACACTAGCAAAGGAATCAAAACCCATACTTCTACTTAACATAGAATTACCAAATCTAGTTTAATTCGTACATATTGTAAGTTCTCAGGCAACAACGCAGTTGACAGCTTACTTCAGTGTACGCTGAAATCAAATTGTGCTAGTTCGGTAAATCTGTATCGGCACAGATAATATAATGCTACAGTACAGTAGTATCGGTAAATTATAACAGTTTATTGTCTCTGTCATAAACATATCGTCTGGCGACTTAAAGTGTTAGGGCAGACACCCAGACGCAACCCTGGACTTCGCCCGGTATATCTCCGAGACAGATAACAATAGGATGCGTCGATAGTTTATTGTTTGCTACCTGGTAAGACCTAGGGCAGAGTTCACATCGCGTGTATTGTTAAGAATCATTACGAACGGGAATTATTTTACAGTTTACCTGTTTTCTTTGCATATTCAATCGATTCATGGATATACAACTGAATCTAATCGAATAAATCGAATCTACAGCTAAGCGATTTTTGTTCACTGAGTAGATCTAAATAAAATGCGATATAATAAATAACGATTATTCTTTTTTTTTTTTTTATGTGATAGGGGGCAAACGAGCAGACGGATCACCGATGGTAAGCAATTACCGCCGCCCATGAACGCCCGCAACACCAGAGGAGTCACAAGCGCGTTGCCGGCCTTTAAATCGGAGTACGCTCTTTCCTTGAAAGTTTGGATATCGTAACGGTATTCATAGGTTTTAACAATTTTACGGTCGTTTATTTAATTTTATAACTATAGATAGATATTATTTATTTTTGTTACATCTTGGCTTGTATATATATGTCCTTTGTTATAATGTTGAATCATAATATGAAAAAGTCGAGGGTGTTACTATGCAGAGATATGTCGAAAGAGCGAGTTTATTTTTATGTCAATTCAGATATTTTTGGGTTTTTACTCCGTACCAAAGAAAAGAACCCTTATATGTTCACACTGTTTTGCATTTATCATGACAAGTTTCCTTGGAACGTGTGGAAGTATCATGTTTGAATTAAGGACTCCCTTGTAACAGTAAAAAAAAAACTAAAAGTAACAATTTTGATGTACCGTGTTAAAATAATAATAAATATTCTAAATTCAGACAAATAAAAGCATATGTAACTCATACCCTGCCAAACGGTTTGTTGATGTTTGTCAGTTTGTTTTCGGAAAAAAACAATAACAGTCACTATATTTACATAAGAATTACATTTACACAATAAGGATCACTAGTTTTCTTACTCAATATTATCGAACAAGAATTGTTTAATTCTCCCCTTATATATTTCGACATTCACAAAGGAATCAACACCTATATTTCTCGATGACCGAAAATCACGAAATTTTGCACGAATCAAATCAGTTATGTAAATAAATGTAGCAAATAAATGAAAAATTCCGGAATTCATTAATTTATAGTAGCACCATGATACGAATTCACATCATTTTTTGATGCAAGCAAGGGAATTAAAGTCATAGGGTATTTCCCCTATTTGACATAGCAGCTATTCCCATGCATTAAACCATTACCACTGTATTATAAATGATGTAGAGATGAATACTTTTTGCAATTTATAATAGAATGTATACTGGTTAAGAATAACAGAGTAAAATATATGTCGATTTTAGATCCAAATAATGGTTGAATAAATTTGCCACTATAATAATAATAATAAATAATAATAAATATTTGTTACACTTACACCAATTAGCCTAGCCCAAACTAAGCTCTGTAAAGCTTGTGCTATGGGATCTAGGGTAACGGATAGACATACATATATTATACATATATAAATAATTTTTATTGAAATATATATCAACAACCACGACTAAGGTACAAATGCTCGCATTCATCACACAAACATCTGCCCCCACCGGGATTCGAACCCGGGACCTCAGAGATGGCGACACCTTGAAACCGGTGTACGAACCACTCGACTATGGAGGTCGTCAAATAAGTATAAGAGGAGCTGGTAGGTATTTTAATATTTTATTCAACAGGCACTCATTGACCTATCAAATTTTAAACAGAAAAGAATGCATAGAGTTACATAACCACAAAAATAAAATAAAACATATTTATTTTATTTATCACATTATTAGTTTACTTATAATTAAGGGATGGGATGGCCTAATAAGCCTTAGTCGTGTTTGTGACAGCCAGCACTGCACTTTTATAAAATATAAATTGGTAAGAAAGTGTAAAAATATACAACCCTGTATGTGAATATTTGCAGGGACAAATTACTGTACAATGGAAAGGGTAGAGTATTTTGTATTTGAGTCCAATCTTAATGTGGGAGAAAATTATTTTGTAAAATAAAATAAGATAAAAGAGCATCAACTTCTACTATAAGAATTTGTAACTTAATAGTATGTAGTAGTCATGAAAGCATAAGTATGGCCAATTAGGCTTCTTATACCTTTAAAAGTATTAATAACACTGTTATAACTTACCATGTTAATATCCCTCCAACTCCAAAACCGATTAAAATTGCAGGTTTTGTTTCTGTAACCCCCAAAGCAATCATCAATGTTGACAGCTCCTCGATTGCTTTTGGGGGTGAAAGTTCACTCCTACTGCCGCCCTCGCTGCCTCCGGTCCCTCTGAGATCAAGGGTGATAATACGGTGGCCATTGTCAGCCAGTCGCTGCACTACTTTGTACCAAGTGGGCCCCCATAGCTCTTCAGTATCTGGTGCATCACTTAATATAAGAACTATAGAGCCAGAGTGTGGACCACACTCGACATAGTGGTATTTAACACCCTGAAAAGTTTCATTATTTGTAAGCAATTAGGTAATACTGTAATAGTCATTACTAGGGTAATGTAAATGTACACAATACTCAATCTATTTAAATATAATATATTTAAACATTCCATTACCAAAAGTTGATATTTTTCTTTAGTAAGTGTTCATAATGCATAATAATTATTTAACATAATTTTAAAAATTATAATACAATAAACCTTCAGAGTTCTCACATGTTGATTTACTGTTAGGGATTATAAATAAATAAAAATAATATATATTATTAATATATATAATAATAAACAGTACAAGTATAAAAAAAAGTTTAAGAAAGTTACCATAATTTTTATAAAGTAATGCGTGCCTACAGCTGAATCCACTGTCAATTCGACAGCAGGAATACTTCTCGACACTTTTCTCCGGTGTCCTTTCCATAACCTCTTCACAGTTATTTGTATAAATTGCCAAATACCTAGAAATATGCAGTTCACAACTATACTGACAGCTTCCCATCCAGAAACCAGTTCTAACACATTTTGATTTCCCACCCGCGCTCCCATTATAATATACTTATTAAATACTTAATTATTAAAAGCACACACGACGCGACGCACTCAAAGGTCTTAACAAGTAATAGTTTTATCGCTATTTACTCAGTCAAGCAAGCACTGGCTTATCAGTAGTTTATCAAAAGTTTATTTGACAAGTGACGGTAGAAGAAAGGATCTGTTTCGGTCCGTAACTTGCTATTAAATGTTAAACTTTTTTCCTTTTAGAGGTTTAAATTGAGAATATTTTTTGGAGTTCCTAATTATTAATGATTCGATATAATTTTAAAAAGTATGATTTTTATTTTAAATAATTTTAATAGCGACTAATAAAGAAATACTGTTTTAAATAGAACTCAAATGGAGTTGTATAGTGTAAAGATATGTATAGTTCGGACACAAGTTAAGTGTTATTTTGATAATGACAGCATGTGTCAAACTAATGAAAAGATTTAGCGGGATTTTTTAAAACTATTTTTTTCTAGTTTTGTATGTTTTATTTCAATTCATATTGTTATTTTTTTATTAAGATTTCGATGGTTAGTTTTGTTAACACAGAGACAAATATATTTACTGTAGCACCATCAATCAACCTACGGTGAACATATTTTTCGCTAGCTAGTGCTATTATGGTAAGGTGTGGTACCTTACCATAATAGTACCTTCAATGGTACCACAGAAAAATATATTTACCATACTATCATAAATGGTACCGTAAATTATATTTGACATAGTACTATTAATTGTATTTTTTGCGCAAAACTTACAAAGTTAAATAATAATACTTTCTCATTAAAAGCAATAAAATAGGTATGCGTATACAAACATAAGACATCGAATAGTATAGTGTACTTGATACTTCAACATAATTTACATATGTATGCATGTTATGTACTAATTTTCTTCAAGGTAAAGTTTAGTATAGTAATAAAGGTATAGTTTTGAAGTGGGTTTTCGGCATAAAAGAATCGGAGAAATATATGAAATACACTTTGGTACGTGGTAGAACTCCGCATGTACCGGTTAGAAGGTCAGTGTAGAGACTACATCCTCACTATAATACCAAGTCGCAAAGACAGTAACAAAATAATATTAGCGTTGGTGGTTTAGCATAAACTCTTGACTCTTCGCCTGCTCAATCTAAGTGAAGTTAGTCATACTTGAAACGAAAATTTTGATCATAGACAAAGGTGACCGGAATAATTAAACTGAATGGTATCTCAGAAAAAGCGTAACTTCAACTTGAAGAGGGATAAGAAGGAAATAGTCTTATACAATGTCAATAAAAAATATGTTTTCAACACGATGAGGACAATGTTGAGGGTTTATTTAAAACATATAGGTTGGGACGCAGCACTCGACTCTGAGAGCATAATGGCGACGACACAACGCAGAAACGACCAGTCACCACACATAACGATGGCTGCGTTATACTTACGTCATACTTCAAGCGATGCGATATTATATTGTGTAAGGCTTATCTATCCGTTGACGCGTTTAACGGTTATATATGAATTTAGAATAGACACATTACCATTTAACAGAATATTTATCTTACGATAGGATTTATAACGTTTTTATATGTGTAATTATAGTTAATGTAAGTGTTATTATAAGTGTAATCCTGTGGGTGCTGTAAGAGCCGACTCAGGTAGCTTACTAAATTACACCTGCAAAACGCTTGGACAGTGGCAATTTGCACGTCCTTTATTACATTGGGTCATACCAGTTGCAGCAACTTTTTATTATAGCTGATACACCCTCTCACAGGGCGCCTTTCTATTACCTAGAAGGGCAATAGGATTAGCGGCAAGGGCAAGGTCAATGTTTAGTTGTAAAAATACGAACCTGTATGAGTTAGGAATATAGGAATCTCTTCAACAAAAAAAGCACCGTTCTCAAGAACTTACTATGGGGGAGTTTGCTAAAATAGAGCTACTACGTTTAAACTGCTTATTTTTCACGTGTCTAGGCAACATTTTTAAAAGAAGCCTTGAGTTGCATCTCCGCTTTATCAGGTAAATATAATAACTTTCGAGTTTTGTTCTTGCGCACTAATGAAGATGCAAAGTAAGGAACTCGCTAGCTTACCTACAGACGTTTGCAAGTATCTATGGTAGGTAGGGTCATTGCTTGTCATTACGTGAATGATTGTATGGTAGTCCGTGTGTTTTAAAATCAAAGATATTTATGCAGTAAGTTATTTATTAGTTATGATATTATCACAAGTAACAAATATATATTTTACCGTATCTATTTCTTTTTTTAGTCCACAGATCCTACAGCTTCTCTTCGCATAAACTAATCATAGTGATGTGTGACAACTAGTGGCCTCCATACTGACAAGGGCTTTTGCTAATTTACCGCTTTGTTTTGTTTATAGTATAAAAAAGAAACAGACAACTGTGTTATGATAATAAACATAATAGCAAACTCCTCCAAGGAATTATTCAAATTTTATGGGCCCTATTAATTTTTACCTTAAGCTTCATAGTTTTAATAATCAATTTTGGGTTCCGACCACTGACTGGATTGATTTGATTTATGATAAAATTTATTATATCGGTCTTTCAGAATCTAAAGCAAACAAAACAAATAAACCAGAAAAACACTTCATCTTTGAAATGAACTAGATAAACATAGCAACTGTAATTAAATAGTAACAGTATAGCTTTTGTATATCGTGTGATTCGTGTGCGCGAGCGTTAAAAACAGAAGTGCAATCTGAAACGCGTTAATTCTGCTGGTGCTTTGTGACGGACCCTTCTGCAGGACAGGACTTGGTAAATTGATTTGAATTTGATATTGTTTATTTGTACGACCATTCCTCAGAATAAACCGTCTGCAGATAATGATTGACGAATGAATGAGATTTTGCGATAATGGCGGCATTACGCACACACCTTAGTAATCATTGAGTTGTATTAATATGATATGTAAAGATTAAGGGCTGGTTTTACCAGTTAAATATAATTTCTAGATATATTAAGTGACACATAATAATTATGTAAAAATTGTGTCTAATATGCTATTTGTAAATTGGTTCGTAATAATTTTAATTTTATTTATTTATTAATTGCAATAAATCAGAACCAACAAGAGATTGTAACAAATAAAACTATATAAACCTAAAACTATTGTACAAGTACGAACGCTAATCCTATATAAAGTTCAGATTTTAACTTTTGCTAATTCTTTAGTTAAATAACTTGAGGTTATAACATATTACCTACTAATATCTTTCTATGTGGAAAATATATATCTGACTATCAGAAGGAAAGGCGAATAAATAAGAACACAAGTTAACTGGAACACTGATGTTAATGCAACTGTTTTATACAGAACTTACAACATACAAAGAACTTACAAGATACAAAGAACTCTTTGTTCAAACTACAAAACAAAGCAACTACACAAATAAGTAAAATCATTGTTCTTACATAACTTATTATTTTGGCTAACTGAAGCAATATATTTACATTATAAGGAATTTATAACACACAGAAACTTATAACATAAGCCCGAAGCTAAAGTTTTACGTCCGTTTTAACAGAAGTAACCATCTATAGTAAAACCGGTTGTAAAGACAGTTTGTTTAAGTATAAAAAGTAATTATAATTAAAAATTCTATACATATATGTATATATAACTATAATTATATAACATGCCTCATGCATGACCGAGCTTTGTAGTATATAACATTTTATTTGTGGCAATCATAAAGTTCATAGTAATAAATAATAAATATAACAAGTTGTTATTAAAATTTTGATTTAGTTGACAGTTTGGTCTGTCTTTTTGTTTGTCTACGACACACATTTATAATATAACAATAAGAATATATATATATAAAGCTGTTAATACATTTTATACTCTCACAAAAAATTATGATTTCGATAGCGAAAATATTCTAGAAGTGGTAATACACGTCTTTAATGTCGGGTCAATTTAATAGGCCACATTTGACATTTCATTAAAATTCCTCAACTAACCTTGTAATGGCGCACATAAAATATTCAACATTTTTTTAGTTTTGAAATGGACAAATGACCGTTGTTACAATGTTGCGTTCAGTGAAGTCTGAACGTTAGTGATATTCCTCAAAAAATCGAATGCATGCAATCATTACTTGTGAAGGGATTTTTCACCATGAATGAATAATCAAATTTTTATTAAAATAAAACATGTTATTCTTTTGTTTTATAATAAAAATCAATAATAACTTCATAAACAGAGAAATAATTGATGTTAAAAAATGTTAAGGCAATTAAACTCGTAAAATATATTATTACAGTACCTATAAAAAAGAGCGTATTCCCATTTAAAAGGCCGGCAACACGTCTGTTGTTGCGGGCAGCGATAATTACTTACCATCAAGTGATCCATTTGCTCGTTTGCCCCCCTATCTCATAAAAAAAGTTATTTTCCATAATAACAGTATTCGATTCACATATGTTTAAAGTAAATATCGATTATTTCACCATAATCGGAGTGTTTAAGCAGGTCACCTCACTATGAACAAATGTCAAATGTGGCCTATTAAATTGACCAGACTGTACCTGATGCATTGCTTTTATGTATGACAGCACGTATGACGTTTGCATCACACACAAAAATTTGTCTGTCGTCAAAAGTCTGGACGTATGTGCATATGAGATTCTATGTTTGTGACTGCACCCATGACACAGGATAGAGATCCTAGTGTGGGGCCAAGATTAAAAAAAATGTTGACTTATTAGATCTTACCAATTTCCATATTTATCAAATATTAAACACACATCGAATTAGTTTAGCTGGTACTTACGTCATTCGTACAAAATTTTAAAGAAAATATAGTTATTTTCGAGATTGTAAATAACTAAGATCGATGTAGTATGTGTATATTTTGCTCGACTATATAAACTTTAACAATATAACATAATAACGTTGTAAATGTTTAAGTATCTTTTATTTAATCGTCGATTAAAACCGTGAAGCAAATGAACATCACACAGAATCCATACTGAAGACGTGCTTCACGAAACATCGCCTGCACCGATAGTGCCTCATTGAAATGTCCTCAGGAAGTGAACAGGGTGGAAACACGAAGCGGCTGTCACTTAATTCTCGAGAGACAGATCTGCGGCCCTCTCGAGGGTGTCACGTCTCTAGCGGCACGTACGTCCCACCCACTACTTTTGTGAGGATCAGATTGAAACTTAATGAGCCTCCATGGAACGGATGGTTAGACGGTTATGTACACGTCACGGTACACGGGTAGGGTTGTGTAATTGCGTAAGTAATATATACAACAAAAATGTATTATACAGTTCGTTTCGTTTCGTTAGCCGACACGTTTCACGAGATAGTTTGTCTACGAAACGTACTCACGACCATTTTATGAGAAATAAAAGGTGAACGCGATTATCTTATATATAAAAACTAGCGACCCGTCCCGGCTTCGCACGGGTGCAGTGAAAAAATGGTTATGGTGGGTTATCCCTAAGAGATAGACATATACCATCGCGGACTTTTTTGTGGATTTTTGTAAGTTGTACAATACTGTAGTACATTATTTTGGTCTATCTCGTAGGGTTCAGCCAGCGTTTGCAATATAAGCGCAAAAAAACGTGCTTATTTACGACATCACATTAGAAACCTTTAAATTTATCAGTGTTTCTCTACTATATTATGCATTTATTATACATACAAACCTTCCTTAAGAATCACTCTATCTATTAAAAAAACCGCGTCAAAATCCGTTGCGTAGTTTTAAAGATCTAAGCATACATACATACGGACATACAGCGAAAGCGACTTTGTTTTATACTATGTGTTGTAGAATCGCAAAATGTGTTGGTAAGCTCATAACTCAACAACGCCTGGACCAATTTGGCCAATTCTTTTTTGTTAATGTTCGTTGAAGTTCAAGGAGGGTTTTTACAATGAGGAAAATTCAAATAATTATCGGAAATACCCTAAAAACAGCCCTTTTATTTTCCCATGCAAACGTTTTCTAACTAAAACGTACAGTCGAATTGAGCTTTATTGTTATTGTATAAAGTTCATATTGCAAGCACTCACTGTTGTCTAAGCAATGAAGGTGTGTTCCTAACATCAAAGAGTCAATTTGCGCTTTATTAACGCTACATATAGTTGAAATTCAATCATATCTATCAAAACAGTGTGCGTGCGTGCGTTGGAGCACAGAATACATCGTTGGAGGATTTATGGCCGTTTTCACCAACCTTGTCTTAGCTTAGGTGACTCCTAAGTGACATGCTGTCACTTTTTATATTAACTGAAAAGAGTGAGACAGCATGTCTCTTAGGAGTCACCTAAGCTAAGACAAGGTTGGTGAAAACGGCCATTAATGTCACGTTCCAAAATTGAATAGCCACAAAATGTAATAGGTCATTAAGACTTTTTTTGCGATTTGGTTGGCTATGCGACATTATCTATAAAATGATTAGGAACAAAAAACTGCCACTCTACAAATCTTTTTGATAGCACGAAGTCTGTCGGGTCCGCTAGTTATTTATATTTATATGATCAAGATTTGTGATGTCACTTTGCAAAGAATACAATGTCCGGTAATGTTTGCTGTATGATTAATTTTGCCCCTTGGTTATTTATTAATTTTGC
Organism: Scirpophaga incertulas; assembly: GCA_036419045.1. Classification (NCBI taxonomy): domain Eukaryota; kingdom Metazoa; phylum Arthropoda; class Insecta; order Lepidoptera; family Crambidae; genus Scirpophaga; species Scirpophaga incertulas. Next base: position 3,005,769 of record CM071631.1, on the reverse strand, counting down.
AATACAAATTTAATAAAAATCCGTTCCTCTTTCCTCACAAAATTTCACATTAATAATATAGTAGTAGTAATGTTTAGTTTGAAGAGTAGGACTGGCCAATTATTGTGTACCGTGATTTTACATCTTTTGTAACAAGTAGTGATGTGCCGGATCGTCAAAAATCTAGATCCGCGGATACGGATCTGAATACGGATATTTGGTGTCAAGATCCGCAGATACGGATACGGATCGTAACTTTCTTACACAATCGGTAACGGTGCGCGCGATCTTGAGTTGAAACATGTTTCGACTTGCATTGTGCGGCGCTTCTTTTTTTGTTTTGTTTTACTTTAATGTGACATGATTTTAAAAAAATGTCTACAAAGAAGTTTAGTAGTGTAATATGGAATTATTAAATGTTGAATGTGCAAAGTGATAGTAAGTATTCTCGCAAGGGCAAAGGCTCAACTTAAGAAATCATTTACAAAGAAAACATCCTCAAGAATTATTCTTTAAAGAAGACTCTGCTAAATCCCAACTAATATTATAAATGCGAAAGTGTGTTTGTTTGTTTGTTTGTTTATTTGTTTGTTTGTTTGTTTGTTTGTTACCTCTTCACGCTTAAACTACTGGACCGATTTCAAAAATTCTTTCACCTTTGGAAAGCTACATTCTCCCCGAGTAACATAGGCTACTTTTTATCCCGGAAAAATCGACAGATCCCACGGGATGCGCAATAAAGGCTTCGCTCAAAAACTACTGCACAGATTTTTATGCGGTTTTCATCAATAGATAGAGTGATTCTTGAGGAGTTTTGCGGCATTTTTTATCTCGGAAAAACGGATAGTCCCACGGGAAGCGCGATAAAATCTTCGCACCATAAACCGACTTCCGCGTATATGTAGCCGTGGGCAAAAGCTATGACCCTTAACCCTCTATACACCCAATCCCGAAATCCACGCGGGCGAAGCCGCGGGCAGAAAGCTAGTAGATCCATAAAAGATCCGCCTAAAAGTAACGAATACAGACACGGATACGAATCTTTCTTCTGTCTCGGATATCTGCGGATACGGATACGTCACTAATAACAAGTTAACAATTACATTGTGGTTCTTGTGAGGGTTGTAGATTCGCTGCGAATCTTACAGATATCATGTATGTTAGATGCGATTGTAATAACTTACCATCAGGCAGTCTGTTTCGTTGTCAATAAATACGAATAGCGTATCCATAGGAATCATATCTCCAATAACAAATCTAACAGAGTAAACTAACAGAATCAATATTACTACATAAGCGCTCCAAAATAATGGAAGCCGCCCTCCCATTTACATAACATTCTATGTGCCTCATCCCGGCTGAGGGACTCCGCTCCTGTCCTGCTGGGCACCCCCGCTCTGCGTTAACAGACGCGCATTATTTTCCCCTGACAAAAAATAGTATTGCATATTCAGGGACGGTTTTTTTCTATTTTAGTTGTTAATAACTATGATTATAGACGCTGTTTGGTTGTGTTCGACGAGCTCCGTAGTTCAGTGGTTAGTACACCAGTTTCAAGGTGTCGCCATCTCTGAAGTCCCGGGTTCGAATCCCAGTGGGGGCAGATTTTTGTGTGGTGAATGCGAGCATTTGTACCTTATTCGTGGTTGTTAATATATATATTTCTATCAAATATATTTATATATGTATGTCTATCCGTTACTCTAGATCCCATAACACAAGCCTTACAGAGCTTACTTTGGGTTAGGCTAATTGGTGTAAGTGTAATAAATATTTATTTATTTATAATATAGCATTTATATTTAAGGTTTCAGTTAGTTGATATATAAAATTTATTGATTTGACTAGTTGTGAATGACGCTTTGGTAATAAGAAGTTTGCCAGAAACTCTGTTATTAAGGAAATAAAAGTTTGTTATATTTATATAGTTAGTATAAAATGTTGTCTTTTTTTGCACCGCGACTTCTTATTCTTCATTATGCAATATCTCAGGTTCTAGACCAGTGATTCCCAAAGTCCAAAAGGTCTATGACAACCTGCAAGGGATCTACGTCAGTGAAAAATCAATTTGGGGGTCCATGAAATGAAAACGGCGGTTCATGATAATGGATTTCAACATGCACTGATAGCACCTATTTACTTCCATTATACTAACTTCTAATATAAAGACATAAAATTACTTATAATAGTAATTACGAAGTAAAAAAAAATATTATAAATGTTTATGGAATTTTGTAAGTTGTATGATTTAGGCATTCAATATTAGGTAAGTGTAACTTAACTTCAAGTCGGCTTGACCCTTTGGCATTGCGTAGAGATGTAGCTTCTCTCTGCATACTCTATCGCATTTACTACGGTGAGTGCTCGGAGGAATTGTTTGGACTGAACCCTGCTGCTACATTCCGACATCGTTCCACGCAACAAACCTTCCATCCTCACCATCTCAATACTTGGCAGTCCACCACTGTGCGTTACTCTAGAAATTTTCTGCCTCGCACAGCTAAACTGTGGAATGAATTGTCGCCTGCAGTGTTTCCGAACCGCTACGATATCCAAACTTTCAAGGAAAGAGCGTACTCCCATTTAAAAGGCCGGCAACGCGCTTGTGACTCCTCTGGTGTTGCGGGCGTTCATGGGCGGCGGTAATTGCTTACAATCGGGTGATCCGTCTGCTCGTTTGCCCCCTATCACATAAAAAAAAAAAAAAAAAAGTAGGAAGTCTACCCAAAACCGAAAAACTTGGCAAAGGGTCTACGAGGCAAAAAAGTTGCTCTAGACTGTGTACCGAATTTCATTTAAATCAGTTCAGTGGTTTTGGCATAAAATTTCGACAAAAAGACAGAATTAATTAAGCATTTATAATATTAGTAAGGACATTAAATTGACAAAACACCTCAGTGTGCTTCAATTTTATCAATTCTATACCATGTGACAATTAACCATACAAGATATCTACTTGGATGAGTAAAAAACCCAAATTTACATTACGTACTTACTATAGTCCATTTCAACTAGGATGATCTCTATGACAATTCATCGTGCTCCGAATTACGCATTTTTCGTTTGACAAACAAAAATAATTTTATTCCTTAATATTTTTTATTCATAGTAGCTTCATTGCAAAAAATAATACAATAAAATATATTTTACTTATAAAACGAAGACAGTATCGCTTAGTTTAATTTAATGAAATAAAGAATTAAAATAAATCTTTTTTAATTAACTATGTAATTCGCAAACATGAAACGGAACGTCAAAAAAACATAGAGGTGGGACATCGAATAATCGGCGGCCATCTTGTAATCGTAATGTAACCTGGCAATCGAGTCAGTACGAGTGTGTCAGCCTTGTATGCGAGTTGTGTTTTCATCGATTTTTGCGTGGTGTTCTGTTATTGTTGTTATTGTTGACTGTTGTTGCTGTTTCTGTTTAAGTTTTTGTTGTTATTTTGTTATTTTTTTTGGCAAAATGCCGAAAAAATCACAGGTAAACACTTGACTATATTTCTACTATACCTACATAATATTATATACATAAGATAAATGCATTGATCAACAAAAACTTTCAATATAATACAGAAACACTAATGATACTCAAAGTTTTAGTAGTAAGATAATATCGATTTCATTTCCATATAAAGTATAATCGATTACCAGAAACAATCGATTTTATTTTCACTGTAGGACCTGTCTACAAGTGTCGAAATCGAACTGTCACAGAGATCATCTTATTTGAAATGGACTATACACAAACGTGCAATAAACTTTTTGCTGTTACATATTACGAATAACTATCCGAAAATTTTGTTAGCGAACGATCCTTATCAATATGTGTCACGTGTACAATATCCCATTTATAGTCAAACCCGAGTATAATAAATCTGTGTTCGCGGTTAAACCTCCCTCAGAGGGGATTATCGCAACGATACCAGTCGTCCCGCATTACCCTGACATGCATAGGCACAGATAATGTAACACTACAACCATTGCGTTAATAATGCGTTAACTAAATAAAACCTCGAATTTCATGGCGCTCCACTGAGATATTTATCGAATTAAAACACAATCGAAAGGTGTTGGATGTTAGTAACATGAAGCGTGCCCCTTCTTACAACGGCGTATTAAGGGTTTCTTATGTTGCCTACGCAATGTAGCTAATGGACATTATGGACCGTATTAATAAAGTTTTTTAAACGTATTTTAGTTGATCTAGGTTAAGTTATCTCGTTCTGTCTTTCAGTGAGTATCATAAGTTAGAAAGAGAAAGAAAGAAATTAGTTACCTGTCAGGATTAATTAACTTTATTAGGTAATACGCATCCAAGAAAATTGTAACAAGATTCAGAATAATAAGGTTAAATTTATATTCGCCTGAACTAATTGAGTTCAGGCGAATATACAAGTACTTTAGACAGGAAAGTTATTACTAGTTATAATAATTAACTAAGTGACCAGGCGATCAGTATTCTGGGTCTGTACTCTTAAAATCGAACATACGATATATCGTCGTTGCTTTGGCATATGTCTCGCTCTAACTTCACAGTGTGCATGTATATTAGAGAAGGACAAGACGCGACAACGATAGCTATATATCAAATTTAAACAATTGTTCTGTTATCTAACAGCTCGAAAAACTACGAACTAAAAAATCTCTGCACTGCGCCCTCTCCTGAGGTGCGGTCGCTGTCACTGCAAGCCGTAGGGCCATTAGGACCAAGGCTTTAGGCTGAATATGGTCGATAGATCCGCCGAAACCTTCAAAAAAAGAGCATATTCCTATTTAAAAGGCCGACAACGCATCTGTGACTCTTCTGTTGCTGCGAGTGTCTATGGGCAGCGGTTATCGCTTATCATCAGGTGATCCGCCTGCTCCTTTGCTGCCCTAACCTATAAAAAAATAAAAAAAAGTTTTGCTTTGTTGAGAAATCAATCTGTGGGTCTATGTGTGTGTGTTGCGTTCAAAAATGATGCATATAACAAATCATCTAGTAATTGCACTATTTTTATTTCAAACTAATTGAAAACCCTGAAATGTTTCTAGTGAAACTATGTAACATCGTAGACCCTATTGACCTCATTCGTTGTTTGCAATATCCTATCTGCCCGCTACGAAATTCAACCCAATTTGCTACATGATAAGCTCTGTTTTGCTTTACCTAGTTGTCGTTTAATAGGGGTGTCGCTTCCCACCAAAACTGATTAGAGTCTCGTATAGCACCGAGCCGAGCGAGAAAATCGAATCTGAGTACTATAATGGACTCCGCAATCACGTTACACGGGAATCGAGACATTCTGCGCCATTACGAATGTAAAATGGTGATTTGTATAATTTTATTGCGGAAACAGTGGATGTTGGGATGTCGTTTGGTTTTTTAAATAGTTCTTTATGTTTTTGGGAGATTAGCAAACAATATTTCAGCACATTTAGTTACCGAAACATATGATCGACTTAACATGTTCCCGAGTTTTACTTTACCATTGATACTTGCTAGGAGGTAGACTCTGTACCAGGGTCGTCTGCATGGGTACTTACCTCCGTCTTACCTATTTCCGCCGCCAAACAGCAGGGTTCGCTTTGTTGTGTTCCGGCGTGAAGGGTAGGATAGGCAGTGAAATTACTGGGTACTGTGACTTTACATCTTATGTCACAAGTTGGCAACGTACACTGTGGTTCTTATGAGGTTTGCAGATTTGCTGCGAATCTCGTGGGAACCACATGTACTATAGGCGACTGTTACCACTTACCATCAGGTGGGCAGCCTGCTTGTTTGTCAACTTTAGCAATAAAAAAAAATACAAAGTACGTTCATGATCCTTATATCTACCCCTGAAACAAATATCATAATTTTATTTACACTTACGTTTCCCGTAAACAGAGTGAGATTTTCCTATCGAGTATTAATCAATTTTATCTGAAGCTGATCCTAAAGGAGCTTATATATCTTACTGTTTTATATAATCACTAGCTTTCTGCCCGCGGCTTCGCCCGCGTGGATTTCGGGATTGGGTGTATAGAGGGTTAAGGGTCATAGCTTTTGCCCACGGCTACATATACGCGGAAGTCGGTTTATGGTGCGAAGATTTTATCGCGCTTCCCGTGGGACTATCCGTTTTTCCGAGATAAAAAATGCCGCAAAACTCCTCAAGAATCACTCTATCTATTGATGAAAACCGCATAAAAATCTGTGCAGTAGTTTTTGAGCGAAGCCTTTATTGCGCATCCCGTGGGATCTGTCGATTTTTCCGGGATAAAAAGTAGCCTATGTTACTCGGGGAGAATGTAGCTTTCCAAAGGTGAAAGAATTTTTGAAATCGGTCCAGTAGTTTAAGCGTGAAGAGGTAACAAACAAACAAACAAACACACTTTCGCATTTATAATATTAGTTGGGATGTAAATGGGATGGTTGCAATTGAGAGGGGTACTTAATTTGTTCAGAATATTTGATCATACAGGACATATTTTAGTATCAACGTCTTGATCAAAGTATCTCGTTATTATAACTAGAAGTTTTTTTTTGTTAAATAAATAAATATTTATTACACTCGCACCAATTAGCCTAGCCTAATGTACCTAAGCTCTGAAGGCTTGTGTTATAGGATCTAGGGTAACGGATAAACATACATATATAAATATATTTCATAGAAATATATTTTAACAACCATGACTAAGGTACAAATGCTCGCATTCATCACACACACATCTGCTCCCACCGGGAATCAAACTCGGGACCTCAGAGATGGCGACACTTTGAAACCGGTGTACTAACCGCTCGACTATGGGGGTCGTATAAGTATCATAACTATCTATATTCCTATTAAATATTTTACAGTGAAATGTAAATTTTAGACTATGAAATATCGGTAGCAATGGTCCTATGGCTTGAAAGGAAGAGAAAAATACTACAGTACCTACAGCGTTCATATATAATCCGCAAGCAAACAAAACATTTACTGTCTTCTGTATATTTTTAGTAGGTTAGGTAACTAAATTTATATTTAATAATTCGATAAGTACATGACATTAAATAAAAAAATCTATACATAATTAGAGTACTCTGTTAATTGAGAAATATTGTTGTCAACAGTACACCTGCACCTATTACTTTTGAAGATACATCGACATGTTTGCGGCGCTGTCGCAGATTGCTCAAAAACACTCCATACTAAAAACACTGCAATCGTGACGTCTTAATTCAGTTAACTCGCCTAACTTGTATGAGCGTGTAAGCAAAATTCGAAATAACTTTGTTATTTGTATGTATATAAGTATACTTTCTATATAAATAAATGTCATATTTAATCAAAATGAAAATTAACTTTATTCAAATATGACTTTATAGAAAGCTCTTTTGAATCGTTCAATTTTTTCCCCTACCATCCATTCAGGACGTATTTTTTAGCTGATAAGAAGAATGGGCGCAAGAAACTTATCAGCTTTATCAAAAGTAATAACAACATTAACAATAAATTATGTCGTTGTCATACAATGTACATATGTGTTTACAATTTATACGGGAAAACAAATATTTACAATTTAGAATGTAATGTCTTCAATTCAACACCAAGCATTGGCATCATTTAAATAAGCATTGACTTTGTGATAGCCCTTACTCATTAGCGTCTTTTTAACATGTACCTTGAACTTATGAAAAGGCAATTCTAGCTGAATTGCATTTTCATAAGTTCACTATGTGAAATCTTGTTATAAAAATTTATACATTTGTCACCAACGAACCTCTAGTTTTTTGTAGCCTGTACGTTGGAAGGGATTTAATGTGAGAATGCTAGAAATGTGTGAGTTTCATTAGAATTATGTAAAATAGTAAATAATAGCACATTTTTAGAAAGCTAAAAAGTGTTTTAATTAAAAAAAATAAACTGACATTTCTATATTGATATACTTTCATTAGATATAAATTGCTCTAATTGGACAATTATAGTATAAAAATGACCATATTCAGTTGTAGTCATATCATCACAGCTCATATACGTATATACGTCCCCACCGAGGGGCTCGAGCCTACCCCTAACTATGTTAGGACGATTAGGCCTTAGTCAACCACGCTGGCCCAGTGCGGGTTGGTTGACTACGTACACCTTTGAATCGCTTCGCAGATGTACGCAGGTGTAGTCATATACTCTTACTTTATTGACTCGACCTAGTTCCTAGAGCGCGGCGTATGTCATTTTTCCGTTGTACTTTTAAATTTTCTTTTTTTTTTTCTCCGGCATTAGCATGCGCCGGACGCGTCCGTAACCGCGTTACAGAGTCGTCGGCGCTACGTGCGAGTGGCGCACAAAGCCGAGGGCACTCGTCATCTGCTTGACTGTGTAACTTCGTTTGCGAGCTGGCTGCCAGGGGCGGATACTGTCAGTGGATTTGGACTTTTCTGTTTTGTAGTTTTAATTAGAAAAGCAGAGGAATACTAGCGTGTTTTAAATTTTCTTTCATTTTTGCCGCATCCGTAATCACGTTACGGAGTTGATATTGCTAGTTGGTTTATAACCGTTGGCATTCGACACTCGACTGTTTAATGTTGTATGTTGTTGTTATCTGAGGTTTCTGTTTTGTAATTTTAATAGGAAATGCAGAGGGATAAAAAGTTACGAGGCTTAATAATTGTGTACTTTAATTTTTTTTCTTGTCTAACTTGGTTTTTGAGGTGGATGCCAGGGGCATATAATGTGAATATATTGGATGTATAGGATATAAGCTATTATTTCAAAATTATTAATGGTATACAAGTTTGTTTGTTTTTGCGGTTTGTATTGTTCATAATTTATTCAAAATTTATTGATGGTTTAGATGGGTCATTGATATTAATTTTACTTTCATCTTGAAAATAATGGTTCTGTTGTTTGGATCAGACATTAATTAGAGTTAGAAAATAGAGGGATTTTTTATTCAATCAGAATTCTTCGATACGTAAGTATTGCGACTGAACTTCTGACTGAGACTGAATTTCATAATTCCGCCCACCACAAAAAGCCTTTTTTAAATTTTAGTTTTAAGACGTATAGGACAGGTTCGAATAAGAAGGTTCAAGAAAGAACAACGGATCGTTTCACAACAGTTTCAAAAAAAAATATTCAAAACGCAGAATAATTTTATCAACAAAAGTCCGTTTAACTCCAGTGTCCGAGCTTCACAGCGACTTCCTGCAGGGGTGCGTCACGCCGCGAGAGTTCGTAATAGCTATTATGGCGCCCCTACAAAAAGATTTATTTAAAATGTTATTTTACACCCGGCTATGTGCCATTGCTTTTGTAACAATAGTCATTCTATGTGCGGCGACAATGTGATTTTGAGTAACGACTGTTGTTCGGAATTTGAGCCTTATTTCATTCCTTTGCGTAGTATAATGATCGTCGCCATTTTGTAGTTACGGATAGGGTGTGATGCAAAGTTGTTGACTCGAATAATTGAGTTAGATCGAGTGCTTATGAGTTACGGTAGCGTTTATATCGATTGATTGACTGGTATTCATATGCATTCGATATTACGCAATAACGGTTAATCGACTTGCAAATTCGTCAAAATGGTTGCAACGTCTTCCCACTGTTTCATAGCATTGTAAAGGAGGTGATTGCACCCGTTTATATGCCGAGCTGACGGGTTATTTTGTAATTTTGGTTATCTGACGGATTACTTGGTTTCGAAGAACGGAACAATAATTAGTTGATTTATTTAACATATATGCTACACCCAAGAAAACAAAAACAAAATGCTTTATCAACTCGATTTGATGCATTTACCAATTTACATATGAAAGAGCCCCTCTTGTTTGAATTTCTGGATGTAGAAGTTTTAAGATAACTTTGCTACAATTATATTTTGAAGACTAATAATTGAATATAAATAGACAGACTGTCTGTCTGTAGAATATAAGGAAGTTATACAATCGAATCGTTATAACATTGGGAACGAGCCTAATTTTTTTGGGGGCCCAGTACCGATTGCTACCAAGAGTAAGTGGAGGAAATAGTTTGCCAAAAAGTATTTTTTTGCAGCTTGTATTTATCTATTATATATGTATTAGCATCCCTTATGTTATAATCTAAGTTTACTAGGTAGATATCTATTTTTTTTTGGTTTTATGAAATTCATCCATTATCTGAAGAGTCATTTCAGTCAGTCATTCATCCATTATCAGAATCAGCTGATTTTCTAATTCAGACTTCAGAGCCCCTAGCGGGAAAATACGTCGTTAACTTTTTTTGCGACCAGTACATTTTTTGCTCAGCTCGACTAGGACAACATATCCAAAATTTAGACCTGGGTCCCGAAAACCACTTGGGCATTTAAAAAGTATCATCTACTTTGGCAGGTTTGGATAGTTCACGAGCTGCTGTCCGGTCATAGTACACATGCTTCGTAGTGGAATATTCCATCAAAGATGTAATTTAGTTTAAATAGGTTTGTCTTAATTAGTTACTGCTTAATTAGTTGGACAATTTGTGCTTGTTGTTTATTCTGCTTGAATAATGAATGTACGTTACCACCATAGACAAAAATACCCGCCATAGAACCTGATGCCATAAAGAAATCCTTATCCTAGACCGTTGCGATTTTAATTTGGGTTCTTTATGCGTCAGTATTGCTTTTTTACTTCTTTTCTCTTTGCTTAAAAAATACTTATATTTTCGGACTAATCCATATCAAAAAAATAAATTTGTTCGCGGGTGTTTTAATTCATTATTTAACATGAACGATTTTGGCGACTTATTACTCCTTAGAGTTGTATTGCAAATAATTAAAAATAAATATAGTTCTTTACTTGTGGGTGTGGTGTTTTGCTGTCGAATTATTAAAATTATTTACACAACATATTTTAAACTACTTACATAAGTAATGCAATAAAAAGCAATAGATATATACATCAAAACAAAGAAATGAAAAATATATATATCTACACATCTTAAAGATATATTTTTTTTTGAGATGCTTTACTGGCTTGGAATCTAGTCCTTTAGGCCAGCTCTTAAAGATAATATAAAGAAGTTGAATAAAAGTTATTTTGATTTTGTTTCTAGGAAACACTAGAAACAAGGCACGTGGCATACTTGGTAGGTACCCATTAACAGATTAACAAAAGCACTTGACAGATTCGCCGAAAAATGTCACGAATCGGTAATGAGCGGGAAGAAAGTTTATCTCGCAGAGTCGGTTGGAGAGGCTGTGACAGGCAGGTGCCGCTCAGCGAGTGGCTTCGTTAGCCAGAGGGCCATCACCGACGGCAATTAGAACGAAAGCCTCTGGTTTTTGACTCTCACAATTTCGAGTTTGTATTTCGTTACTAGCATTGCGCATATTTTGACAAAAAGTAAAATAATTCTTTTGACAGAATAAATCTGTAAATTAATATTAACATAACATAACATAATATATTAGTTATTTTTTAATAAAAATCATGTTCTTAGACAATAGTTCCTTACCTACTTTTTAGTTACGACAATTTGGCCAAATTTATGTACGTATTACTATAGGCCACCTTAGTGAGATAATATGCAATATGCAAATGCAAGTAAATCGTGTAAAAATAGAATGCAAATAAATTACATTCATTCATTTCATTTTTTTATTAGACAGGTTCCGTTACTTATTTTTATCAAAAAACAAGTCCAAATACTTAGGCTATTAGGTACTTCAGTAGCGTTATTGTCTATCGCTGTCGATAAATCGCTTTGTGAATCGTGCAACGTGTTTGTAGTTGCCGTGTTATTATCAGAGTTGAGACATTCTAAAAATAACAGTAATTGCAACACAAAATACCAATTCCCATTCTGTATTCAAATAGATTTTGTATAACACTGATTATTATGGAAATCGTGCTACCGCGACGTTGCGTCGTACGGCGAACGAGATGTATGGAACTTATGTAAAGTAGTTAGAGAGTAGCTTGACTACGTAGAGCTTTATATCACGTGCTAGAGATGTCGCTACTTGTAACGTACGGTGAAGTACAGTTTAGTAGTGGAATAACGGAAACTAAGGTTAGTATTCTAAAATCAAACTCAATTTCAAATATCTGTTTGAGTTCATTTAGAAGTTGAACTGAATAGCACCATCCCTTTCTAACTGTACTGAAGCAAAGAGTTGAGTTTGAATTTGATTTTAGAATACGATTCTCAGACCAGACTAGTAGAATTGCAGGTGTCAAAAATATGTATAATAGCTCGTTGGAATCCGCAGTTGAAACGTGATATACTTGCATGGACTAATATAATCTTATCCGGCGTTATTAGTTAAAAAAAATCCTTAGATCATCCTCGGATTGAATATTTCGCATTTTGTCTTATTCTTACCTGTGACAAAGGAAAAAGTATGAACAATACAGGGTATTTACCACGAGTTTGCTAGCTTGTTCAATAGGTATTTGACGTGTAATAAACTATAGGAGTCATACTAATTTGATAAAGAAAAACAATACAATTTTAGTTCATTGCGTTACCGCTAGGCACTGTACAAAGTTTCGATACAAAAATTCATTATGTTCATAGACTGCAATCGAATATAAGGTTAGTTATGAGTTAGTTCAAGGTTAATTTTTTCCATCGGGTTTGGTTGGTTTATGATAGAAGTTAGGACCAGAAGGAGTACCTGCCGTGAAGGCAGCGTGCGCGGCTGGCTACCGTGCACGCCGTGGAAGTGCCTCTCTACCTGGGTGATTGTCCTAGTGTTTTCGGACAATCCCCCCCTTGGCGATGGTTCGACTAACTAAACTAGGTCGAGCTAGCCCATGGGCGTGTGGCGGTAGAATAACGAAAGCGCAACCCGCCACGCGCCACGGTATGGGCTCAGAGGACACCGAGGGGTTTTAGTGGGTAGTCCGGTCTCTCAGACCAGAGAGCCCCACACACTGCCGCGTCATGACAGCGCGGTGTCACGGTGCATAAGTAGCATTTCCCCCCGAAAAAAAAGGACCAGAAGGAGAGCGAAAAAGGAGTCATATCCTTACTTGTACTATTAATAAAACACTATTAAAATTTGTTAAAAGGGGAAGTAAAAAATAGTATGTCACTTTTTTATATTCACGAGGTGTCATTATTTATATTAAAATACTAGCTTTTGCCCGCGACTTCGTCCGCGTGGAATAGTGACTTCCGGCAGATTTTTGGTTTTTCCCACATAGTTCCCGTTCTTGCGGGATTTTCGGAATGGTCGAGTTTCCGCAGAATTTTTAGTATTATTATGTTGATACAACTTAAACAAATTATTTCGACCAAATTTGGTACCATAAAAACGGTCATTGTGACTAAACCTTAAAAGATAGACATATGCCGTCGCGGACTTTTTTTTAGATCATGTATAGAGGAATAATTCTTTCATACATATTTTTTGTGTATCTTGAACCGTTTTCGCAGCGCACGCAAAGAAAGCCTTCAAAAATGAATAATTTTCCCCGTTTTTTACACATTTACCGCTCTGTCTTTGCTCCTATTGGTCATAGCGTAATGTTATTTAGCCTATAGCCTTTCTCGATAAATGGACTATCCAACAAAAAAAGAATTATTCAAATCGCACCAGTAGTTTCGGAGATTAGCGCGTTCAAACAAACAAACAAACAAACTCTTCAGCTTTATTATATTAGTATAGATACTTCGATAATATCTTAAACAAATATTAATATTAAAAGAGACATATCTATCAAGGCATTTGAATTTGGAACGTTGGAAATGTTCAAATGAAACAGGATTTCATACTAATGGGTAATCTAAAAACAAGTTTTAAATTTGAAACCTATATTCTTTCGTGTTAATGGATAAAAAACAAAGTGCTTTAGTATTTTTTATCTATAATAGACTAAAGTCTAGTCTAGTATTTGATAAAGAGTAATGTGATTGGTGTAATTCTTTTTTATTTCTTCTTTTACTTTATTATGCAATTGTGTAAGGGTAAGTAGTTCGTTGTGTACTCTTAAATTTATTTTGACGTTAGTAATGCTTTACATAGATCTTCTATGTTGAATAAAAATTATTTTGATTTTGAATTTCGTTCAGTTGAATTGAATCTGAATAATATTGCTTTAAATTCTCAACACCAATTTAGTACAGACACTGTAATATTACGACACAATTATGATTTGAATATTGTGTCGTATCTTTTTACAGATCGTTTTAGACTAAGTGCTCGCTAACACGTCTATTACCAACTGCCGAGTCCTATCAATATAGATCAACGAGATAAGTCTAACAACAGGGCCGTTATGTTGGTACGCAGCGCTTTCGAAGCCTAGATTTGGTTTGTTTCATTACTTATGTTCTAGTGACTAGGGTTGACACACGAATATTTGGTTTAATTTTTACACCTTTATTTATTGACAGATATTATCACAATTTTTGGAGTTTATATAATAATAATAGCAGCTTCAAGTGATTGAGTAGCAATGTATATCATATCTATAAATTGTTAGTATATAGGACCGGAGAGACTTTATCAAGGTCTTCTGTTTAAAGGTCAAGGTCCTATGTCATATTTAGATACAATTGCCGTAAAGTAGCATTGTTCACATTGCTTAGAAAAGGATTTATGTAGGCTTAAAAACATCGTCAAATGACAGTTACTGTTAAATATATTATATATTTTTGTACTAAGAATGTTTACGCTATTTTATTAATAATTTTATAACACTTGCTTCGATTTGGTTTCTTATCGTATTTAAGTAATCAAATAATTATGGCGTATTTGAAAAGCAAGTTAGAAGTTTTTATCAACGACGTTCGATCTAGGGTTGACTCTAAGTAATACTACCTCCGTTCAAAAAAGATTGTCCGTTTTGGTGAAAATTTTTGTTCAAAAATGATTGTCTCGTTAGTTTTAATTTCGCTTAGACAACTTTTTTATTTATGAAATAAATATTTTATTACAAACTGTGTTCTTATATTATTTTAAATATCTCGTAATACATTGCGAGCAGTTTCAATTGCTTCCAAATTACATGTTAATGTTTCTGGAAGTTGATTCTTTCTGCGCAATGCTTCTTTCCCAATATGTGCTAGTTGGTAGTTATTGTTAGATCGCACTAGAAGTGTTTGCAAAATGGCATTTCTCTTCTCGTTACTTAAATTTTTTGACTTTACTCCAGAATGTTGGATTTCCATAATTTAAGGCTATTTGGACCGCGTCGAAAATAGCAGCGGCTTATTTTTGTATAGCGTCAAAAATTACCAATTTCAGACACTGATGGATATTGGTAAAATTATTATAAACTGAATTTTTACTTATCAAAAATTATTCTATGATTCTACTCTGCGTACGGCTCATACACAAATGTCAAATTGACAGCTTATATTGTTAAGTTGGCAAAATGTTTCATATGAGACAATCATTTTTGAACGGAGATAGTATTTAGTATATTTCATACGTACTAAACGTGATATAAATAACGTTGTGCGAGTAAAATAGAAACAGTTTTCTTTGGCTGTATATATGTTATTAGGTAAAATAACCACGTTGTCAATTGTTCCATCAGTAGATGCAATCGCTTCGTAACCCTAGGCATTATTCTAGACTCATTAAACAGCCAAGTTGTAAAATAGATACGTAAACCGGAAATGATAGTTGCAGGCGTAGACAAGGATTCAATATGGAGGTGTACCGAGCTCTTTACTATTCTAAGGACTACAATACTCTAAATATAGGTACGTAGGTAATATATCTTGTGACAGGAATATTTGTTGAAAAAGAGGTAATAACAATATTTTAATATAAAATTTGATATTTCTAAAGTCGTCGTTTATTGAGTAAGTAATACATTTTAAGCTTTAACAATGTTCTGTCATAACTGAACATTATCGTAATTAGTAAAATAGTTCGAAATGGTGACTGTAATTAAAGTTCATTTAAAAATTCAGTTATAACCACTTATTACTTTTAAGGTACGAATTAAGATATACTTTGGCATTACCCACATGTGCAATGCACCACGTAAGAATAAATAAACATGCATTTAAATACCAGTAGCATCTTTAGAAATTATTTTTTTGAACACAATAAAATATCTAACATTCAAGTTTACCACTACAAATAGAATATACACGCTTATGAATTTAACTGTCAATATTTTTCTTTACAATATTATTATTCGAGATTAGGGACATTGTGGTTCAGTTTATTTTTCTTCGCTATCCAACTGGCCAGGCCACAAAGAGTTTTGATATCAATATTCAAAACACGGTGTTCGGTCTACACTGGGCAGTTTTGGCGGTATTGTCTATGGTCACGTCCGCCATTGTCGCCGCCACGCCAGATAAACGCGCGACGATTACAATTTTGGGATGCTGTGTTATTTCAACTGGACGTGCGTGATCTCGCTTAAATAAACACTTTTTCTTCTAATTGAGCATTTGGTATGTTATTTTTAAGATAAGTAGCACAAGCACATTGCATTGTAATTTTTGTAAGATTTTAGTTGAATTGTATAGAGCAAATATATGTAAAGAAAATAGAGGTATTTTCTTATATTATATTCTCGTTGGCTTTATTCTATATCTACTCTAGGGAAGTTGCTAGGCAACTTACTTGTTAGATTTATAATATACTAGCTTTCTGCCCGCGGCTTCGCCCGCGTGGATTTCGGGATTGGGTGTATAGAGGGTTAAGGGTCATAGCTTTTGCCCACGGCTACATATACGCGGAAGTCGGTTTATGGTGCGAAGATTTTATCGCGCTTCCCGTGGGACTATCCGTTTTTCCGAGATAAAAAATGCCGCAAAACTCCTCAAGAATCACTCTATCTATTGATGAAAACCGCATAAAAATCTGTGCAGTAGTTTTTGAGCGAAGCCTTTATTGCGCATCCCGTGGGATCTGTCGATTTTTCCGGGATAAAAAGTAGCCTATGTTACTCGGGGAGAATGTAGCTTTCCAAAGGTGAAAGAATTTTTGAAATCGGTCCAGTAGTTTAAGCGTGAAGAGGTAACAAACAAACAAACAAACACACTTTCGCATTTATAATATTAGTTGGGATTAATTAATTTGAAATGTAAAAGATATAGCCTAGAGATATATTTAATTATATTTATAGTGTACAACAATAATGTTTTAATGAATAATATACTTTAAATGTCGTTTCTCTATTTACAGGTGAGTTTGGTTTATTGATTTTCTAGTAAAGCACTGTTAATGACTATTATTATTTAAAATGTATTGTTACGTGTAAAATAAAATAAATAATCTCTATTTACAGAGCAACACAATAAAGTTTATTTATTTCTTGGCTATTGAGACAAATAACGATCTTATATATATACAAAAAGTTTTTTGAAATATTAAAATAACCTTACTGTTATTGATTTTGGTTTATAACTGTTGTAATTTCAATCTTCATTTCACATTTATTTCAATCTTATACGCAGTTAACTAAAATGTTACGAAGCCACAAATTACATGTTTTTGTAAAATTATCCTCAGAAGTTAGAAATAACAAAAATAAACAATATGTCAGACAATTTTGCAGCTTATATTTCTTAAATACGGTACATGTTATTACGAATTTGAGTACCTTATACCTAAATTTCAAATTTACCAACAACATTTACTCTTGCTAGTAAGAATGCCGTGTATGGCGCTTAACAGTCAAAACAATAGATTCTTGTTATTTATCTATGGTTAATGACTGCTGTTGCCATTGCCATATACAATAAATTTTATTGAATTATCTAGATTTTATCTTACTTTGCCAGTTAACAGACGTTGTGTTGACATAACTAGGTACTCTAGATTTCCTCTTGCTTATCGGAATTTAAAATAAATCTACTTTAGGTATTTTACGTAAATTCTAAGTAAGTTTGTACATTTATAAAGCCTATTTTAGGTCGGTATTTCTGTTTTGAAATTAAAAAAAACGAAAAAAAGAAGAGATTAAAAAAAGAAATGTATAAAAGATTACTCGAGATATCTGTTCGGAAATTGGAAAAGCTTTCTTGGTAAGAATAGAAAGGAAATTTTCTTTCCTCTTATAATTATTAATATTACTGTATAACATTTAATATACCTATAAAGACAATTATATTTTACAAAATTATCTAGACATAGCCTGTAGGAGTCATTGAAGAGACAAAAAAAAATATTTAAATAAAGTTTAAAGAAGAAAAGTAATTTTTGCCTCAAGTATGAGTTTTTATATTTATATACTTCAAATTTGTATAGGTATTTGACTTTAATTTGATTTAGTTGTTATTTTAAAATACCTATATGCTAACGCGTTTGATATCATAAGATACTGATTTCGAACTCTTTTGAAATATACTTAATCCATAGACAATCTAGTAAGCGCGTGATCAGATTGGCTATGTGCTACTTTAGGCGCGCTGTGTATGGATTACAATATGTGTTCTTTCGTGGGTGGACTTTAGGTGTGCATGACATGGATATTGCCCTACTGGGCGGGGCGCACCCAGCCAATCCTGTAACTGATACCTTACTTCTTCTCAAAATTCGACACACCAATATCAACCGTCGAGTAAACAAAATACAGCTTACATTCGCGCTCTACTGAGATCCCATTTTGAAAGCGATACCCTAGTTTGTCATTCGAATTTAAACGGCAATAAACCTTGTGTCTCGGTGTTAAGGTTTGTTTTGGTTGGATGTCGACGTGTAATTGATATGATTGGTCTAAATTGCTTGTAATTTAAAATGATTGTTCGTGTTACATAATATAAAGAAAATGCTGGCTTAAAAATGTTTAAATTATATTATATTGGGTTTGATTATAAGGTAGCTCCGATAAAATTAGTTTTATAAAGGTATAAAGTTTTGAAACTTTTATTACAATAGTTAATAGAGTTTTTATTTTAACCCGAAAATATGGCAATTTTAACTGTCCTAGTCCAATGTTTCGAATCCGTAAAATTAACACCTCGTCTTGGGGCAATGTATATCTTTTTTTAATAAAATCACAGTGTTATTGAATTGCCTATGTATAGGTATAAATTAAAAAACCATTAAAAATGCACTCATGAGTAAAGGCTATTATAAAGGAAGCAACTATTTAAATATGGAACTACGAAAAGTATT
Organism: Scirpophaga incertulas; assembly: GCA_036419045.1. Taxonomy (NCBI): domain Eukaryota; kingdom Metazoa; phylum Arthropoda; class Insecta; order Lepidoptera; family Crambidae; genus Scirpophaga; species Scirpophaga incertulas. The sequence continues at coordinate 2,986,771 of CM071631.1, read as the reverse complement.
CATAGAGTCATGTTTGATAATAACATAATTTATTAATAATGTTTATTTTGACATGTAATGTGTACGTATAATAATCCTAATTTAACTGTTACAATAATATTGTTAATAAACATTTAAAAGAGGAGAAAAAATAAACCTTCAAAGTTTCTTGACTGCTCTTATCTCGACTGTTTCTTGAAGCCCCACTTTCCGAATAGGTGTAGGTAGAAACAAATTTTTTTTTTTGCTACATATATAATAATAAATTCGTTTGAAACATTATAATACCGTTAATTAACTATTCACATGTTTAATGTATTTCAGAAAATGGGCCACGTATACATATAACCGGAACCCGTTATAACTGTTGTTGGGGATCAATTACCATACACTTTGTACTTCATCATATTATTATATCTATTAAAATATACAAGATAAAAACTTAAACATAAAACATTACAAAAACCCTCGCACTACAATTTCAAATTAACCATCAAAATCTTAATGCCAAACACATTTTCTTTTTTACAACCTACCAGAGACAAAATTTCAACCTCTTCAACAATAACAGTTCAATCAGAAGTGTCAGTATTCATGATGGAAAAAACTTATCTTTGTTGAGATTGGATCATTTGTTTCCAGGTCAGTACAAAGTTTCAAATCAGTAAAGTGCTTTATTTGCAGCATTTGTATCAGTGAGTCTCTGAACCGATTAAATCGGTGCAGAGTCACTGATACAAATATTCTGATATCTGATACAAATACACTGATATAAATATTGATATTGATTCAATTGTATCAGTGACTCTGAGTCAATAGTGTAAGCGTCGCGTATCGAATAAAACCGAGACTCTGAACTATTCACTTATCTCTATCGTGCGAGCGCCGCGTGCCGATTGAAACCGAGATGCAATTGAACGAATGATTCATGTGAAGCGCTGTTAGAGATTTGAATCAGGGAATCACTTGGAAGAAACGAAGAAACGGAAGAAACATAAAACAAAGTCGTGTTCGTTACATTACATGGAACACAGGAACGAATGAATCGATGAAAATGGAACGGATGAAACGAACAACTATCTGACAGAGACTCTATCTTATATTGTTCTCTCGTTATATTATGCTCTATAACTGTTGCTGAAGCATGGACATAAGCCAAATGTTATTCTGTTTACTGGTAGGAATTATATCCGAGTTAGTGTTTCATCGAATAGATAAGACTAATTACATTTTGATATCATATATATGTTATTTTTTTCTAGCTGCGCCCACGACTTCGTCGGCGTGAAATAGTAATTTTAGGTAGCAATTGGGATGACTGAGAGTCTTATAAACGTAAGAGTAGACAAATATAATGCCTAATCTAATGACTGCTAAGCTATCAGGAGTTACCTGTTATTGTGAATCACCCATAAAAGATAGACGTATGCTGCCGTGGGATATTTTTTATATAATTTTAAGGAGAATATTTCTGTCATACATGATTTCTGTGTAGCTTTAACCATTAAGGTTGCACACGCGACGGAAGCTTAAAAAATGGAGTAACTTCTCCCGTTTTCTTAATATTTCCCTTCAATGTTCTGCTTCTATTGATTGTAGCGTTTTTAGCATTATTGGCATCAGTATCGATCTCAAATCACCTCCTAATAGTTATTTTGGAAATATATTTCATGTACAGAATTGACCTCTCTACAGATTTATTATAAGTACTTATTATAAGTTATTTGTTACGCTTGCTTTTGTTCTGATCCTATACAAATTACTTATTATCTATCTATATCTGGGGGCACGGTAGTGCCCCCGCCAAGTCGAGCGCGAAGCAAACACTGCCGTACCATCCTTTACTGGAACCATTTCGCCGCATTTTCAGGCCCCTATTTGAGAACCTCTGGATAAGACCAGAACGCAGAAATTTTCGTCCTCCAGTAAGCTATAATCACATACTTAAAATCCAAAATTTTAAGTCTACAGGTCATTTAGTTCCGACGTTATGCAAAAGCAAAGTTTCGCATTTATGACACTTACTCACTCATGATCATCAAAATAGAACTAGTACTTCCCATAACCTCAGAGAGCTGAAATTTGGTACAGAGTTAGGGTTTTATGGCCACATAAAGGGAAAACTAGTGTTTCTATACAAAAAGAAGTGAAATCCCACCAAAAACATTCTGTAAAAAACTAGCCAAGTCTCGACGGAGCTGCTAGTTTATCTCTAAAAAGTAATGAAATATAACAAAGTCGTGCCAAGTCTAAGGTTCCTTATTGCGATTTCGTTATTATTATAGTTAATGTTGTGTGATTTGGCCGTTGAAGGGTAACACCACGTTTTCCAAGTGGCAATTTTCCATCGTCAATGGGTAGCGATTCTGGCGACAGATTGGACAACGGCAGTCACACAACTATAATAATAAATAACGAAATCGCTTAGACTTGGCACGACTTTGTTATATTTCTTTACTTTTTAGAGATAAACTAGCAGCTCCATCGAGACTTGGCTAGTTTTTTACAGATTATCTTTAAAGAATTAATTATAATAATATTAATAATTATTAATCTTGAATTAACAATAACTTTTTAGAGATGTCGTATGACATTTTTATATTGTAATTGTGTAAAAATTAAATATATAATACTAAATCTCTATTACGATTACGATTCTAAGTTACTATGAGGTCAAAACTATTAATAACATAATGTGCGTTTGTCCAGAAAGCCTATAGTACTGCAATTATCCAGGGTAGTGGGAATTTATGACCTATAAGGTCAAAATAGGTGGACTAAGTGTTACGAATCTAAAACAATAATACAAGATTTAAATATAGAACGTAAGAAATAGAAAGAAAATGATGTAAATGAAGGAATACGCATTCCCACTTTTATACCCACACTTATTATCTATTTAATTACGCAGACGTTATGTAACAATAGTTTCCCACTATTGAATTTATTTAAGCAAACGCTAAGTCTATTTGTACGTCATGCATGGTAAGTATACAAAATCGCGTTAGGTATTTTTTTGTCCATCGGAACATATAAAAAAATCATTAGCGAGGGGTTGCCGCACCTGACGCCGGAAGTCATTAGTAAATAGATGGACACAACGAACCACTGATAACACCCCACTCTTCCCGAAATTACTTAAAACCATTCCCACGTTACTCTTTGTGAAACTAGCTGCATTAAAACAGACTCTATTTTAATACGTTTTAAGTTTAATATTCTCGACATAGCGGATTGGACCGCATTTATTTTTTGTCGGGGTTTGTATAAAAAATGACGTTGTAGGCAACACCCTTCTGTGCGTTCTATCTATTGTTAAGATCTCATTGAGACGATGGAATTCCCTAAAATGTAAAAGATAAGCTTTCCATTTTTTTGGCGGGATTAAAATGGATATTCCTTGAGTCAGATTTGTGGATTGCTAAGCCTGGGATTATTTTGCTGCTTTTGTATCATTAATGCCGGATAATAATTAGTATTTGTTGTAGAAATCTGGATATTGTTTAGTTTAGGTAATAATTATCAAGATTATTTAGAAAGATCAATGCATTGGAAACTTATACTCAAAAGCACCACAGATGGAGTTAAAATATCAAATCGAAACTTTATCTTCCATTTTATTGTACTGTCATGGATATAATTTAGATAAATATTGCAGCTGATTTACCTAGAAATGTATTTAATTAATGCTTACATTTTTTTGTTATATTATTAAAAATAAAAAAAATTAATTAGAACGCGTTGCGCAACTGACTTACTATTCGTGTAAACATTACTCGTATATAAGTTATATGCACAGATAAAAAATATAACCCGTCAATACCGCCTTCAGCGAGCCTATCTCAAGGCAACAGTCAATACCGGCAGAGGATACGTAGACCGCGACATGTCCTTAGCGACTCCCCCAATCAATTCACGCAGGACCTTCTAGATCTGCAAGCGGCGGCGTCTGAGCCGTCGCTCCCCTTGTCTCCCCCTAATCGGCAGCCTTCTGCTTAGCCACGTGTAGGTTCCCTGTCAATACAGGCCGGTTCCACTTTGGTGAACCGTGCCTCTTCTAGTCCTTATCCCCTCCCCATGGGGCAGCGCTATCCGTACCTCTCCTGAGGTGTGGCTCTCTATCACTTCAAGCCCCTACTGGCTTGTCATTAGGACCAAAGGCTTAGGCTGAGTTTAGTCGGTAGGTCTGTTGGGTCGAGCCGCCTCGATTCATCGGAGTCCGACATAATCAACGCATCCCTGCTTGCCCGTTGCGTTGATATCCATGATGGATTCTCAGCCTCCTCTCCTGAGGAAAAAATATATATATATTGTAATAATAAAAAACCTTGCACCTAGAGTTAATGGACAGTAAATTTTAGTTAAAAATATATTAATATTAGTCATTCTTATTATAAGTAGTTTATTAACTGATTAATTGAAAAATTGTGTATTTTACTTTAATTTTAAACGGCGAAGGATAGATTGAATAGTCTAATATAATATAATGATTTTTTGAGTGTGATAACAATAGGGTAGACAACTTCAACTGATTATGGCCGTTTTTATACTATACTTATCTGATTTGAGCAATTTATATCTCATGAAAGTATGTCAATATAGAAATTTTAGTTTAATTATTAATTTATATTGTTTTTAGATTTCTAAAAAATTAGCAATTATTATTTACGTAATTCTAATGAAACGAACACATTTCTAACATTCTCACATTAAATGTAAAATTTTTTTATATTGAAAGTATACCTATAAACGTACAAATAACAAAGTTATTTTAAAATTTGTTTATACGCTCATATAAATTTGACGAGTTTACTGAGTTATGACGTCACGATTGCAGTGTTTTTAGTATGGAACGTTTGTGAGCGGTCGCGACAGCGCCGCCAACATGGCGATGTATCTTCAAAAGTAATAGGTGCAGGTGTACTGTTGGTTCTACAATATTTGTCACTTAAAAGAGTACTCTTATTATATATTGAATTTAAAAAATTGTCGTCTACCCAATTGCGAGTATTATGCGAGATAGAATTTAGCATTACTTTAAAGTTTAGCATTACAAATGCCAAAGCTGTATTAAATTATAGATATAACATGTCACAAATTGGATATATAGACTGTTTGTTGTTGTTTATAGATTTTGTTTATGGATTGCTTAGCGTGACGACTCGTACAGTGTAGGTTATCCTTCTTGGATTATATCCTTATTAGGTTATCTCGGTGTGGTATGAATCACATACCTACGTCATACGTCATGGCTCATACTGTTATATATAGCGATTGTATCCATTTACAATACGCAAACGGTAGTAACCTTATTACTTGTATAGAAAATTTGTACAATATGGAATTATTTTGAGAAGACTAGACGAAGACGCTTATTTGTCGTTAAAGGTTACAATCAAGTTACAAAGTGTTATATTTCTTTTTAGAGTTAATTTGTTTTTAACTTTTTAGTTCATTTTATTTTTAACTTTTTAGTTCATTTTATTTTTAACTTTTTAGTTCATTTTATAAACAAATAATAAAAGCTTGTTTTTAAAAAGGTTTTGTTTCTTTAATTTTATTTTTAACTTTTTAGTACCTCTACAGGCTTGCTGAGAACAAGCCCTTTCATTTGATACCCATATTGTAGGAACGAATAAAAGAAAATTATCCGCCATTTTTGGTGTTCCGCCGTATTGGATTAAGAGTGACGTAACATTATTTTTTTCTAGTTATTCTTGGCAAGCCCTTTTATTTGATACCCATATTGTAGGAGTGCATTAAAAATAATTGGTCCGCCATATTGGATACGCCGCCATGTTGGATTTAGAATGACGTCACATTATTTTTCTAGTTATTCTTGGCAAGCCCTTTTATTTGATACCCATATTGTAGGAGTGCATTAAAAATAATTGGTCCGCCATATTGGATACGCCATCATGTTGGATTTAGAATGACGTCACATTATTTTTTTCTAGTTATTCTTGGCAAGCCCTTTTATTTGATACCCATATTGTAGGAATGCATTAAAAATAATTGGTCCGCCATATTGGATACGCCGCCATGTTGGATTTAGAATGACGTCACATTATTTTTCTAGTTATTCTTGGCAAGCCCTTTTATTTGATACCCATATTGTAGGAGTGCATTAAAAATAATTGGTCCGCCATATTGGATACGCCATCATGTTGGATTTAGAATGACGTCACGCAGATAATCATGCATTGTCATCCGAATTAAACGTGTATACCAAATTTCAGCTCAATCGGAAACCGGGAAGTGGATCAAATTTAAGTTGCAAGATTTGATTACAGAACGACAGACAACGGGACAGGCGAAACTAAATAAAAGCTTATAATCTATACTAATATATAAAGCTGAAGAGTTTGTTTGTTTGTTTGTTTGAACGCGCTAATCTCCGAAACTACTGGTGCGATTTGAATAATTCTTTTTTTGTTGGATAGTCCATTTATCGAGGAAGGCTATAGGCTAAATAACATTACGCTATGACCAATAGGAGCAAAGACAGAGCGGTAAATGTGTAAAAAACGGGGAAAATTATTCATTTTTGAAGGCTTTCTTTGCGTGCGCTGCGAAAACGGTTCAAGATACACAAAAAATATGTATGAAAGAATTATTCCTCTATACATGATCTAAAAAAAAGTCCGCGACGGCATATGTCTATCTTTTAAGGTTTTGTCACAATGACCGTTTTTATGGTACCAAATTTGGTCGAAATAATTTGTTTAAGTTGTATCAACATAATAATATTAATCTTTATTCAAATATAATCTTTATTCAAATATAAATATAAATATGTTGTTGGTTAACCAAAAATCTGCCGGAAGTCACTATTCCACGCGGACGAAGTCGCGGGCAAAAGCTAGTAATAAGTAATTTGTATTAATATTTCTGTCGTTACAAGCAAATGCGTGTCCTTATTTTACACTAGCTGACCCGCGCCCACTTCGTTGGGCATAATATTAATAATCCCCGAAGCGAGCACGAACGCGAACCGAATCAAACCCAAACCCATCGCGCGCCGTCCGCTGCTTTGGCCTTCACACTGAGTTTACTTATTTTCACAAAGATTCATAATTTTTGGTAATATATGATTAATAAATATGACCTAATGATTTAAATTATTTTATTATTATAAGAAATAAATTACCTATACTAATATTGAGTAAACTACTTTTTGTAACTTAAATATAAAAATTAGACAAATGCTGTCGTTGACTTTTTTGTAGGCATTTTCAAGCTCCACATCTTTTCTCCAGAACTCAAAAATATATCTTTCATAGTTAAGGCAGCGTTCGTAAGAAACGCTTTCATTCGACCGTTTTTTCTCAAATTCACTTTGCAAAACGGACTAGGTACCACGTAAATGCCTTTTTATTTTTTAGTTTTTTTATATAACCCATGACACTCAGCAATAATGTGACTTTCTATTGATGAAAGAATTTTTAAGATCGGTTCAGTAGATCCCGAGATTACCCCTTACAATTTAACAAATATACAAACACACAAACTTTACTTCTTTATAATATAGGTGTAGATAAAGTACTACAAAAATCAAAATGAAATCAAAATAATCTTTATTCAACATAGACCTTTACAGGTACTTATTGACGTCAACAGACAAAACAAAAAAAACAAAGCTTAAAAAAAAAACAAAAAACTAGTCCGTACGTACGAATAAGGAAAAAAAAAATTGACTCGACACCTACTATAGTACAGAGTCATAGTGAGTGCGTCTGATGACGTAACTGCGCGGTCGAACCCTGGCGTCCAACCCGTTCCCGCTATTGACTCACCAAAACCAACAATCGTGATTAAATCGTGCATGAACTAATAAAATAATAAGACTCCGCTCTCTAACGCGCCTTTAGGGCGGGCTTACATGCCTCGGCACAGATTGCACATTAAAATATACGACAGTTATAAGTTTTTTTTTAATGGAAAAGAAAGTGGGATTCCGTTCATTGTTGCTTTGTTTTTATCAACTGTTATGACTTAAGAAATTACAAGTCTCCTTGGAAATCAACATTGGCAATTTAATTCGCGATCAATTTTATATCATCGTCTATGAACCGAAATATCACCGTCAATGCATTAAAATCAAGTTACTGGCAATGCATTAAAGTCAAACATTCAAGTTCAAACGTTCAAGTTTTATATGTAAGGGTACGGAATTGGATTTTTTTGCGAGATAAAGTAGTGACAAATTGATGTTACATAATGAAGGTGGCAACTTCAAATGAACGGTTTCTTCTTATTTAAGAAAAACAAGTCTTACATAGCTTAGAAATTTTAGATTTATATGTATTTAATTAATCTTTAAAATAATAACTAACAAAAATAAAACCAAATAATAAAGGGAAAAGAAAATTAGATATAAATGATTATCACGAATAATATTAAGTTTGAATCATATTTATATTTTGTGACAAGCTGACAATCAATAAAACTTTAATGTATTTCATATTATAAATAAGCACATTACGATATATGCGAATTGAGGAACAAATAAATGTCAGAGCTAAATAAAAAGGCAGATTTCATATTATGTCAAAACGAAAACACCAGCTGCATTAAAATTACAAGCGACCGCTAACTGCGGTGACAGTGAAAGGTCACAATTGACACAAAGCTGCATGTGAACCGAGTCTGCAGGGAGGGAGCGAGGGAGCTGTAAATTTCATTACAATTAGCTGTCGCAATGCATGAATAATTCAGGAGCGGGCTGCGTAAACATCCAGAGCCGGGCCCAGGACGGGCTGTTGCGAGATGACCGTCGTGTTTGCTGCCATTACTCGTCTAGTAATTTGCGTCCGTTGATTAGAACGTTCACGTTTAGATTTGGAACGATTTTGAATAATTCGACGGCGTTGGCCGATGGTGATTGGTTGTGCAAAGGTTTATGTTGGCGCGATTGGCTCGAGGCCTGTTGATTGGTAGCTGTTTGTTTTGTGAGTAGAGTTTGAGTTCGCACAAGTTAAATACAAATAGAAAATTTAAAAGAAAGGTAATAGTCAATGATGCTAAGAATCGACAGCCCTACTATTTATAGTTATTTAGTATTTCTTTTGTGTCAATAGTTGACAAGGGGTGTCAATTCAAAGTTTTTGCTTTCATGTTTAAGCTACCTTTGAAATTATTAGGTTTTCAGATTTAGACAAGCACGAATCAACTGTAAACAAAAAATAAATCAATATTGTCAATACTTGATTAAATGTTTACTAGCCTAGCAAAAGAAAACAATATAGACTTAATAGAAAAAAAACAAAATTATAGAAATTAGAGATTGAACAAAAAATCTAACAGACAATGTATCCTTAATATAAGAATATACGTTTGTACCAAGATTATAAATACTATTGTTATTATTTGTAATAAAACTTAGAAACAACAGCAAGACGTTTACTTTACTCAACCGTACAGTTCAGAGGTTTTTCACAGAATGCCCCCGATCGGTATTTTTTTCCTCGGGAGAAGAAGGCTGAGAATCCGTGACAAGGAGCCCGAAACGTACCCAGGATACTCTCGCAACGGCAGTGTCTCGAGAGTTATGTAGGACCTACCAACTAAACTCAGCCCAGCCTTAGCCATAAGGGGCCCAACGGGTTGAACGGTGCCCCAATCGGCCAAGTGTATTCCTTTTTAACCCCTTGTTAACCCACTTTCGTATAACTGAGTGTTGCCAGTATGTTAAAGCGAAGTATGGCATTTATAATTTGTCTTATTTTATTAAAAATTTCAAAAAATTATGTTCTATTATTTTAATAAAGAAATATTTATTTATTAAAATAATCTTATTTTATTAGATATTATTAGAAAAAAACCTACATATTATAATACTATTATCATTAAATTAAGGTGAAATACTAGGAATCATGGTACTCTCCCGTTCCGGGATAGGGTGACGGGATGTGTGACTTGTCGGCACTGTATTTAGCAGTTCATTACAGGGACGACAGCTATCACCTCCCGACCTGCCGGGTTCGGTTTCAGGACTCGTGTAGCGCAAGGTGGAAGAGGACAGCGTTGTTTAGAACATTGATAATTGTTAATTATTTTGTATTTGATTGTTGATAATTATGTTACTAGCTGAGAAACGTCCCATTATTACTTTTGACATGTTCCTGGCAATGCCGCGGATTGCTCTGAAGCGCTTCATTTTTTTTTTTATATATGTCTACTCCACGGTCTCGTAGTCCGTGCCTTTTTTAAACTGTCCTCGTTTGGATCTACTACGTACTATACGTACAGCGTCATATTATCTTATAATACTATTCCGTGACTTAACATTAACGTGAGTTGCGCAGCACTTACTTATCTAACAATAGTACTTTCTTATCTAATAACTATCCTAACATATACCTACATACAACCATTTAACAATACACTTAATTTCAATACTTTATACAATAAAATTAATTAATCTAATAATAATAAGCTATCCTAACATACATTAATAATTAAATTAACCCTGCAATGGTGTCGATTCTAGCGTGATTCTCTAAACCCAAAAACCAATCCGACAACAGTCCCCCCCTGTCATTTTGTATAGAGTATGACAAGGACAGACCGCCGCCAAACTCAGCTCTAGGTTCGGAGAATGATTTTGTAGGACAGGTTTAGAGATGATCGCACATTGTTGCACCTAGATGGCCCCGCAAATTTGCTCTCTGAAGCGCTTCATATTAAAATGCATTGCATTGTAACGCAACAATATGGTAATGTTGTAATTTGTATGCTTAATATAAACAAAACTGTTAATAGATTTGTTATTTGTATATTTATGTCTAGTAATTATATTAACTATGTTAATTTTTTTGTGAGAAATCGCAAAGATGTTCGTTTTATTTAAATTACTAGCGGGTCGCTAGTAAAAGCCCCGGCTTCGCACGGGAGCCATGCTGATACTAAATGCACTACAGGAAAACGTTGTATATAATCACTAGCTTTCTGCCCGCGGCTTCGCCAGCGTGGATTTCGGAACTGGGTCTGTAGAGGGTTAAGGGTCGTAGCTTTTGCCCACGGCTACATATGCGCGGAAGTCGGTTTATGGCGCGAAGGTTTTATCGCGCTTCCCGTGGGACGATCCGTTTTTTCCGAGATAAAAAATACCGCAAAACCTTGCTCAAGAATCACTCTATCTATTAATGAAAACCGCATGAAAATTTGTGTAGTAGTTTTTGAGCGAAGCCTTTATTTCGCATCCCGTGGGATCTGACGATTTTTCCGGGATAAAAAGTAACCTATGTTACTCTTCATCCCTTCAACTATCTCCACGCAAAAAATCGCGTCAATTCGTCCCTCCGTTTTGCCGTTAAAGACGGACAAACAGATAGACACACTTTCCCATTTATAATATTATTTATTTATTAACAATTTCTTGTACACAATATAAAACATATGTAGTTATAAATAATATACAGAAATTTAACTAATACAAAAGGTTAGGCTTATTTCTTACGAGATCTCTTCCAGCCAACCTACTGTAGGAGACATTATTAAAAGTACAAAGAATGTGTGTATCTACCGTTAAAAACAAAACATAATAATAAAAAAAGAACATAAAACATAAAAAAGAAGGTAAAAAAAAATTGTAAGTGTGTCTATTCCACCGTGAATGGATAACATCCAACCTAAAATTGATGAAGGAGATTCAACGAAGTATTCCTTCACTCTCCTTTTCTACAATATTATATTTAAAAAAATGTATCAATAATCGATTGTATTCTGTTTTGTGTGTCAAATAAAAAAAAAAAAAAAAAGATGGAGGGTTTGAATATCCCGAATTTCAGGAGGCAGCGAGTTCCACAATCTGACGGCGTGTACGGTAAAAGACCACTTGTAGAACTGCGTGTTAAAAGAGGGAAGCTTAAGCAGAGTACGAAGGTGTGTTCGACAAGTGGACTCAGGAGAACGAGCAAACATTGCAAATCAATATTAGTATGGATTTGCAATGTAAGCGGAAAAATGTAATTATTTACGACATTACATTAGAAACCTCTAAATTTATCAGTGTTTCTCTACTATATTATGCATGTATTATACATATAAACCTTCCTTAAGAATCACTCTATCTTTTAAAAAAACCGCATCACAATCCGTTGTGTAGTTTTACAGATCTAAGCATACATAGGGACAGACGGATGGCGGATAGCGACTTTGTTTTCTACTATTTAGTGATGATAAATAATTTGGTGAATTTATAAAGTTAAAAAAAAATAAATGGAAATTTGATGTCGATATCACATTTATTAAATTGGAAAATTATGTTATAAAAATATCAGTTCAGTAGGAAAATATTCAATGATAAAAGGATAAGGGAAACCTACACTCACTCAAGCGACGTGTCAGACCAGACGACATCTTCATATAAAAACAACTCTTATTTTGCTCGTACTAACGGAGGTTTTCGCAATGTAAATTAATGGATAAAATTAATATTGTTAAAGTTACAAGAGCATTCTTGCGTATTTATGACGAGTGTAACTCTTTCTTCCTTAATATGATCCGATGGTAAGTGTCGATAAGACTGAAGGTAGAACAGAGCAGCAGCTGGATGCAGCAAAAACAGAGGAATTGCCGGTCTTAAGACTACTTGTAGAATATTGGTATAATAGAGAAAATTTGAATAAGACCATGTCGTGACTGACCAGGCTGTGACAACAATGGCTGTAATTTGTTTTTCTCAAATTTCAATTTATTTATTGGTTCATAAACATTTTCCATTATTTCCCAAAGAAATAATTGTTAGTTGAGTTGTTTGTAACATAAAAATTAAGCTAAGCATTTTTATCACAGACGAAATCTTTAAATAATTGATTTTGAAATAATCTTTTGTCCTAAGAACATTTGTAATGCTTGAATTAATGAAATTGAAACTCTAGTTGAATGGAATTTTTAGCATTAATTCTCCTATTTTTTCTCGTGCATATTTTGCGATTATAAAACTTTATTTGTCAACCTACGGAATGTCATCCCGTGAACACGAATCTTGGATAGCTTTGGAACGTCGGGTTAACTCAATAAAAATTGTTGACACACTTGTTCAATGGATTATTCTTTCAACAGAAACAGATGCCGGCACCGTAGTTTGACTGCAGAGGTTGGTAGAGTCTTGGAACTGCAGACGATAATTTGCAAGTATTCGATAATTGAAGATGATTACATTAGATCTCGACTTAATTAAATTAGAGTGAGTGATTTGACTTAATAGAGTAGTTAGTACACCGGTTTCAAGATGTCGTCATCTATGAGGTCCCGGTTTCTTTGTCTAATTAATGCGAACTTTTGTATCTTAGTCATGGTTGTTAATATATATTTACTATATATCCGTTGTTATCCTAGGTCCAATAACGCAAGCCTTACAGAGCTTACTTTGGGCTAAGCTAATTGGTGTCCGTTCCCGGAAGTGGCTTGATGTTCCCGGGGGCTCCCTACATGCCTGAGGAAGGCCATCCCTGAGGTTTTTAGTGGGTAGGCCTCCCCCTTCTGGGGAGGAGAGCCACATAACCGCCGGCTCGCCACAGCCGGGGTATGCAATTTAATGCATTTTCCTCAGGGGGAAAAAAAAAGAAAAAAGAAAAGGCTAATTGGTGACGGGTCGCTGGCGGGCGCGACGCAGTTCGCACCTGTGGAGGCGAAGGGACCTCACCCCCGGATGGCCGTGGAGGGACGTCGTAGGAGGTAGGGGGGGAGGAGGCGGCAAGATCACTCCTCCCCGAGAAGGGCTCCCCTAGCACATCCAGGGGAGCAAAGGCCGGGGGTCATCAGATGCGACATTGATCGATCCACCGGCAAAACCACCGGCTCTCCGCAGCCAGGGTATGCAATTCAATGCATTTTCCTCAGCGGAACAAAATAAAAAGGCTAATTGGTGAAAGTGTAAGAAATATTTATTTATAATGTCTTGTTGCTTTCTCTCCTCCTTTGCACCAAAGCAGCCATGCGCTGACGCGCGCCAACTGGCAGCGACGCCGGCGCCTGCGCATCCGTCGTAAGCTTGCGGTGTACGGTTACCCGCTGAAACTAATGGAGATGAAATTAACCTCGCCAAAAAAACCGGCCAGATTAAACTATGACTTTGGCGTTTCTTACTTTGATCGTGATTAGTTTAGGGTGATGCCTTCTTATACCTTGATGGTTTTACCATGATTCTTTTACCATGGGTAAACCTGTTTCAACACGTTACTTTTTAGTTTTATATTCTAGAAGACTGTGTGTTTGTTTAGTTATTAAGAAAAGGCAAAAAATAGTGATGCCGCTGTTGCGTGCAACTTCGTCTGCGCTGGTTAGTATTTCGCGTAGCTTATATTAGCATGGCGTATGTCTTTATAAATTGGAACCTCTGTGTTATTCTGATGTATAAGCTATATTATTGTAAAGTTTTATTGAAATTCATTTAGTCGTTTCTCCGTGAAAAAGTAACAAACAAATTTCCGCGTTCATAATATTAGTATCGATTATATTTACAATAATGTTTGCTCTCAAAAGATCAGTGAAATAATTTACATGTGTATTCGGAATGGAGAGTACTTAACGGCCATCTCACATGCTGACCTGACAATGCGGCTATTGACAATGTCAACATTCCAAACATGGCTTTTATATTTGACTTCAGTATAAATATTTTTCTCCATTACATCGAGCCGGACAGCATCCTAAGTAAACACTCTGATACTTCCTCAGACAGACAGACACGAAAACTTTGCAAAAACCCAACGTATTCAGTTACGGTATCTTTAAGCGATGTGTTCTCACGGGTGAGGCGCCAATTTTTTTTCGTTAATAAGCTGTGCTTATCCTGTGTAAACAATACAGTTATATTCCTGTGGCGCCAATTATAGAAAATACGACCAGGAGACCTATTTTTGAATTACGAATGCGACTTCGAAATCACCGATGTGACTAATAATCACCGATTTTCAATAATTCTTATTTTTGAATATCACTGATGTGACTACCTTAGTCACAGGTGTGATTTCATTACGAGTGCCCTCACCCACTCGTAATCAAGTCATACTTGTGGAAATGTTATCTGTGTTTTGTTTGGAGAATATATATATATGTGTGTGTGTATATATATATATATATATATATATATATATATACATATATATGAATGTAGCATATATATACTATATATATAATAATCATGATGGTTAAGCCGGCAATAACCGGCAGCGGCTACATTCTGCGTGGAACCGAACTCTTACATTTATGTATGTATGTTGGCAGCTCTGCGATCGACTTTCAAAAATTGGATGTTTTGGAATCCGTGACCTCAAAGTCACCGCTGACTATTTAGTTGGCGGTGATTTCGAAATCACATTCGTAATTCAAAAATAGGTCTCCAGAAAATGCTTCATTAAAACTTATAACTATCTATGGATGTGAATTTGTCACTCTGAGTCATAGATGATGACTCAGAGTGACAGAGAAAGTTAAGACGCTTTTAAGACATGGTGATGATTAGCTGTATGGAGATTTCATGTAATGAAGAGTTAAAAACAGTGGGGAAAGAATGGCAATAACTAAAAACTATAGAAGGTAAAAGAGGGGAAGAACTATAGGAGAGTATTGCTCGGGAACTTGATAAGACGTTACATTTATTTATTTATGTTTATTTATTGTAATTATTGTAATTAGTGCTTTTATTATAGCTGTGATGATGATGAAGTATTTTCTTCATATTGCTAGGAAACAAATTTTGAAACAGTAAGACTTCAAACTAATAACTGATAACTTTAAATCATTGCCATTGCAACTACAAATGATACTGATTTAAGGATGTGTAAAATGAAATTACTAATATACACCCGAGTCTTTTATGCTACTTAAAGAATTGTAACTTCTTTTGAAAATGACTTGATTTCTGATTGGACTTTAGTGGGATTAATAATCGTTTGAACCCATTACGGTCCGAATGCTCCTAATTATTTAAAGAGAACTACTTCTACTTATATTCTGCTGCCTCAGTTACTCTTGTAGTTCCATTACATCGTTGTTGTTGTTGTCAACACATTTTGCAGGTTGTCTGGTAGAGAATGCCTCTAGCATTAAGTCCGCCTTTTGTTCACTTTTATTGTGAATGTTGTGTAAAAAGTTTAAATAAATAAAAACTAATAACTTCAAGATCTTTATTATTAACATTTTCTCGTGTTCTCTAGCCTCAGTAAAATTTGCCGTTTTAAGAGCCCTCGATGAATTAGATACATAAGCGTTTATACTGTTAGTTTATGTGATAGTCTTACTGTGAAAACTTCGTGCGTGCTGTGTTTACTAATATTAGAAACTACACCGTGCGTGTTTTTATTTGTTATGTAGTCATAATTAGTAATAATCTTGTGTATGTTTCAAGTTGTGAACCAAACAAACAAAAAAAAACCATGAACTGTTTCATTAATATTACCAAAATTAGTATGAGTGTAAAGCTATAAATTGTCTGCATACAAATTATACGCACAGAGAATGTAAAAGGCAATAAAATTATTCTTGTTCATTTTGCTAAGCTCCAAGAAGCCGAAGCTACACACAGGAATCGTTAAGTTGATGTTAAAGTTTAGCCGAGCTGACAATGTTTGTAACCCGGAGATGTTTTCGGCCAACAAAGTGACTACTCCTGTCTTCGTGTCATATTTCTCTACACATCTTCAGTGTAGGGTTGGCACTCCGCTTATTTATTTTTTATAACAGTATATTGTCAAAGAAGCAGACGATCTGATGATAAATATTTACAACCACCAACAGAATATGTGATTGATTTGAGTTTTGTAGCAAATCTGCAACCTCTTCAAAAACAGAGTGGGTCACCGATATATGACATAAGATGTAAAGATACAGTAACCTTTTTTTTTTGAGGGGAAATGCACCTTATGTACCGTGACACCGCGCTGGCTAGGCGCGGCCGTTTGTGGGGTTCTCCGGTCTGAGAGGACCGGCCTTTGGAAAATGCATTAAATTGCATACCCCGGCTGTGTCGAGCCGGCGGTTATGTGGGGCTCTCCCCCCAGAAGGGGGAAGCCATCCTACTAAAAACCTCAGGGATGCAATCCTCAGGCATGTAGGGCTTGGAGGAACGCCAAGCGACTTCCGGGAACCCCCAGCCTCTGCTCTTCCGATACAGGGTAGCCCTCTTCAGGCGAGGCTACAATTCCTCCCCCGATGTCCTCCACCGACGACGCCCCCCGGTCACGGAAGGGGCGTGGTCCATCCCGGGTCGCTGTAACCACGGGCGCGACTTCCTCGCACCCGCCGGCGACCCGCTGCTGTGCTACCGAGCCCGGCGCCGCCTTCTTCGAGCGGGATTAGCCATCTCCCGACCCCGCTCGGCGGCTTCCTTCTGGAGCATCACTGCTTCACAGAAGGAGGCCACAGCCCTCCAACCTCCCTCGTCCGCCAGCATTGCCGCAATCAATGCCGGCGGAGACAGATCTCGCCCGATCTCTGCGACCAAGACTCGGCGCTCAGAGGCCCACGCGGGGCACTCCGCCAGCGTGTGCTGGGCCGAGTCGAGGTCGAATGCGTACCCACTAAAACCCCTCAGGGTTTTGTAGGTCTATGCGGGATACATGGCGGGATGCGCTTTCGCGATTCTATCGCCGAAAGTTACAGTAACCTGTAATTTTGCTACCTATCTCATCCTTTACACCAGCATACAACAATGAGGTAGTTAAGCAGACCATCACGGTATATAGCAGTGATTTCCAAAGTGGGGGCAAGTTGCAAGGGGCTTACAACAGCGAAACAAAAATTTGGGGGTCCATGAAATGTAAACGGGGGTCCACGATAATGGATCTCAACATACACTGATAGTACCTATTCACTTCATCATACTATCTTCTAATATAAAGTGAAAGTCAAAGTCAAAGTAAAATATTTATTCTTCAAATAGGATTTTACAATCACTTTTGAATGTCAAAGATGCTACGCTATTGGTTCACAAGTCTACGGCGGGAGACCTTGTACTGGAAAGAACCAGAAAAAAAACCAGCAAGGGCAATTTTTTTTTCTCCCTGTATCATTACAGAGTCGTCATTTGGAAGCCGGCTTCAGATACGCAGTCTGAACCCAACCTCCGATACAAATTAAAACAACTAACAAATATATATTTCCGTCACAAGAGTCATATCGCATTACACAAATCTGAAATGTATATGTCCGGTACAAAACAAAAAAATAATAACGACAGACATCCATACTAATTAATATTATAAATGGGAAATTGTGTCTGTCTTTTTGTCTGTCTTTCACGGCAAAACGGAGCGACGAATTGACGTGATTTTTACGTGGAGATAGTTGAAGGGATGGAGAGTAACATAGGCGACTTTTTATCCCGGCAAAATCGTTACGTTTAGTTTTTGTCAATCCTGGTCCCTTATTTCTAAGGTACAAAGATTCATGGACTTATCTTCAATTCAACCCCTATTTCACCCCCACACTGGTAAAAGTTTCAAAATGCTACAACAAACGATTTTTTGTTTCTTATGACGTGATATTTGACGAACTTGCACACTAACTTTCAACCCTTATTTCACCCTAGCTGGTCGAAATTTTAAAAATGCTAGAACAAATGTTTAATGATTTCTTATCAAGTGCTTAAATATAAAGCTTCATGGTTTTATCTTTTAAAATTAAGAAATCTCATACAAACTTTCAACCTCTATTTCAACCCCTTCATCCCTTTTTTTCGAAATAAAAAGTAGCGTATGTTCAGTCTCAGGGTCTAAAGATTGTCTGTACCAAATTTCATCAAAATCGGTTGCGAGGTTTAAGCGGGAAAGCGTAACAGACAGACAGACAGAGTTACTTTCGCATTTATAATATTAGTTGGGATTGTATGAATGTTAATGTATGACAAGGTGTACGAGTATCTTGAAATTTTTATAAATTTAGTAATTTTGCAATATTAATATCATAGTTAATGCTTGAATGTACGTAATAGGGTCTAGTTACAATTCAATTTTGAGTTAGGCTTTTGACAACCCTACATGACAGCTTGCCTTTAAACTGAGCAAACACAGTGTTCCGGGATCTGTTTTAAAACAATACGCAGGCAGGCGCCTCTCGCCTAACAGGCAATACTTGAACTAACTCAAACAATCCAATGGAATGGACGACGGCTTGGATGGCCCACACGACAATTTCATATATACTTACTATAGCTCATTCCACAAATATAAATAACGTTAAACATATCAAAATTTGTTTGTGTAGATCTTAATCGAATGATAAACATAAAATCGTTGTATAGACACGAATGTTTTGGACAGAATATAATCCCTCGTTACTATGTTGATCGCTTGCATATGTTTTGTAAACTACTATTTATTAATATATATATAATATAATACGAACTTGATTAAAGAAATGTATTAATGGGTTTCGGCAGAATATAGTGGAGCATAATGTTCAGCCGGTACCTGTTTGCTGCTGCGCTACATAACATGTAATTGTACATTATGGTACAAGTGTGTAATGTTGGTGACAACCGCTGAGGCGCATTGAGGCCCGAGCCGTCAGGCGAGGGTCTTAAGGAGCCGAGGACGGTAGACGGACGGACGAGGCAATTTTTTTTTCTCCCTGTATCATTACAGAGTCGTCATTTGGAAGCCGGCTTCAGATACGCAGTCTGAACCCAACCTCCGATACAAATTAAAACAACTAACAAATATATATTTCCGTCACAAGAGTCATATCGCATTACACAAATCTGAAATGTATATGTCCGGTACAAAACAAAAAAATAATAACGACAGACATCCATACTAATTAATATTATAAATGGGAAATTGTGTCTGTCTTTTTGTCTGTCTTTCACGGCAAAACGGAGCGACGAATTGACGTGATTTTTACGTGGAGATAGTTGAAGGGATGGAGAGTAACATAGGCGACTTTTTATCCCGGCAAAATCGTTACGTTTAGTTTTTGTCAATCCTGGTCCCTTATTTCTAAGGTACAAAGATTCATGGACTTATCTTCAATTCAACCCCTATTTCACCCCCACACTGGTAAAAGTTTCAAAATGCTACAACAAACGATTTTTTGTTTCTTATGACGTGATATTTGACGAACTTGCACACTAACTTTCAACCCTTATTTCACCCTAGCTGGTCGAAATTTTAAAAATGCTAGAACAAATGTTTAATGATTTCTTATCAAGTGCTTAAATATAAAGCTTCATGGTTTTATCTTTTAAAATTAAGAAATCTCATACAAACTTTCAACCTCTATTTCAACCCCTTCATCCCTTTTTTTCGAAATAAAAAGTAGCGTATGTTCAGTCTCAGGGTCTAAAGATTGTCTGTACCAAATTTCATCAAAATCGGTTGCGAGGTTTAAGCGGGAAAGCGTAACAGACAGACAGACAGAGTTACTTTCGCATTTATAATATTAGTTGGGATTGTATGAATGTTAATGTATGACAAGGTGTACGAGTATCTTGAAATTTTTATAAATTTAGTAATTTTGCAATATTAATATCATAGTTAATGCTTGAATGTACGTAATAGGGTCTAGTTACAATTCAATTTTGAGTTAGGCTTTTGACAACCCTACATGACAGCTTGCCTTTAAACTGAGCAAACACAGTGTTCCGGGATCTGTTTTAAAACAATACGCAGGCAGGCGCCTCTCGCCTAACAGGCAATACTTGAACTAACTCAAACAATCCAATGGAATGGACGACGGCTTGGATGGCCCACACGACAATTTCATATATACTTACTATAGCTCATTCCACAAATATAAATAACGTTAAACATATCAAAATTTGTTTGTGTAGATCTTAATCGAATGATAAACATAAAATCGTTGTATAGACACGAATGTTTTGGACAGAATATAATCCCTCGTTACTATGTTGATCGCTTGCATATGTTTTGTAAACTACTATTTATTAATATATATATAATATAATACGAACTTGATTAAAGAAATGTATTAATGGGTTTCGGCAGAATATAGTGGAGCATAATGTTCAGCCGGTACCTGTTTGCTGCTGCGCTACATAACATGTAATTGTACATTATGGTACAAGTGTGTAATGTTGGTGACAACCGCTGAGGCGCATTGAGGCCCGAGCCGTCAGGCGAGGGTCTTAAGGAGCCGAGGACGGTAATCATCAATACACACGTGTATCATACAACGTTTTTCAACACACTTCTGAATAAAATAATACTTAAATAAAAAACCATTTTACATAGTAGATAAAAAGTTTATTTAGAGAAACTATTAGTAAATGTGCAGTTGGTAAAATTATAATTAACTATTTTTCTTCATAAATTGTATTTGCAGACATCTTAATTAATAACTAACTAAATAACTTCAAAAGAGAAAACGAGACGAGTTGTGAAAAATGTTTCGTAATGGCGGGAAAAATTAATCAGTTTTCCTATGCACGCGCATCGGCCATAGACTAATAAATTTCGTAATGGCGGGAAAAATTAATTAGTTTTCCTATGCGCGCGCATCGGCCATAGACTAAAAAATGAGGTTTCTTTTTTTTGGGCTTTTCACGGATAGCTTTTTAGCGCAAATGTAAGCGTAACTCAACGAATAATAAAAAATAACCTATTACTCACTCGTGAATAATAGTAATGAAAAAGTCATAGTTTGATTATAGGTGTCATTATGTGCCTAATTGCCATGGGATTAGAACCACTTTATGAGGAAGTGTGTTGAAAAATAAAATATGTCCTTGTAACACAATATGTTATTGAATTAGAGTGTCATAGTTGCGAATAAAGTCTATGGCTTACTTTTAGCCCTTGCTTCAATATTATGCTGTTGAAATTAATGAGTGAACACTTTAAATTAAATAATTACTTACTATGAAAGCGCAAGAAAGATGTAGAGACGAATACGCTCGAACAGAATTAAAGAAGTTTTTCTTATTTATGAATATCACATAAGCCAATTAAAATTCAATTAAGGTTATGTTAACAACCCTATCTATGTCTTACCTTATTGCTGTTTCCTTTAAAAAGACCATAACATTTTATAACATAATAGATTCCATGAAGTGGTTGTTAAGTTTAATTTCTTGTAAAATAACTTAATCGAGTCACACATAACACATTTTATTGTATTGTGAAATAAAGTTATCGCCTAATTAAGTAATTTACCGCTACCGACGCTAGCAGCCACTTAATCAAGCCTGCGTAATGATCGCCTTAATAAGTCGTCGCCGTAAAGGGTTATTAAGATGCCAACTCTGCCGACAGACTTTCGAGTATCACCGCGCGACATAGGTACAGACGGCCTCGTAAATAACCACGATTGCGCCATTATGCGGACAGGTGTAGCAAAAACGCCGATATCCCGGGAAAAACAATCAAAAGGCGCCGCCCGCGACATCAGACGAGCCGCGCTTTGATCCGGTACAATTATGCCCCACCGCCCCCCCCACGCTGCGAGGAAACTCATTTTCCAACGCCAGAGCCGCGCGCTTATTAGATGGCGGCCATCTTGTTTCGGCAAGTGTCAGTTCTCGCACGATCTTTACGTTAAACAAAAGAAGGTCGAGAACCGTGTTCCACTTGCTTTGTCAACTGCAAATTGCCCTTTGCGTCCTTGCCAGGACATTTATTACGCATCATCCTTTGCAAAATAGTCTTTATTGCATAGCAATGTAGTTCCATATCACGTGGCAGCTCGCTTAAAAAGATTTACAATGGTGGCAAAATTCTCGCGTCTGAGAACGGCCGTCAATCATCTCGCGATACGTCGCTCACAAAGAAAAATCCTTCTGCTCGCGAAATAACATGCGAGTGATCAAAGTGCTGAGTGACACCGTAAATAAGCTCCCGTTGGGCTAATTTCGCGGCGGTGAGCTTAAAGCGACTACCATCGGATGCCAATAAAGCTCTCTCGATTTGCGAGTCCGTTGGTGGCACTATTCTTTTGTTTCGATCGATCGATTTAACTTTTGTTTTTTACTGTTATGGTAAACGTTCACACTTGATTCAGATGTATTTTATTTATTTATATTTTTTGTAGGTACTGATATTAGCGGATGCCGTCAACTGTCGGTAGATACATACAGTGTAGTAGAGGTAAGCTACCGCTATTTCAAGCGACTAGAGGTAAATATGTAAAGTTAGATGCGTTGCTGTGTCTACCTATCTACAAATTAGTGTTCGCCGCCCGGGGTTTCTCACCCCATACATATACCGTGTCATTCGTCTCGCCGGCACGGCCTCCGGTACCACTGGCCACTTGGAACTTTTTCTGATTTTTCATTACGAGGTAGGAGGTTTTGGTCCATCTACTAACACGCTGGCCTAGGTTGGTTTGGGTTCCGTGATTCGATTCGGACCTACACCATTCATATCTGTGAAATTATATTTTATTTAATTTTGTTTCAAATTCAAATCTCAATTGACCGTCCGATCAATAAAATTAAATGTTATATTGTAATATTTATATTCAAGGTTATATATATAATCTTATTGTATACATATGTGTTAATATCATATGTATTTTATAAATAGTAAGTTTAGAATAGATTTAATCTTTATCTGCACCAAACACAAATCTAATTAGCTACTTGGTTGATACGTACAGAACGCCTTGTAGCATTAACTCCACCTTTTGTACTTTATTTGTATTATGCAATAAAGATTGAAATAAAATAACAATAATAATAAATCGGTCGAACGTAGATGGAGAGTGAAATACCAATCCCAAAAGAAACTGAGAAAAGAGCAATAACGAACCCCATCTGGTCCCATCACCTGTCCTCAAGAACTGAGGGGACGCATTCACCGCGCATTGTTTTAATCAATTTGGCTAATTGATGCAAGCGGAAGCCGCGGTGTCGACTGCTCCAATAAGCTGACAATGGTGACTGCGCAACTGAACACAACAAAAGACGCATTCAATGCCGGGGAAGCATTGAACGCAAAGCGTACCGATTTCTATGCGCGTTCCGCAAATTGGTAGGTGAAATTAGTGTACGTTTTCATAATCTTGATTATTTCGATAGCGGTGTCGCTGTCTTCCTTTGTTCTGCGGTTGAAGAGGGAGACGGCGGTTCAGGTGTTGAATTCTAATCTTGCAGGCTATCGAGTTTCTGCAGACTTGCTTTCGTCGGTGGAGAGCGTGTAATGTGTCCGCGCTTTACATTTTTTGCGCGCGCGTCGGCTCGCATTGTGCTGGCAGACGCGGGAATTTGGCGAAATGCATCCGGTGATCGGCTAAAGAGTGCAATTTTTGTCTTATGATTTATTATCTTAAATTGGCTATACATTTCGTTAGTTCTGAGTTGATTGATTAACTACAGATTAAGTATACTAATCTCTGTGCAGCTTCATCTGTTTGAAGATATGAAATATGTTGCAAATTAATTTTAGACCCTTTTATTTTTATATGTGACAAAGTGAATACAGCCATCTCTCTTCCAGTTTATTGAATACTAGCTGTAGCGTCCGCGTGGAAATTAACAAAAAAGTTAATTAGTTTATTTCGTTTTTTTTTTGTTTTTGCATTTTTATTATATCATTTATTTTCAGTTTTTTGTCATCATCATCCTCTTGCCCATTTCCCATTATCTGGGGTCGGCGCAGTAGATCTTTTCCTTCCATTCCTCTCTATCAGCCGTCATTTCCATGCTTACTCCTTTCATTCTTATATCATTCTTCACACAATCGATCCATCTTTTATTCGGCCTTCCTCTGTCCGTGTATCCCTCCACTTTCATATTCAACATTCGCTTTGTGACATGACTTTCATCCCTCCGCATCACATGTCCAAACCATGCTAATCTACTTCCTCTCACTTTTTCTACCACTGGCGCTACTTTCAGGCTTCCTCTTATGTACTCATTCCTTATCTTATCCATCCTTGTCACACCACACATCCATCGTAACATTCTCATTTCATTTGTATGCAATCTATTTTCATCCTTCTTCTTGACGGCCCAGCATTCACTTCCATTATTTTCAGTTTTTTGTATAAGCTTTATTGAAAAATTTCTTTATATATATACAATGTTTGGTGTACGTTTTTCTTGAGTTAAAACAACAACACTAGCATTCTCGCCTTAGTTATTCCTTATTACATTAGCTATCTGCCAATAAAAGTCCCGTCAACATCGGTCTAGCCATTTTGGAGATTAGCCAGAATAAACAGACAGAAAGACAGACGACACTCCAATTTTATTTATATGTGTCATTCAGTAACTTAGTTTCTAAGTCGGCCGTACAACATTGAACTCTGTGGATCACAAAAAACGCATCATCGCGATCTTAAAACGCGATATCAATGTAGTACCTTTTTGCTTTTTAAAAATCAGACACTAGAAAAAGTGGCTAATATATCCGCTCATAATAAGCAATCCTACTATGTATTTGAAAAGTTTTTATGGATTTGTTTCACTTTTACGTAAAAGCAACTGAACGGATTTTGCAATGCAACCTCAGATATAAGTAATATATGCAAGCAAGCAATGTAGGTAATCTCAGAAATAAGTAAAGCAGAGACGACCTTACTATAGTCTCCCTTCGCTAAACTCCGGTAGATGTCAGATAGATATGTGATAAGTAGAGATCGGATAATCGGATGCATATTTACCTAAAGTTAGCTTAAGACAAAGTATGGAAACGGCTTTTTATTGTTTTGTTAAATAAAAATCCCGGGATTGCGGAATTGGATAGCCCGATGTTTATTTATTTACCTAATTTAGTTTTTGACAAAGTATGGAACTGTCTTTTTATTTTATTTCCATAAATAAAAATCCCGGAATTCCGGTACTGTAGAACATTTTGGTAATGCAAAACTAGTCGGTAATATGAGCTTATAATATCCTATTTAAAATGGGGCGTAAATATTACCTCGGTTTTTTTATTCAATTATTTAATTGATTATTGTTTTAGTCAAACTAGCTCACTACTTTCGTATAACACTCTTCATGTAATAAATCGTACACATAGTACGTACGCATAGTTACGTACGTTACGTATGCATAGTTGTATAAATGAACCCGGAGTCTCGGTCTTTTGAAAATAAATACCACGTGCTAATTTAGTAATTTTCAAACAATATCACTACGTTAAATTTGCAGTCCCGTATTTTCCCGGGATTTTTATTTAACAAAATGTATTTTAAAAAGCCGCTTCCATAATTTGTGAGCCAAAAAATTAACTTTAGGTAAATATGCATCCGATTATCCGATCTCTAGTGATAAGCGATTACTACATAGTTAAGTAATACAGAAAAATAACTATATTTCTCCAGCTCGGGAAGTCATTTAATTCACGGACCAACAGATTAACATGCAATGCTACTTTAATAGATTGATAATAATAAAACGCGAACATGGTTTTGGAATTAATTGACTTTATTAAAATATTTTTATTATTAGGAAGCATATATCAAATGCAAATACGTGGTCGCGTGATGCTTCAGGTTTATCTACAAAAGTAAAAATATAATAAATTGTGCCGAGACTTCGAGCAGTTAATTTAATTAATTCCCTTATAAAGGGCGATCGTATATCAAAGTGAAATTCGATAAGTTTCTGAAGATATTAGTGCACGTTCACTCGGTTAATTGTGTAACGAAGTGATTAATTATACATATTTAATAAATTGATTATTACAGATTATTACAGAGAAATCGGGTGAAAGTGTTTTACATTTGGTGTGATATAAATAATATTTTTTATATTAAAAAAAAAATAAAACCGACTTCAAAATTGTATGCAACTGTAAGCTGTATGGCGGCTATGCCATTGCCTTGTAATTTGACTAACCTAAAAAGAAATACTTATCGCTCTCTGTGCTGGATCGACCGTAGAGCAATGTCATAAAATATACCTAATAATAAAATATTAATGTAACCCTGTGTAACTAAAGAATAAATTATAATATATCATGAAACGGTGGTTATTAATTTAATACAACCATATTACAGCAACTAACTTACCTACGTATGTTTTGAAAAAATATGAACTTCTGTCTTAAATAAACTAACTTTGATATACCAACTAGGTATTTTTTGAAGTCTAGGTATTTTTAGTATACGGGTCGAATTGATAACCTCCTTTTTTTGAAGTCGGTTAATAAATCGTCTATATATTTACAGATTAAATAAGAATATTTGCATGTATATGCCATATGAATTACTCTCTTATTTCATTATATTTTTCATATCCTTCTGTGATGAACTCTTTGTGGGTTCGTCGCGTTTCACGTAAAAACTACAGAATGAATTTAAATGAAACTTTACAATAATATAGCTTATACATCAGAACAACATATAGACTACAATTTATAAACATATTGTGTGAATTGTCCAAAATATAACGATAAGTGTCCTGTGTAGACGAAATCGGGGGCGCCCACTAGTTACTAAAATAAAACTAATATCTTCTTTTCGAAAATTACGCAGGCGATGTCGTTCCAGCAATTCAGTCCGATATTTCCCTAGTAGCAATTTAAGTTGGCTAATAGTTGGGCCTCCGTCCACTTTTGAGTTGGCCAACGGTGTGGTTTGTCACCCCTAAAAGTTGTAGGTCCGATAGTAGAGCCAACTGTTGGCTGGCCATCGTTGGCCCGTTGTTACTAAGTTGTAGGAAATATTAAGTTGGTTTGGTGTAGTTGGACCAATGTTGGGGCAACAGTGGCGCGGTTACGATAATTGCTACTAGGGTTAGTAGGATAAATCTTTATTCAATAGAATTATATCAATCGAATGAAGGAATATTTACCTATAACAAAGTGGAGCGGTGTGAACGGCCTCTGGCGGAGTATGAGTATCATAGAGCGCCGGAGGCTATCTGGATAACCGGGGCTTGCGGCACGTGGCGGCGTCATCAGTGTCTTTTGTGACGCGTGCGTCAGCACGGTGCGCGCGATTGGCGGGAACTGACGCGATCGAAGACTGTCATTACACATTACACATTTCAAACTGTATAGATCTTTTTAGAAATTTTGATAAAAGTTAGTCTATTTGATATGTCAGGAATATTTAACAATCCAAGCTTTCGAAGAGTTTTCGGTATCTGGTGAGGAAAAACAGACCAGGACACCTATTTTTGAATTACGAATGCGACTTAGAAATCACTGATGTGACTAATAATCACCGATTTTCAATAATTGTTAGGTTAGGTGTGATTTCATTACGAGTGCCCTCACCCACTCGTAATCAAGTCATACTTATGGAAATGTTATCTGCGTTTTGTGTGATTTCAGTATATATATATATATATATATATATAATATATGTGTATATATAATAACCATAATGGTTAAGCCGGCAATAACCGGCAGCGGCTACAATCTGCGTGGAACCGAACGATCTTACATTTATGTGTGTACTTTATCTATGTTGGCAGCTCTACGATCGACTTTCAAAAATCGGATGCTTAGGAATCCGTGATCTCAAAGTCACCGTTGACTATTTAGTCAGCGGTGATTTCGAAATCGCGTTCGTAATTCAAAAATAGGTCTCCTGGGGCGCTTTAACTGATAACTGTCATCAGCGAAACGCATGTCAGAAATCTGTGATATTTCAAAATGTTTATGATGCTTTATTAAATATCTTTAATTATTGTTATTTCTATGTTTTATAAATAGCGAGCGGCGTGTTATGGAGCATTGGATCATAACTGACGTTTGCGGTTCATAATGAGACGTCGTCAGATTTTTTTGTGCAGCGAATTGACGAAATCATACTCGATATGGCAATTTTATTGAGGAATGAGAACTTTATTTACATGTAATAATATTGATTAAAAGTATTCCGACCGTGACACTGCAAAAGAATATGACTAGACTCGTCTGGCCATTGTTGTTACTTTTATCTGGCGTAGTATTGCATGGAATTGCTAGTGTACCATTTTTATCCATTTTTAGTAGTTATCGCTATACTGCATTATTTTGATGATGAAAGAAAAAAAATCTTTTTCTATTTAAACAATGATGAAAAATTGTGATAGATTTGGTCAGAATTTGTAACATAAAATAAAAAAAAACTGTAACAGAAGAGCGCCAACATTTACTTACTTTTTCAAATACAATTAAAGTAATTACCTATCGAAATAATCGATAATCGCTCTGCCTCTAATTCCGCCCGCGCGCGTCACCATGGCGACCCCCGGCAGCGCAGTGTAATTGTCAAATTAGCGAGCAGCAGATCAAAGGATTCAGCGATTTGTCGCTTTTTGATAATGTGATAACTTTCGCGTAAGGTTACAGTGGTGCGCAGTCCCTCTGCGAGCGGGTATTAATAAGTGTTATTAACACAATGATTTCTTATTGTGAGTGCATGATTATCAACATAACATAAAGATAATATAAATATATTTTTTCGTAATATTATTCATCATCACAGCTCATATACGTCTCCACCGAGGGGCTCGAGCCTACCCTAACTACGTTAGGGCGATTAGGCCTTAGCCAACCACGCTGACCCAGTGCGGGTTGGTTGACTACGTACACCTTTGAATCGTTTCGCAGATGTACGCTGGTTTCCTCACGATGTTTTCCTTCACCGTAGGAGCGTCGGATAAATGTACATATGAAATTCGGAACGAAAAACACATTGGTACACGGCGGGGATTAGATCGCGGGCCTCCCGATTCTATGCGGCGCACAAACCAGTGCCGAGACCACAGCGCCACCTACGCTCTATTATTATAATTATTAATATAATATTATTATTTTAGTAATATTATAAACATTACATGATATTTTTCCGCCTCATCAATTAAGCGTTTTTAGGTTGATTCTTGCGTAACCACTGGTCACGTCACATCACGTTTCTGTTAATGTTTAACCACTTAGAAATTTGATAACAATTTATGCACAACGATGCAATTACTCATACTAAATCAAATATGCGTTTAATTGCTCAACATTAAATCTAAAATTGGATTTAAGCGGTTGATATTTAAGATCAAATTAATATGCAAGTATATTCCAAATTGAATCAACGGCTAGAGAAATGTACGTCTGAACGGCCTTTGATGCATCTGCTAGTCATGTCAATTTTTTCACAAGAAAGACGCAGCGCTATTAATATTCGATTGGAAAGAAAACTGAGCGAGTGGTGATTAGACGGAAACTTCAGTGTACTTACAAATAGTATCACACCTTGGGGGCAATCGCACTAACAAATCGCAGCTGAAACGAAACCAAATCGTTCCACTCAACCAATCCGAGAGCTAGAATATCACGTCATCGAACAGATGACGTGATATTGTGGCGTTCGGATTGGTTAAGCCGAGCGGTTCGGTTGCGTTTCGGTTGGGATTTATTAGTGCGATAGCCCCTCTTGTCGTGTAGTATAATTATTATTTGATATCAGGAAATAATTGTTAATTTCGTTATTTAAAAAGGCCACAGGGTCTTTAAAGAGCGCAGTAGTTAAGCGGCGACACGTGATTGAAGTGCTAAATCATACCCCGCACAGCGCTTGTACCTTGCCATACGCGGCAATACCGGTAGCCTTTTAGGCAAGCTGCTGATAGCGAATTAGGCTAGATTATACACTTTTTGGGAGTAAACATACTTCCCTAACTAACTCGACTTTTATTATTAATACTTTCATGCACGGGTACTATTGACCTGACCTTCGTTCTAGATTATGTATTTCTATTTTAATTTAAAATTTTTAGTTCATAAAAAAAAAGTGAAATTTGGGTATGGGGGAAACGACATGAAAGCAGAATAAATGCAGTAGAAATGGGAGCTTTGCGGAGTATGGCAGAGTTAAACTGAGTGACAGATTGTATAATGAAGTGATTAGAAAGAAATGTGGTTTGAAAGAGGATATCGTGACAAGAATAGAGAAAGGGATGCTTGGGTGGTTTGGGCATGTGGAACGGATGGATGAAAGTAGACCGACCAAAATGATTTATGAAGCTGGAGTGAGTATACGGGACGAGGAAGACCTAAGCGAACATATTTCGAACAAATCGAAAGTGTCCTCAAAAAAGGCCAGGTCAGAAGTACCCGCAATCGTCGAGCATGTATGAGGAATGTTATGAAAGTAGATGAAGCGAATGAGATATGTAAAGACCGTAGCAAGTGGAAAGACGTAATCTCTGCCTACCCCCATGGGAAAAAGGCGTGAGTGTATGTATGTATGTATGTATTTATTTCTAGGCTTAATTTTACTGTTTTTTCTTTTTTTTTGTTCCAACAATTTTTTAATATTTGCGTATCTTATTGATAGAATACGTATTATTATGGTAACTAACTTAAGTCGGTTGTACTTGACCACTTCACAAACTTAACGAAATATCAAACCATACAGAAATCTAGAGACCTTCGGATCGGAATAGGTATTCATGACCACTAGACTTAGAAGACACTAACAAATTCTTGAAATCGATTGTAATAACTAAAAACGCTTGCAGTAGGGCCACCCTCGTTTGCTCCGCCAACATCCACCCCTCGTGGGGAAAGTATTTCAAATAGGGTAATTTGTTTTATGCCGGCGCAGCGACCGTGTAACCGTACGCGATCGGTTCAACCGACACCTCCATCTGATGGAAATACGGCATAATTCCAACTTGACTCTAAAATCACCGGCAGTAATGATTGGCCTTATTCTCAAAATCGAACATACAATGTCGTATTGTCGCTTCTCCGCACGTCTCTTACTAACTTGTTTATAAGTTGGAGCAGGACGTGGCGCGATAAATATCGCGTAGCTTCAGAGAAGAACAGGCAGGAAACATTGAAGGTCAAACTTTTTATGTCCTCTTTTCGAAATTATAAAATAACGCAATAATATCTATTAACATTTCATAATGAACAGTACAGTAAAAAGTATTTTTTTATTATATTATACAAATTAAATAAAAATGTTTTCATAATTTAAGAAATCATTGACCATGTAAAATTATTTATTTATTAAAGTAATTTTAACAAGTGCTATAAATTTATTAGAATAGAAACATAGAAAGAAATACATAGAAACACAAAGAAACTAAAATTAAATTTACTTAAAACAATAAATAACCCAGTACAAACCAGCTGTGTGTGCTGCAGACGTGTAAAAGGGTCGTAGCTCAGTGATTGGAATTACTCACAATAGGATGTGAGCAAAGCACTGACATTATTCTACAACCCGAGGGTTCTGTTTTTACCAATGATTTGCGAAGATTTTACATATAATTAGTCATAGTTTTGTCCTCATAAATATAAGGTAAAGCAGAATCACTTTCTGGAAATGTTTTATAGAAAGTTACACGTTTCCCAATGAACGAACCTTTAGTTTCATGAAGGCTGACCGTTGGAACGGCAAATGTATTTTTATTATGGTAATTTAATATTATTTAATGTATCACTACATAGTATAGAACAAAGTTTTTTTTAAATAGATGGAGTGATTCTTAAGGAAGGTTTATATTTATAATACATGCATAATATAGTAGAGAAACACTGATAATTAAAAAGTTTCTAATGTGATGTCGTATATTTACATAAGCATTGCACCCATGCGAAGCCGGGGCGGGTTGCTAGTATTAGATAAATTGAACCTAAATTCAATTTTAATCAAAATACTGACTAGCTACTATTGTACGAGCAAGCTTGAAGGTGTTATTCTATGCTAGCTCACGTTATGCAGACTGCACACAATTCGCTGTGATAGGCGACGATCTCTCCCTCCAAAACGTGGTGCGCGCCATGCTGGAGGGGGAGAGGACACGGGCGCTAGTGAACTCCTTCTGCGCCGACGTCATGACGCAGAAGGAGGCGCGGAGCGGGCCAAGGAGGCAGATCCCGAGGCCTCGGCATGCCGCCGCAGGTGCGCAGGGCGGAGGAGGCGCGAGTTCGCTCGCCTCCTTCCTCCTGTCGGTGACCAGCGGGGACCAGGCCCGGGAAGGCTGATTCCTGCTATTCAAAGGTCGCCGTCAGTCGACGATCCCCTGGATGTCCCGGGGGATCGACGGCCCTCCAGCACAACGGGGGAGTGAGAGGGGCTCGCCGCGGGCGAGCCAATGACGGCGACGAGGTCGTGGAAGTATACGTAAGCGTTCCCA
The DNA here is from genome assembly GCA_036419045.1 of Scirpophaga incertulas. NCBI lineage: Eukaryota > Metazoa > Arthropoda > Insecta > Lepidoptera > Crambidae > Scirpophaga > Scirpophaga incertulas. The sequence continues at coordinate 2,953,800 of CM071631.1, read as the reverse complement.
TGACCTTGTCAGGCAGTGATGCTGCTCTCCTCGGCGTGTCTTCCTCCTCGTGTGATGAGGGGGAGGATGCGTCGACGATTGATGCGCTCCTGCCAAGGCGTCCCTGAGGGGCATTGTCTGGTTTTTAGTCGGTAGGCCGCGCGCTTGGCTGGCACTCGGCCCCCAAGCGCGCGGAGAGTCCGACATAACCCCGCGGTGTTCCCGAGCCGCGGGGTATGCGTAACGCATTTTCCAGACATTAATTAAAAAAAAAAGACTGCACACATTAAATCAGTGCGTAATTAGCGTCCACTCCGGGAAGTTTTATCATCCCTGCATTAATATGTAATAAACGGTAATGAGAGGTGGTTCGGCATATCAATATAACATTATTTTTCGTATAATATATTTATATCCTTAAATAAATCTCTGAGAAATTCTTTTTTTTTAATATTCTTTATTCTTCACCTTGTATACAGTCTTTCAGTCGTATACATTTTAAAATTAGATATTAACGAAACGTAAGTTAACTTATAATAATATGATAATTATCCTAGAATAATTTTAGTTTTTTCTTACAGTGTTCCTACTTAAATAGAGGCAGAAAATAATTTGGGTTGGAAAGAAGATCTTGCAGGCGGCGGGGAACATTGGTTATTGTTGGAACTGTCACAATCAATATCATTAATGTCTGAGGCAAAAACAAAACGTTGTAAGTAAAATGCTGCACAATTTTCCAACAAGTTTCCTCAGGGGAACAAAAAAGACGGTCGGCATTCTCTTGATTGCAGTGAGGACAGTTAGCATCGGCGAGTATATGAATCCTGTCTGAGAAATTCTCTCTGCCTTAAATCATAGACTGCATAAAAAAAGTTTGGTTCTCTTAATTTTACCTGTCAGTGAAAGCTGGATAACGTGTGCGAACCATTTTCACTTGACTATCACAATCTGTATCTTCATCTATCGACAAGTCTGTCCCCAGTTGATCGGTAACAATTCACATCGCAATATTATTTGACACGACCCGAGTTCAAATGTCACGCACCTTTCACTTGTGTGGGAACGAGATGGCTCGACACGCCGCTTGTCCAACACTGTTTGAAACACGCTTTAATAAATACATTCAATTACATTGCATTTAGATTATTATTATTGCATGTTATTAGAAATGTTCTGTTGTGCAAGTTGAAAAAGTTTTGGTAAGTAGACTCCGATGCACTGTATTTTGTTTTTTTTTATATATACAGGTTGGAAATTTAGTGTATCATTTTTTGTACATACTTAATTAATGTTTTCCTTTCATTTAATTTATGAAGTTTGTTAGAGAGATTTGATCCTTATAATTGACCCTACCGATCGGTGCAATAAAAATACAGAAATTTGGTACACAGATAGTCTAGAGCCCGTGAAAGGACACAAGCTACTTTTTTTATACAAAAAAGGTTGTAAAGGGTTGTAAAAGGTTGAAAGGAGGGATGCTAGGTTGTATGGAAATATTGTTAAAACTACTGAACCGATTTAAATGAAATTTGGTACACAGATAGTCTAGAGGCTGAGACAGGACAGAGGCTACCTTTTAAAGCAGAATAGGTAAGATAAGATAAGATAAGATAAGATAAGCATTTATTGTTTAACTGTGTACATAGTAGGTTGTTACATGTTCGGTTAGAGCTAACAGTCTGCCCATTCCGGACGTACAATAATAATATTATAAAGTATTATAATTATTAATCACTTAAATTATAATTATTAACATCGAGAGTCAGCATTATCATTATTTACAAAATATTCATTTAAATTATAATAACATCCATTTATTAACCATTGTTTTAATTGTTTTTTAAACTTATAACCATCTAGAGATTTTAAGTATCCAGGCAATCTATTGTATATTCTAATTCCAGTAATATATGTACTTTTGTCCATAATGTAACCATTAGATGCTTCAATAGATATGTCATCTTTATATTGACGACGTATATTATTTTTAGTAGCTATTTTTTTATGAAAAATGTCAGTTCGATTTCTTACAAATAAGCATATTTCTAATATATATATACATGTCAACGTAAGAAAATTTTGGTTCTTAAATACAGTTCTCAACGATTCTAATCTTTGCATCTTGAAAATTATCCTAAGGCATTTTTTTTGTAAGACAAAGGTCGATTGAATGTTTACTGAGTTGCCCCAAAATATTATGCCATAGGTCAAAAGTGGGTAAACATATCCGTAGTAAGCATTTATTGCCACCTTACTAGTTGTTACATTAGTCAATATGGATAACGCATAACATTTAGTAGATATTATATTGTTTATTTTGTTAATATGTGCCTTCCAGTTTAAATGTGTGTCAATTATTAGGCCTAAGAATTTCGTTTCATTTACAATGTCAATTTTTTTATTCTCTATTATAATATTCAAATCTAGTGGTAATGTCATATAATTTCTAAATTGCATAATTTTTGATTTAACTACATTTACTTTTAGGTTCAGGGAAGATAACCATTTTAATGTATAATTAAGAGTATTCTGTACCTCACGGTTTATTTCAAACTGAGATATGTTTTCTTTAGAAATGAATATGGTAGCATCGTCAGCAAACATAACACACAGATGATTCATTATTTGAGGCAGTTCATTGATATAGATAAGAAATAACAGTGGGCCCAAAATGCTACCTTGAGGAATACCAAGGACTATTTTTTTAAAGTTAGAATTTATTTGTTCTACAGTCTTTGTTTCTTTGTTATAGGAATCTACAACAGTCGCTTGAAGTCTATTAGTAAGATAAGAGTCAATAAGTTTCAAAGCAATTCCACGTATGCCCACATGTTCAAGTTGTTTTAATAAAATAGGATACATGACGCAGTCAAATGCCTTTGATAAGTCTAGAAAAATCCCTATACACGTATTTTTCACGTTTATATCCGTCCAAATTTGTTTTAAATATTTAAAGACTGCTAGTATAGTACTTTTATTTTTTTGAAACCCAAATTGATTGCTATGAATTATATTATTTTTATTAAAAAAGGATGTCAATCTATTATATATTATTCTTTCAAATATTTTTGAAAAATTTGAAAGTAGTGCAATGGGTCTGTAGTTATTTCTATCACTTTTTGGTCCTGATTTGTGTAAAGGTTTCACCAGTCCTATTTTTAAGTCATCTGGAAATATCCCTTGTTCAAAAGTTTTGTTTATTATATGTACTAATGGTTCAGTTATATACTGAACACTTGCCTTAATTATTTGCGTTGGTATTTTGTCATGACCCGTACTGTTTTTATTTTTTAATTTTTTAATTACCGACATTATTTCATGCTTGTCTACAGGAGCTAAAAACATACTCTTTAGATTAGGTTGGCTCACTGGGTTATACTGGATGTCAGTGTTATTTTGTTTAGGATACGTTAAATTTACAAAGTATTCATTTAAGGAATTAGCTATGTCAAGTGGATTATTAATATGTTTATCTTCACCGTCGTTCAGATTGCATATTGTTGATTTTATTGTATTGACTTGTGATGTATTCTGTTTGATCACTTGCCAAGTAGCTCGATTTTTGTTTTTACTTTGATTTATGAAGTTTGCATTCGTTAATTTTTTGGACAACCTTGTTACTGATTTTAAAATTTTACAAAATCTTTTGTATTTTTGAATAATAACTGTACTACTTGTCTTTTGCTTTTGCGAATATAGTTGTCTTTTTGTTCTGCTAGATAAAATTATGCCTTTTGTTTTCCAATTGTGTGGTCGTTTATACGTAATTCTTATTTTTTCTATTGGAACACATAGATTGTATATAAGAGAAAATTCATCAATAAAAAGTTTATATGCTATATTTGGATCAGTTTGGTTATACACATCTGTAAATTTTATTTGTGAGATGTATTTCAAAAATATTTCAATACACTTACTATGGTTTCTGTTGAATACAAACCAATAACGCTCATTGTAGCTGAGATCAGACGAGAAAGATATAATTTGACATGTATGATCAGATAAACCTGTATCGCACACCTCAACTTCATACTGTTTTTGGTTTGTAAATATATTGTCAATGCATGTCTTGGAATGTTGTGTGATTCTGGTGGGTTCTTTAACTGATGGATGCAATTTATAGGATCTAAATGTATTAATGAAAAGTTCACTTTTGTTGCTTTTTTCGAGAATGTTCACATTGAAATCTCCAACAATAATTTTTTTTTTATAATTATTTCTATTTCTTACAGCAAGTTTATGAAGTAGAGTCTCCATATTCGTAAAGAAAATGTCTAAATTACTGTTTGGTGAACGATAAACACATACTATTAAATAATTTACTCCCTTCAGTACTATTCCACAACACTCAAAGTGACTTTCTATTGACATATCGGAAATCCATTGCAAATTTTTAAAGTCAATTGTATTTTTAACATATATCGCAACGCCACCGCGGCATTTTCGCTTACGACAATAATGAGCGGCTTTAAAGTAGCCATTTATCTGTAACATATTTGTCTCTTCGTCTTTTAAAAAACTTTCGCTGAAACAACAAACATCTATGTTTCTTTCATTTGTGAAAATTTCCAATTGGTCTATTTTTGATCTTATACTTTGGATATTCAAATGCATAATTTTAATTTTGTTTTTATTTTTATAAGAGTTACATTTGGACACGAAAAAAATTTTTACTTTTCTGGTCAGTATGAACTTTAAAGTAGTCAGTAATAGATGTTTGTCTTATTTCTTTATTTAATTCATTTTTATTGTTAATAATATTAGTGTTTTGTTTACAATTTGATATGTGATCTATAAGATTTGCTATGTCATTTAAGATAGTGCGCATGCCAAAATTATTTATATTCCCAGTACCTTTACGAAACATGTCATAGTCACACGTCAGATTTTTATTAGAGTCGAGGATAAAAGCATATTCGTATTTCAAATTATCACAATATAGAATGTTGTTAAATCGCTCAACTCTGCAATTGTATATACTTTTATACATTCCATATTTATAAGTAGGTACACATATAACAACATTTGTATTTAAGATTTTTTGCACTGATTTCCGGATGAACGTTGCAAGTTCATAATAATTTACAGTGGAGTAAAAGTCTTGATCCCCTATTAAGACGATACAGTAGTCTTTCATAGTATAGTCTACAAGCTTCAGATGTATATCTTGAAAAAGTGTCTTGATACCATGTCCAATCATAGCATAGTGACATATATTATAATTCTCGTTTAAGCATTTTTCTGCAATAATCCGAGTTTTCGTGTATTTATTTGCACTAATTAAGCATATTTTATTATGGTTTACATTAATTATATCTTCTTTCAGGGTAGTCGAGAAATTACTTATTGGAGATGTAGGTATTTCCAATCCTGTTATTTTAGGCGATGATGTCAGGCCCTCGTGATTATGTAAAACGATATTTGTTTGATTGGATATCACAGGTGCGGCTTCAGGATTTGGAGTGCTAGATAAGTTATAATGTTCTTTAATATTCGAGTTCTTTTTGGGAATAGGGCTATTAATGAATTGCTTTTTTGGAGTTGCTCGGCATATGCGTGTCAACTGATTTATCTTTAAATCGCGCTTGGATAGTTCATGTTGTAATAAAGTATTTTCTGACAGTAATCTCTCTATTTCGATATCTGCACTCTCAAGTTTTGTCTCCAACTCAATAATTTTTAATTGCAGTTCTTCCAGTTCTTCACTATAACATGTCTTGTTAAAGGGACAGCTTCTGTTAAGTGACACCTCAGGAGATATGATTGTTTCACTAATGTTATTGAGTAGTATTGGTGACGAATTGCATATTTGAGCCGCTTGCTTTTTTCGGGTAGTAATATTCTCGCTACAAGATGGAGTGTTAAAAACATTTGCATTTCTAAGTTTCCTTTTTGTATTAACGCAGTTTGTACATACCCATGTATTTTTATTATCCGCTGTCATTAAACGAAATCTTTTCTCAGATACTATAGTGCAAATCAAGTGATATTTCTCTTTGCAAATACTACATACAAGATATTCCCTATTTAATATTTTTCCATTACATTTAAAACAAGCTGGTGGTGCCATTACGAGGATAGGAAGAAACCGTAAATATTTGAATTTTTTGTGTCTCTTGAATTCTGGCTAGTGACTCTCGGTGTCAGTATAACTCGCAATCACCTTTAAAAAAAGTCTTAGAAAGAAAAAAGTATGTTGCCGTCGGGGTTTGAACGTCGGATAGTAGACAATTTATTGGTCAACTACCAGACCAGTCGCTCACTATTAGAGTTGACGAAATAAGCCTTGATTTGGTTACGATAAATAATTTGAATTCGGGTATATCTTTAATTATTCCAAATATTTTTCTCTTTGATTGTCCGGTAAATTATTGTTGATACACTTTTTATTATATTTCACTTCGCTAATATTTACAAGAGAAACACTTTATTCGAACAGTAGATTGTAGTAATTATTTTAATAAGTTACCACTATAATAACGACCTTTACGAAGGATCAGTACTTGCTCACATTATTTTTTTCCATCTTATATCTTTATAATATACGCTAGATAACACTATCACTTTAATAAAAGAACTCTCTTTAACTTGTATACTATTAATATTGCATGAAGAAATTATTTAAACCATTTTTAAAATAGAAATAATACGGAGCTGATGCTTATGAAGGTACGTTGATGAATGTCCTCTAGGGCCAGCGGCGGCCTTACTCATTGCGAGGCTGCGAGCGCAAGTCTTTGCGAGGCCCTTTGTCCTTCGTTAAAAGTATGTGTTGTGAAAGTAAGTCTGATTGTTTGATTTAGGTAAATGTTATGTTTCAGGAGAAATGCAAAATTATACAAATTAATAAAATTTGAATTTTAAAATATTTTGTATTGAAAGAATAACAAAATTAACAAATATAGCAGAAAGCATCACATATATTGCTTAGTTCGTATTTAACGGCCTTCACCGAGGATACCCTGCACTCCCATCTAGTTTCAGAAAGTGGTTTCAGAGATAACGATTTTACATGAGCTTTTAAAATAGCCCACCTCTGACTTGAGCCGGCAAACAGAATGTACAACCTTTGTAGCAAACCAAAAAAAGATTTTGCTTAGACACAGGACGATGCTGCATCTCCTAGGATGGATGGATTCCAGCTATGATACCCACAAGGTAAAATAAGCAAGTGGATTAATTTCAAGAATACGTCTTTGGACACCACTTTTTTCACCACGCATATGGCACCATTATCAATATCCTTGGCCTCTGCAGTTTTGCAATGATATACCTAACTGTTTTTTCTGTGATTATATAATGAGTTAAATTTTCAGCCGTGGTTTTTTCGGTAGCTAGAAAACCTATAAAATGTTGTTCTATTTTGGCTGCATTTGTATTAAAAAACCTTATAACAATTGAAAGTTGCTCAATACGAGAAACGTCGCGAGTACAATCAAGAATAATCTAGTAATATATATTATTTTTAACTTTTTCAACTATTTTTGTCTTCACGTGATTTGCCATTAATTGTATAAGCTCATTTTGAATATTTTTGCCGATACAATGGTCATTTATCGTCTTATCCTTTACTTGTTTAAGGTGAAGTCTCAGCACAGACTTTTCTAAATCTATAAAGTCGCCGCTTGTCTCACTCGAATCTAAGTCTGATGTTAACTTCTCTCTATGACCCCTGAAGGCCAAATTGTGAGATGCTAAGAAATTGACAATAGGCTATTTGACAATGCGAAAAATAAAGTGTCAATTACTGTTAACAGTATAAATTAAGAGTTAAAAAATGATTATTTATTAACGTAAGTTGAAAATAATGATTAATTTATTTTAAAATCCGTAAATAAAAATTGCATTTTTTAAACGTTTGTCACGTGACACAAAACGCTCCTGATTGGTCGAGTTTATCATGACGTCACTTGCTTGTAAACTTCGTTTGCCTACTTGTGTTGCGCCTAGTTGTGGTAGATTATCTCCGTTATATTAAGATTTTCTTTATTATGCATTGTTTTTTTTTTTTGTTTATTTGCACTATTTTACAAGTACTTTCAACCATGGACCACGATTTTTTAAAAGTAGACAGCAGAAACCTGCCGCAAGTCGACGCAATCATGGTCGGATTATTTTTCAAAATATATTCTGACTTTTATGCTTCGGAGCTAAAAAATGTAAAAACAGCAACAAGTAAGTATAATTACACTTTACTGGTAACTTAAATTATATCATAAGAAAGTGAAATAATGATGAACTTCCACAAGAACTTATATAGGTTATAAATAATTAAGTTTGTTTGGCACAATTTCGTGAACATAAACGATAATTTGTTCACGTTACGTCGGCTATTGAATATCTTCACATTGTTTAACAAGTTCCATTCTTTGCCGTTTGACAAATGCAGATCGGGAATAACAGCATCACACATTCTTTTAATGCGATCTGGCTGGCAATGAAATTTAAAAGGCAGAACTTTATCTTTTAAAATTATTTTCTGACTGAAACCCATTTTGTACTGATAGGTAGTAATTTGCAATGTCATTTTCCATCTGTAACGAACAAACAAGTTTTAGTCGGGATCTTTTAGTGTACTTCTTATTGAAATCATAGCTCTGTAGTTACAAATTTTAACAAATATTATGGAAAACAGTTGTTAAAAACATTTGAGGTATTATAACCTCAATCAATAACGAAAATATTAACATTCTGAATGTAATTAATTATTACAAAATATAAATATTATGTTTACTTACATCGAAATGGTCTTCATAAAAGAAAATATTTGTACTATTCGCTATGTCATTATGATCCCTCCGAGAAAGTAGCAACCACTTTCGGCGCACTTCAATATTCTTTGGAATACTTACAAATAGTTTTACCGGAGTTTTTAACGACGTATTTGTACATTTTGGAACTGCACACCATTTGTAACTCATTTTGTGACATAAATCACTGATAAAAAGTAAATCCAATCGCTCTTTCGTTTTTTGTTTACAACAAACAAATATATATGCCAGTTGTCACAGATCAGAATACAGGCAAGTGACGTCACCGACCTCATTGCAGCGCCATATTGTCAAAGTAGCGTTTTGGCACACTATTTAAATATTGAATTTTTAATTCGATGTTTTTCAGCTAATATATACCAGAATTAAAAATAACAACTTTTACTGGGTTCCTTAGACTCTACTGCATAATATAAAATGGATTTTAAAAACCTGTCAAATAGCCTATTGCGAGCAATCGTTCTCTCTCCACCGTTGCCTTTCTTGTTCAATTTGTGACTGCGTCAAAGAGTCAATAGTGGAACAGCTTTTCAAACTATTCTCTAAATTAATCCATTTTAACATAAAATATTTGTGCTGTCGACTAGATTCATGAGACTTTAGGTAATCATCCAAATGTCTCCAATCACACACTCCTTCACTTGATCCAATCTTGGTATTTTGTAGTCCGAATATTCGACACGGAAAGCAGTAAACGGCATCCTTTGTTTGTGAATAAATCATCCAGTGCCTGTCTAGCTTTTCACCGTTAACTAATATCTTATTATAATGATATTCGCTGAATCGCCGTCCATTATCATTTATGGGAAATAAATCAACTTTAGCCCGGATTGGACCTTTTAATACAATCTCAGTTCGGTCTACATTAGTAATTGTTATGGGCCACAAACCGGAGTCATTTTGAGGATTCAGATTTTCTATTTCAGCAGTCATAGATGTTAACATAGACTCGGGCTCAGATTCGTGATCTTGACTGGAGCGTTGACGGCGGCACCAGTGACCTAAGTGGCAATGATGTAGTTACTTCAACATCACCCTCGCTGTTTTTACTTAATGACAGCGGCGGCAGCGGCGGTACCCACATGATGTGAAAGGAATGTTTTCGGCTGGATCGGGATTTAAGGAAGTTTCTTGATCATCAGTTTTTATATTTTATATAAAGATCCAAGTAAATTTTCTTCTACTTGCTTTTTTTTGATAGCTCGTTTTCTTTTTGTACTACCTGACTCAAATGTTCTACGGCATCACGAACGCGCGAACTCATTTCTTAAATCTTGTTTTGTTTCATACAAACAGTGAAGATTAATTTTTATACATTACAAAATCTGTTGTCACTTTTCTAGCTTACTTAATACTTTTAACACACTATAAGAATGTAATCTATACAAATAAATATTCAATAAAATTGAAAGATATGTGCGGTATAGTAAGGATTTGGTAAGTCGTACATACTGCAAACAAAATAATTTCAAGGTGCCAAGAGTTGACGAACGAAATGCAACAAGGGGATTCCCCGAGCAGCGATAGAGGAGAGGAGCAGAACATTAAGGTCCATTGACACTAGCGATTCTCATATGCGAGAAGTGTTTCAAGGCGCGATTCAAATTCAAATTCAAATTCAAAATCATTTATTCAGTCTGGGCTGTTACAAGCACTTGTGAATGTCGAAAAGCTACGCCATCGGTTCGCAAATCTACGGCGGGAGACCTTGTACTGAGAAGAACCGGCAAGAAACTCAGCAAGGGCTGTTTTTTTTCCCTGTATTAAATAGATACAGAGTCGTCAATTTGGAAAATGACTTCAATATTGATAATCATGAAGTCACTTTCCATTACATAGTATAATTAATAAAAAAAATATTTAGAAAACATGCCTATATTAGGAATGCCGTGTCATACAGTTTTAAAAGAATATATTAAAGTTAAATTAAAATTATAATAAATACGAATACGATATTCAAATACTACATAATGAAATTTTCAATGATGTTTTGAATAATTGAATGAAACTAATTTTATTTTCTAATATAATAAATAAGAATTAAAGTTGAAAATTTTAATTTAGATTAGATACATACATTTTTTTTTTTTTTTTTAATTTTATGTAGCTTGGGTTGTTACGCGAGGCCCCCCCCAAGAGCGAGCCCTGGGCGATTGCACAGTTCGCCACCCCCTAAGGCCGCCGCTGTCTAGGGCTGTAAAGGGTTGAAAGGAGGGGGTGAAAGGTTGTATGGCAGTATTGTAAAAACCACTGAACCGATTTAAATAAAATTTTATACACAGATAGAAAAGTTGGTACGTCGGTTGGTCGGACGGACAACGTTTGGTATATACGGGGTAACCACCCCGTATATACCAACCGTAAAACCCGAGGACCGAAGGAAGGAAATAAGATAATTTTACCGACGGAAAACATATCCTTCCTGTGGGAAATTCGAACATAACGCGGGCGAAGACGCGGGCGGAAAGCTAGTATTTTCAATATAAATAAACATTAGAAACCACGAAAAAGGCACAAATTCGTTACACATACATCTGCCCTCACCATGAATCGAATCCGGGATCTCAAAGATGACGAGACTTTGAAACCGATGTACTAACCACTCGACCACGAAGATCGATTCGAATCGACGAAGTCGGTACGAATTGAAGTAATGGAAATTACGCTGATGATGTCTACTGATTGTTTATTCCGATACAAAACGCGCCACGAACACTTATTTATCTGTAGAATCCAAGTTACTGCCAATTCGCGACGAAATGAGAATTTGAAATCCTCTACGGAAACATTGACTCTAGTAAATAACACAATAAAACTATAGCTTTTATAAATATAATGTCAACTTGTTTAGAATTGTAAAGGAAGTTGGGTTCACACTATTTATCTGAGGCCAGTTAATTGAGGACTGTTGGAAAAAAATAGCCTTTGCTGGTTCTTTCCAGTACAAGGTCTCTCGCCGTAGACTTGTGAACCAATGGCGTAGCATCTTTGCAAAAGTGATAAATACATTTTTGATTTTGATTTGTTACTTGACAAAGTTTGTCTACTTGTCGGATAACTCAAATAGTTTTGTATATAAAATATTTTAGTAAATCTAGCGTCCATGTCTGTGACAATTAAGAGGCTATAAAAAAGACAGCAAATGTTCGGCGAGTGTTCATTACCAGCCGCCGATTGAAGTGACAGCGAGCGGGAGGGCTCTCGAAACATTTAACGACGTCTCCGAGTGCTGACCGGGTCACAGGCTTACCATCTGAATCTATGATAAAACTCCAAATTCGCAGGACTGCAGAACAGAACCCAACACGAACGATGCCTAAATATTGCTGAATGATAATCCGTGAATTTGTTTTTATGCGAAAATGACATCATGTAAAAGAATCAGTTTTTCGAAGCTCGTATCACTATGATGCATTACTAGATCGGTTATTACTTTACATGTTATTATAGAGTTAAAAGATTTAAGGAATCATATTGTAAGTTTATTGTTATTATTTATGTTGTTAATTTTCTTCTCTCTAATAAAGTTAATTTATGTCTATACTATATATCGCACTAATAATACAATAGTGTATCAACTCAAAATGGAACATTTTTAAGAATCAACAAAAAACTTATTACTCACTTCATGTAATAGTTGCAAATTGAATAACTGGCACATAAGTTTTTTAATTTATCCTTATTCTGTTTTTGCATTAATTGAACGACGGTCTTGATCACGCGTGAGGAATCAAATTTTGCGTGTGTTTATAGTATTATGTCAAGTACGACGTTTTGAGTTGATACACTATTGTATTATTAGTGCGATATATTAATTTCGGGCACGTGTGAAGGTAGGATCCACTACTCTGATGATCCCGCTCGAAGGCGGCGGCGCCGGGCTCGGTAGCACAGCTGCGGCGCCGGGCTCGGTAGCATAGCTGCGGCGGTGTCGCGAGTCGCCGGCGGGTGCGAGGAAGTCGCGCCCGCGGATACGGCGACCCGGGAGGGACCATGCTCTTTCCATGGCCGGGGGGCGTCGGCGGTGGAGGAGATCGGGGGAGGTATTGCAGCCTCCCTGAGGAGGGCTCCCCTGTATCGGTTCCCGGATGTCCCTTGGCGTTTCCGGGGGCTCCCTACATGCTTGAGGAAGGTTTCTAAGGTTTTTAGTGGGTAGGCCTCTCCCTTCTGGGGAGGAGAGCCCCACATAACCACCGTCTCCCCACAGCCGGGGTATGCAATTTAATGCATTTTCCCCAGGGGAAAAAAAAGGATCCTGCTCTGCACATTGATTGCGCACGTAGAGAGTAAGCCTTCTCTCAGGCAGCCATGAACATGCATTTCAACGCTATTCTTCAAAGCACTCATTATTTGGGATGCTTCGTTTACGAGGTTCACCGCTTGACGCTGGAAATCTAGTTTTTGTGGGAGTTTTCAGATGCTCTAACAATAATGACTGATTGTCATCGCTTTGTAGAATTCGGGCAAATGACTTACATTCTATTTAGCGTTGTTGCACGTACTCGTCCAAAACGATATGATGTGAAATTTAAATGTTGTAATTCTTATAATAACTGTTTGCTCCATGGCATTTCATACATTAATATTTGTTTAATTTATTTAAATCATAAGTTTCGATATAAAATTTTTCTGTCGGGGTGTTTCTTCGTGTATTCATAATCATTGCTATTCGGTTTTTAATGCATCTTTCTGATCTACGAGTATAACGGTGTTAAGTACTTCATCGCAAACAATAGGACCTGGCCTCATTGCAGTAAAGCAATCTGTATGGCCTAATTGCTGTAAAACCAGGTGACCATAGAAATTTGAAAACAACAAGATGCAAGATGAGAATGGTCAGAGATATATTAAACTATTGTTTAATATATCTCTGACATTCTTCATTCTCACCTAGGTAGGTAATATTAAACAGTATATAAGTATTCCTATGTACTGCTTAATATTACCTACCTATATAGGTAATTAGAACACGTAACGCATTGTGAAATATGAGTGCGAGTTTATACATGTTGAAGGATATAAGTTTATTTTATATGTATTATAATAGATCCATAACTATAACATTGCGGTGTTAATATTTAAGCGCCATAGTATATATATATATTTTCCATTTCTTTTTAATTTTAAAGTGCAAGTTTTGGTTGCTGTTGTTTTACGTCAGAATTTTATACATTATTGACTGTAATTAACCAAATTTTTAACCATGAAAACTATGTTATTACTTGGTTTAATATCTATTGAAGTGTTTGTGTAAATTTCGTAAAGTTTGCTGTTTTTGGTTATTAAATAAATAACGAAAACTTTAATATGGCATAAATCAAATTCTTTGAAATCATGATACTAAAACCGCAATCGCATAATTTATTTTGCATTCCCCGCCATACTATACACATTTATTGCTGTTCTACGCCTCAAAGTTGCCTGACAGAAATTGCCATCTTAGCAATAATGAGTTATTTGTGTTTTGTATTTTATTCTGTACTAGCGGACCCGACAGACTTCGTCCTGTCAAAAAGATTTGTACAGTGGCAGTTTTTTGTTCCTAATTATTTTATAGATAATGTCGCATAGCCAACCAAATTGCAAAAAAAGTCTAAATGACCTATTACATTTTGTGGCTATTCAATTTTGGAACGTGACATTAAATCCTCCAACGATGTATTCTGTGCTCCAACGCACGCACGCACACTGTTTCGATAGATATGATTGAATTTCAACTATATGTAGCGTTAATAAAGCGCAAATTGACTCTTTGATATTAGGAACACACCTTCATTGCTTAGACAACAGTGAGTGCTTGCAATATGAACTTTATACAATAACAATAAAGCTCAATTCGACTGTACGTTTTAGTTAGAAAACGTTTGCATGGGAAAATAAAAGGGCTGTTTTTAGAGTTTTTCGGATAATTATTCGGTTTTTTCCCTTAAAAACCATCATTGAACTTCAACGAACATTTTAAAAAAGAATTGGCCAAATTAGTCCAGGCGTTGTTGAATTATGCGCTTACACATTATGCGATTCATTTTTATATATAAGAAGATTGTCAACTTAATTGTACTTTGTGCAATAAAGTATTCATTTACTCATAAACAATAATAATAGTATATTTTGTGTGGTTCTATTTACTTCCTTATAAAATTTTTAGGTTAGCTTTCAATACTTTTAGGTACACTAGGCCTAACATCAAACTTTATATTTTACTTACGAAAACCGTTGCTATTACGGGGAACATAAGAGCGGTTCAAAGGTTGTAACATATAGCTAGATATGGATCTATCTCTTAATTTATATTTAATTCATACTTCCTTTCTCATTATACTGTTGGTGTTTGATGATAACTCAATGATAAAACAAATATTAAGTACTGAATATTATAGTTATGTGCCGGTCGGTAATAACATCAGAGAAACAATTCTATTGTATTTAGAAATACTTTGCCATAAATTCGTGGGAAAATAACGTGCTTAACGTTACCAATTGTATGGAAAAGTATGTAATTGTATGAAACATTCAAATGAAATGAACCAATAAATAATTTGTTGGAAGTATTACATTGAATTGTACAAACGGCTTTTGGCGCACGAGAAAATTGGACTCGGCAGTAATATTAAAACAATAATTTTAAACTTATTAATAGTTGAATTGTTTAAGCGGCACCAAAAAGTCCTTAGTGGAAGTCAAAATTTACATTGTATTAAGACCGTTCCCACATCAGTAACTTTATAATTTTGAAACAGGCGCTGCTCTCTCGGAGTCAAGAGGCGGTTAAAGGCCCTTAAAGACAAAGGGTTGGCAGTTCCACTCAATTTAGCCGTATTTTGCAAACACCACTCCACGTCGAGTGGCAATTGCTTGGCTGGCGACATTCAATTTGATTTTGTTTCTAATTTTTAAATGTGATGCTGATGCTTGCTTCACGTGGGAATGCAGCGGTTTACCGAAGTTCGTTATGAAATTAGTAAACAATGGTCTGAATATTGTGTCTTCACTGCCTAAGTAACGTTAACATTTCTAAGTCTTTGTCTAAATCAGAGATTCCCTAGGCGTCTATGACAACCTGCAAGGGATCTATGACAACCTGCAAGGGGTCTATGACAACCTGCAAGGGGTCTATGACAACCTGCAAGGAGTCTACGTCAGCGAAACAACAATTTGGAGGTCCATGAAATGAAAACGGGGCTCCACGATAATTGATCTTAACATACACTGATAATACCTATTTACTTACATTCTAACATAAATACAGACATACAGACATACATTTTTATAGACATTATTTATAAAAGTACCTATGAAGTAAACAATCTTCACTAATATTATAAAGAGGAAAAATTTGTATTTTTGTATGTAACGAATAAACCCAAAAAGTACTGGACTGATTTTAATAATTCTTTTTTTTATTAGAAAGTTGCATTATCATTGAGTAACATAGGCTATATTTAGTACTATATCACTATAGAAATCTTATCTTAATATATATATTTCTTGTGTGCGTGTGTATGTGACTGAACTCCTCCTAAACGACTGGACCAATTTTGATGAAATTTTTTGTGTGTATTCCAGGGGGCTTGAGGATGGTTTAGATTCACAATACGGTCATATAGATATTGTTTTTCAGCTAAATTATTTATTTAAAAACATTTGAGACAACGTGACATTTGAGACATTTGACATTTGAGACATTTGACAGGACAACGTCTGTTGGGCCAGCTAGTATGTATATAAAAATGAATCGCAAAATGTGTTGGTAAGCTCATAACTCAACAACGCCTGTACCAATTTGGCCAATTCTTTTTTGTTAATGTTCGTTGAAGTTCAAGGAGGGTTTTTACGATGAGGAAAATTCGAATAATTATCGGAAATACCCTAAAAACAGCCCTTTTATTTTCCCATGCAAACGTTTTCTAACTAAAACGTACAGTCGAATTGAGCTTCATTGTTATTGTATAAAGTTCATATTGCAAGCACTCACTGTTGTCTAAGCAATGAAGGTGTGTTCCTAACATCGAAGAGTCAATTTGCGCTTTATTAACGCTACATATAGTTGAAATTCAATCATATTTATCAAAACAGTGTGCGTGCGTGCGTTGGAGCACAGAATGTATTCTGGAGGAAGTCGCGACCGCTACGGCGACCCGGGATGGACCACGCCCCTTCCGTGGCCGGGGGGCGTCGTCGGTGGAGGAGACCGGGGGAGGTAGTAAGCCTCTCTCCCCTGTGTCGAAGGGGGAGCGGAGGCTGGGGGTTCCCGGAAGGAGCTTGACGTTCCCGGGGGCTCCCTACATGCCTGAGGAAGGCCATCCCTGAGGTTTTTAGTGGGTAGGCCTCCCCCTTCTGGGGAGGAGAGCCCCACATAACCGCCGGCTCGCCACAGCCGGGGTATGCAATTTAATGCATTTATTTTCCTCAGGGGAACAAAAAAAAAAAAAAGGCATTCAATATCAGGGGGTATGCCTAAAACCGAAAAACATAGCAAAGGGTCTACGGCACAAATAAGTTTGGGAACCTCTGGTCTAAATAATGAAAGTCGTATTAGTTGTTCTAAGTGATGAAATTGAAATGATTACATATTTGGAAGATTCGTCAAGAATAGTAGATACAAATAATAGAATAAGCTGGGAATAAAAATTATGAATATAACTATTTATAACTATTTATTTATAATATTAGTTTTGGCATTCCACCATCTTCCTTTGTTAGCAGCTCCCTTCTCTACAACATTATGAACCTATAATGCTTGAAATATAATAGTTATATTAAATAAATAGCTTTTCCACTAATTTACATGAATGTATTGTTTTTTATTAAATATCGAAATAATTTCGAATTAATGTTAAATAAATGTAAACTTTAAAGGACATAAAGGGTATGTACAATGAAAAAGAAAATAAAGAAATTATTCTTTAACCTGTAATTTTCTTTATATGTAGAATGTTTGTAAAAGCCCGGGATGACCTGGCCGCCAGGACGGAAAGGTCTTGGGGGACTGTCCAGGGGTTCTCGGACAGTCCCTCCCTTGGCGTTGGCTCGACCAGACCTAGGTCGAGCCGGCCCCGGAGCACATGGCGGTAGAATCGCGAAAGCGTACCCCGCTATGTGCCCCGCATGGGCCTAGAGAACTCAGGGGGGTTTTAGTGGGTAGGCCGGTCCGCTTAGGCCGGAGCCCCACACATGGCCGCGCCTTGCCAGCGTGGTGACATGGTGCATAAGGTCGCATTTCCCCTCTAAAAAAAGGGCGGAAAGGTCATCCAGTGGCAGGCCTATTCTGGACACCGCTGCGTTGACCTCTAACAAGATGGGTATCTGATCGGTGTGTCTGGATCGCAGGAAGACGCTGGACGCTACCAGCGCAGGAGCGACCTGTTTGGAGATCCTTGGACGGCCTATGTATTGCAGTGGACCTCTATTGGTAAAGTCAGAGTCATAATTTATAAACAGTAGGCAGTGTTTGTTAGTTTGTATTTGACATTTGCTTTTCCTTCAAGAGAGGAGAGGCAGAAAATCCTCTCAAAGGAGCGGGAAACTCGTCCAGGATAACCCCGCAAGCAAGTGTCCCGGATATTACGCTCGACTTTATATGGGATGGGATGGAGACGGCTTGGCCCAGTTTCTCTCTGCCTTAAAGCCTTGATCCTGGAGACCTCTGGCTCCTCAGGAGAGGTGTGGTGTAGGCATTTGATGTCAACCATCATCATAGTTCATGTACGTCCCCTAATTGGGTAGATGACATTTTTTTTAAACTATATATAATAACAGGTGTCTTTTAGATGAGAAATATTATAGAAGTCAAAAATAAAAAGGATAACTTCTGTCTTAAATAACATAACTAACTTTGATATACCAATTAGGTATTTTTTGAAGTCGGTGCCTGCCCGAATTATAGGAAACTAAGATATAAAGCATACACATTTATCTAACTAAACATATTACCGCTGCCCGCGCATCGTTTGTAGCAGAATATCAGTGCTTTGATCATATCCTTTTGTGAGCAATTCTAATCACTAGTGCTCGGAATAGTTTAATTTTATGTACTTGCGATTTTGTGACATCAGTAGTATGTATATGCCTGGGAACTTACTATTTTCAGAGATTGTAAAAATATTATATTGAACTTTCAAAATAGTATTTCATCTTTTAGCTTATTGTTGTAATAATAAGTTGTAAACATAAAATTTTACAATAAAAGCGTAAAGAAACGAATAGCAAATAAAAACAGAAAATTGTATTTTATTTGAAATATGCTATCCTTCTTTTGCAACTAAAACAGTTTTATAAAGCATTTATTAATAATAATAACATGACGATGATGATTATGTTGGCGATCTTCGATTCGAAGACGAATAATTACACCATCGGAACAACACTATGTACTTTAATGTTAATATAAATATATCTTTATTTTTAAATTTGATTTATATTGTAAACTTGCAAGAAATATCTGTAATATCTGAACATGATTTTTTTTCTCCAACTCACTCCGATAAACCTACAAATAAACAATAAGTGTAATTTTCATGATTATATAAAATGACATAAGTTCCATTGCATTGCATTATTTAAGGTCCCGTTACATTGACTTTCTTTCTGCAAGTACATATAATTAAACTACATACTTATTCCGAGCACTACTATTCAGTGAGCTACGACCATTTTACACTTCTACAGAACACACAGCTCTTGGTTTGTGAGTGTTTTGTTTTAAGAAAATGTTATTTTAGTTTCTTTGTGTTCCTTTATTTGTGTGTGATGAAGATGTTTCGTAATTAAATTGTTATCTATCTATCTATATAAGGAAACTGGGCAGTTGTGGAAATATTACATACAATATTACAATATTACATACAGTTTCCGTTATCATGCAACTAAGTGTTGGAATAATATCCCTCCACCTATAAGAAAACTGACGTCCAAGTTCAATTTTAAAAAACAGTACAAGTTACGTATTTTAACAATACAAAAAATGGGCAACACGGTGCGTTCCTTTTTTTTTTGTTTCCCTGAGGAAAATGCATTAAATTGCATACCCCGGCTGTGGCGAGCCGGCGGTTATGTGGGGCTCTCCTCCCCAGAAGGGGGAGGCCTACCCACTAAAAACCTCAGGGATGGCCTACCTCAGGCATATAGGGAGCCCCCGGGAACACAAAGGCACTTCCAGGAACCCCCAGCCTCCGCTCCCCTGCCCAGAGGGGAGCCCTCCTCGGGGCTACTACCTCCCCCGGTCTCCTCCACCGACGACGCCCCCCGGCCACGGAAGGGGCGTGGTCCATCCCGGGTCGCCGTAGCAGTCGCGACTTCCTCGCGCCCGCCGGCGACCCGCGGCGGCGCCGCAGCTGTGCTACCGAGCCCGGCGCCGCCTTCTTCGAGCGGGATCGGCCATCTCCCAACCCCGCTCGGCCACGGTGCGTTCCTAGAGTAGGTATCGAATATATGATTATAATGTAATTAATTTTTATATTATTATTATTATACATTTATTAATTTCAATATCTTAAGTCTCAGATTTTAGAATAACATATATAACATATAATATTACATTACCAATTATTATTATGATAATTACATTATCTAATCAAATATGTAAAATTATTTTAACGATACTATTACAAAATATTTATTAAAACATAGTTACATTTATTTTATATACGTATAATATAAACTAGACATAAACTAAACATATCTAGTAACTAAATATAATTTTATATTATAAACTTATTTTAACTAATGACATAAATACTATATTCTAAGCTTAAAACTACTTAACGACTAAAAATTACTACAAATAAAATATACAAAATTTACAAAATAAAAAAAACTTCACCTCCAGTGCTGCCGTCAGGGATGGTGCCCAAAAGGCTGGCAGCATTTCCCCGTTGGATGGCGAGGCTAATACGCTGACCGAGATAACTGCCAGCCTTTTGATCACCCGTCACCTCGGCGAGTCTCTTCGCCAAATCCTTAAAAAGGGACCGAGCGCTTGGACCCCATGGACCCATTGTCTCTACACCAAACGGCGCAAATATGTAGCTATCATTGAGAGCCGAATATTTATTTATTTATTTTATTTTTTAACGATTATATTTTAAATATTCATTTTTATTGCTTTTTGCTGTTATGTAGGTGGTCCGCTATTTGAGCACTCTGAGTATAAATATATTCAAACACTAAGGTTACAGCTGAAAATCAGCAATTTGCTTGTAACTGCAAGCAAATACTATGCGGAGCTGTCGCCTTATTTCGCCTGCTGCGGCGCACACACACACCAGCACTTGTGTTTAGGTACATCATTATAAGTATAACATATAGTTTAAGTCATTGTCTGTGTACTATACTGTGTTTTATGTTGAATTTTATACTTTGTGTGTCTATGTTTTCATGTTATTGTATATATTGCGTTTACTGCTTTTGTTTAATGTGATGTCTTGGTTATACCCGTTTGCTTTGTGTGTGTGTTCTGTGGCAATGAAATAAAGTTATTATTATTATTACATACATACAGGTCGAATTGATAACCTCCTTTTTTGATGTCGGTTAAAAATAGGCATATTCAGTTGTAGTTACTACCTTATTATGTTAGAGTGATTAAGGTCTTAGCAAAACACGCTGATGATGATGTGCTTTGCTTGATTACATACAACTTTGAAATTCTTTTGCAGGTGTATTGCAGATCACCTCCCGATGCTCTTTCACCGTGGGAGCGTCAGATAATTGTACATATGAAATCGGATGAACGAAAATCACATTGGGTACCTTACAAGATTGAACCCAAGCCCGTCAAATCATTCGATTCGAGGACCAGTGTCGAGACCACAGTGACATCAGTAAACGCCGATATACATTTTTTAACTTTTACTATAAGTTTTGCTTGTTCATATGAGCTTTCGTAACCTTCATTATTTGTCATAACTAGAGATCGGTTAATCGGATGCATATTTACCTAAAGTTAATTTTTGGCTCACAAATTATGGAAGCGGCTTTTTAAAATACATTTTGTTAAATAAAAGTCCCGGAAAATACGGGACTGCAATTTAACGTAGTGATATTGTTTGAAAATTACTATATTAGCACGTGGTATTTATTTTCAAAAGACGAGACTCCGGGTTCATTTATACAACTATGCATACGTATTTACATGAAGTTTAGTTTCAGTTCCCCGTGCGATTTATGAATGTACGATTTATTACATGAAGAGTGTTATACGAAAGTAGTGAGCTAGTTTGACTAAAACAATAATCAATTGAATAATTGAATAAAAAACAGAAATGGTGAAAAATTTTATTTAACAAAACAATAAAAAGCCGTTTCCATACTTTGTCTTAAACTAACTTTAGGTAAATATGCATCCGATTATCCGATCTCTAGTCATAACAATAAAACAGAATGAATTAAATACAATCTTTATCATTTTAAAGACAATACGACTTCTGAGAGGTTAGTACACCAGTTTCAAGCTGTCGCCATCTTCGAGGTCCAGGGTCGAACTTGGAGACCTATTTTTGAATTACGAATGCGATTTCGAAATCACCGCTGACTAAATAGTCAGCGGTGACTTTGAGGTCACGGATTCCTAAACATCCAATTTTTGAAAGTCGATCGCAGAGCTGCCGACATAGATAAAGTACACACATAAATATAAGAGTTCGGTTCCACGCAGAATGTAGCCACTGGCGGTTATTGTAGGCTTAACCATTATGGTTATTATATATAACCATTATGGTTATAGACTGAAAAATCAAACAAAACACAGATAACATTTCCACAAGTATGACTTGATTACGAGTGGGTGAGGGCACTCGTAATGAAATCACACCTGTGACTAAATTACATCAGTGATATTCAAAAATAAGAATTATTGAAAATCGGTGATTATTAGTCACATCGGTGATTTCGAAGTCGCATTCGTAATTCAAAAATAGGTCTCCTGGTGGGGGCAGCTGTACCTTAGTCATGGTTATTGATATTTTTACCAAATTTATTTATTTATATTCGGGAAACAAACAGTAAATATTATACTTAAAGGTTATAGATAAAAATAATTATCATACACCAGTGAAGTTTCCGCTTAATTTCTAATACGTGTTTAAAGTAGATCGCTCAACATTTTAAGAAATAAAAAAAATCGTATTCTAAAGAACAAACATGGAGCGCTAGGTCACGGATAATGGCACGAATACTGCTCTTAAACTTAATATTTAACAAAAAAATCTGGTGGGGCTGTGCCGGGGCACACGGCCGTTGGTTTTAACGTGAAACGTCTATGTTAGGGAATCGCTTTTAAAGTAAAAGATTGAAATAAAAACAAGATTGACGGTGTTTTAAGTATTTTAATAAAAAACTCAATGTCACAACAGCGAGCTGACTATATAAGTGAAATATTCGCACAACATTTTTGTTTCTAAGACTAATAGTTTTTTAATTATTCAGGTACGATGATATAGACCTTTTCGTTACGGTCCATTTTTCAAACCTGGTACCCGTATGTTTCGGCGCGATTTTAAAGACGTTTCACGTCAAAAGAGATCGACAGACCCAACATTATTGTTATAAAAAGATTATGAGCGATCGAAAGCAGTGTTCTTACAATAATTTGTTAGCCTGAGTGGGAGGTGAAACAACGACATACTCCTAGAATTTAGTCGAAGGCAGCTAAATTAAATTTGACTTAGCAAAAATGGACTTAGCACTCTCAAATGGGTGCCAGGTCATTCTGGAATAACCGGCAATGAGAAGGCCGATGAACTAGCCAGGGCTGGGGCTCAAGGAATACAGTTCGGCCCAGAGCCTATCTGTGGTATCTCAAAGAACCAGGCCATGCAATACCTGAAAACTCGCCTTCTTAACGAGGCGAAATCAGACTGGCACAGTACGTCCGGGATGACACACTCAAAAGCACTAATCGAACCATACTCTCGCAAACGCACTGACGAGCTATTAAAGCTTAACAGGAGTAACTTGAGCGTGATGGTTACGGGCTTTGACCGGTCACTGCAAGTTGAATAGACACCTTTACAACATGAAACTTAAGGACACTGACACATGCAGAGTCTGCGAATAAGAGCGTGAAACACCAATACACCTCTTGTGCTACTGTGAACCGCTGATTCACAAAAGAAACAGACACCTGGGGAAACACATCCTCGACCCAGATGAAATAAAAACAATCCGAACTGGGAACATCCTATCTTTCTTGGTCACTGCTCAGTTAAGGGAGCTACTGTAGGGCCTACATAGAACCTACATAGGAGGCTGGTCACAATAGATCTTAATAGGTCGCAGTGATGCATATCAGCCCCGACTTACACGAATAATAATAATAATAATAGCAAAAATGGAGAATCCAAATAATTGTTTATCAATTTAAATAAGAATAATAAATCCGTACGTAGACTTTCCAACGATATCAAAGTAGGAAGCGTACAATTTATATATGTATGTCTGTCTGTTACCATAGATCCCATAACACAAGCCTTACTGACCTTATTTGAGGCTAAACTAATTGGTGTAAGTGTAAGAAATATTTATTTATTACTTATGATAGAAATGTAGGTATTTCAATAGAATAAAGAAGAATAAAAGACGACAAATGTATTAAAAATAGAGTAATAATATTGTAAAATAAAAAAAATGTCCGTAGAAACGTTACAACTCTCAAAGAGTGCATGCATGAGTACGTTTGAAGGAGTTTCCATATTTTTTAAATCAACAACAATAACTGGATTTGGTGCAAAAACATGTCGGCGCACAGTTTAGAGAGTTCATTACGTCGCTGCGCTGATCGCGACCCGCAAGGGGTGATCGGGGCCGGCTTATGCAACAGGCAACATTCTCGGGCTGCGTTCAACTATTATTATTTCTAACTAGCGCAGCTTCGCCTACTAATCCTTAAAAATGACATAAAGATAGACAATAATATAGCTTATACATCAAAATAATACATTGCTAACTTATAAAGATATACGCCTCGCAAATATAAGCTACTCGAAATACTGATCCTGCGTAGACAAAATCGCTGGCACCAGTTGTTTACACAATAAAATTTAATGTTTTATATTTACAGAAATTTATGACCGGCTTAAACATGAGCGAAGTAAGGAAGCTAGGAACCCAGTGAGGATGTACCGTGCTGGGAAAAACGTCCGTGCTAGAAACAATATTCCATGCTAGAAACAATATTTGGCACCAGCTAGTTCAAAAGAATATCGAAATTTTGTTGATAATATTCAAATGTTATTGTTCATGCATATACCACTATCTCAGCTCATATATACCCTTCAATTTGTGTGTATACATTTGCGACTGTTTTTATTATTTTTGAGGGTCTTACACTGTTAGTCGCAGATGGCCTTCTTAGAGCTTGTAGTCTTGCATGAGCTGGGATAGTTATGGTGGAGCCTCAAGACTTTTAGGTGAGTGATATCTGCGTATGTCTCTATGTCCTTCAAGCTAGAAGTCGTATGCATTCAAACAAACAGACAGCCTACTTGATAATAAGTGGTTATAGTCGTCTATATTATGTATAATTCTTGTTAGATTTAGGTATATGTCATAAGTCTAAGTTACTGTGCCCAGTATTTTTATTGACATGTACCCTAAAGCCTGAAAAAAGTAGATAAAACTCAGATAATGAAGCATACGACCCGGTTATACTTGTATGGCCCTCAAGTAACTATTATGAATCTTATTTTTTTATCTAAAATATACAACCAAAATCACAAATACGTACTGTGACATCCACAAAAGGCTGACTTGTGGTTTACAAATCAAGAAAATTAACGTGACTTAATTAGTGGCTATAACAATAAGAAAAATTACTAATTGGACGCAATATATATGTATACATAGACTTTAAATTAAAACTAACATAACTTAGATTAAATAGAATATAAGGCTTTCATTATAATGTGTGTGTGTATAGTGAATGAATGGATGAAGAGGTGTGTGAATTTATCAAATGCAAAGATGCATACAAAAAAGAAAGAAAAATCTTGGTTTCAGGCGACAAGGCGAGTATCAAGTGCCGTCTTACAGGTTATCTTAGACGGGACCCACAAGAACTGTAGGTAAAGCTGTCTCAGAACTTACAGCATAAAGCCATCCAGTTTTTGTTTGATGCCTCGTAGATGTTTTATGCACCATCGGTCGCGATCACGGAGTCGCTCGCATATTACGATATTTGCTCGATCGGAGCTCGCGCCCGACCCACCAGATTTTTTATTCAACAACTGATACACGACACGAATAAATGATTGAGAGTCAATATGCTTTCAGCACTCCGCAGCAAATAGTTCGTGAAATGTTCGACTACGGTTCGTTGGTGTAATTTTTAGGTGTTGAAGCGTGATCGGACGCAGAAGAAAGTATTATATACCTATCATGTGTCCTGCGTGAGTGGATTGATATAAAATGAGACTAAATAAACAATGGATAGATAATATAGATATAACTTTTAATAAACAATTATTGAAACCATTTATTTTTCTATTTTTTAATTGCAGACTCTTTAAAACTGCTAACAAACAGAAGTCAATATAACCAATGAAACCTAAGCCATTACTTTAGCAAACATTTTAAATTCGGACTCGATGAACGAAATCTGTCAGACGCCATTATAAGAATCAGTAAAAAAATAAAACGCATTTCCCGCCGTTTCGTGTTGCAATTCAAAATAGGAACGTATTACCGCACCAGTGAAAAGAACTGTCTCAAATTACTTTGCATTGTGCGTCTCTTTTACACCGCCTTCTCTGATATAACCGTCTCTTTTCAGTGCTATACAAACTCAGATAAACAAATACAAAGGGCCTAATTGAGTAACTAGTAAAACGGACGACTCTGTAGCCTCCCTCTGTATAGCGCGACCAGTTTAAGATTGCCGTGACGTAAATATAGAATGCGCGATTTTCAACTCTGTTTATAAAACGGTAAGTCGTATAGTTAGCTACATAGGGTGTTTAATAAAAATGTCTGTAAGTAAAATTTTCGTAAGTCGCGCTCTCAAGTGGTAAGGGAGTTCGGAGCCGGGCGGGGAACTTAATTTGTCAACAATTTTCGATATTTGAATACGTTTCGCTGTTCAATGAGCTTCTGTCAGCTTAAAATTGTTTTTTTTTCTTTCTATCGAATAATTTGACGAGGCCTTTTCGATACAATCGAAATTAATGTGGAGAGTTTGGTTTTTGTAACGATCTAGTAACGATGGTTTTTTATTTTGCTTTTTTTCAATTTAACTGAAGTTACATACGATTGTTAATAATAGGATAATTAACACAAGAAGCTAAGGAAACTTTATTTGCTTTTTAAATTAAAATGATGCCATTTTTTTTACTTCTGCAACTGCAATCGTGGCGTCATAATTGAGTAAATTCGCCTAATTTGTATTGTTAGATATACTGAGATGTTAATAAGTAACTATCTAGACTAAAAGCATTTTTTCTCTCATGACGACGCTTCACGACTTACGATTAGCCTTGTTTTCTATTTGATTAATTAAAAATAATGTAAAAAGTAGTGCAAATTTTCAATTGACGTCAAATTCAAATGTCAAGAGTTCTAAGTTTGATTCAACTCTGATATTATCGTTTTGAAAGCTCCGATAAAACATGTTCACAACAATAAAAAAATAACTTTTGCTCATGTTTCATCATTGTTATACATCGTTTTGTTCTTACATATAATCACGTTAAGGTTGAAATTATAAGCTCCAAAGCTTACTATATTTTAGATGGCTTATAAGCTGCAAATTAGTTTGACTCGCTTTGTCAGATCGCGAGCTTTAGGTTGTCAGAATGTAGAATGAATTCTCATATAAAATTGATTGTTTCATACCTAATTCAACTATTGAATTGTTCTTCCCAGTTGAACTACGAAAACAGGATTTATTACGTAGGTAAATAAAGGTGGCCTCGAGGTCAACGTGCATAGTTTAATTTGGAACCGTGTGTACACAGAGGTGTGAGAAGAGTTCACACTTCGCTAATTTTTCGCAAATTAGTAATTTGCGATTTTAGTACAGCAATAAAGTACATAAGGAAGCTGTCAATCATTAATACATGAAACTAAATGAGAGCTGAGCCAGTGGCGAGCTGATTGGCCCATCCTGTGGTGCAATGAGGATGCGCCGATCGGGACGGATGTCCTCCCGGCAGGCGGACCACCCGACGGTTATTATGTCCAGGCCACAGATTATATTTAGTTATTGAAGAACTCTTTTTTTCTGTCAGTGGTTGAATGGTCTTGGACTGTAGTAATAAAATGATATGTTGTTTTGTACAGGGATAGTGTATGCGGTTAGAATTAATTATTAACAGGAATAATTAGATAAGAATCGGAACTTTTCTTTATTTTTAACATAATAAATTATTATTTTAAATGTGAAAGTCACGTGACTACAAACGCCAATCACAGCGCGTGACGTCATTTGTCATTGTCACTTGTCACCTACTACTTGTTTACGTTGTCTGTGATTTCGAAACCTCGTTTATTTCTTGCATATTCTCTGTGATTTAAATTTCAGTTTATTTACAATGGCAAAGAAATTCGTAAGAGCTGATAGTTCAAAGGAGATGTCCCATATTGGTTTATAGTAACTAACTCGGGTAAATTTGATATATTTGGATAGAAGGCTCTAAAAGAAAGTAATCGCCGTAAGTCATGTTATTTTCAAGACCCCCGATTTTTAGTAATTCGTATTCTAATATAATAAAAAATGAAATATCTTTAATGTAATAATTACACATTGCTTAAAAAAAATATCAACAAGCCTTTTAAAAATCTAAATACATACATAATTGCTTTAATGAACCGAATATTTCTAATTTTGAGAAGTTTTTAACTAACAAAATATAGGGACTGCTATGTTACTTAATGTATGTTATCTAGAGCCAGAAAAAATATTAATAAAAAATCAACTGACAAGGCACCTGCTGTCAATGTCATAGTTTTGATTTTATGATTATGATCAGACCGAGTAAATGAGTAAATGTATTCTATGATTCAACTCAACGGAAAATATCAAACATAGAGTAAGATACCGGTAGTCACAGATTAATAAAAACATCATTAAGGTGTTGCCATAATGAAATATTTCTTATAAACATGTTTTATTTATTTAAAAATAATTGGGGGTGGTAAAAATATTTCTTTTATTTGTTTCATACTTCATATTTTTTCGGCTTTCAATTTAATGTAGTTTGGTGTCTGTTAGTTAACGCTGATCACAAAAAACCAACCTCCTTGTAAATGTAATAAGAGGACATCTCCTTTGCCACGTATCGATGTCATGATGGTGGCAGAATTTATCGCTAAAAACCCTGATTTTATCTCATCGGAATTCAGAAATGTAAAAACTGTCGCGTAAGTATCATTACACACATGAAAAGTAAATCAAAATTTCTTTAAATTTGATTTTAAGTGACCCATGGTTGGTTGTAATGTAACCTTAA
This sequence comes from Scirpophaga incertulas, assembly GCA_036419045.1. Lineage (NCBI taxonomy): Eukaryota > Metazoa > Arthropoda > Insecta > Lepidoptera > Crambidae > Scirpophaga > Scirpophaga incertulas. The sequence goes on along the minus strand of CM071631.1, from coordinate 2,924,609 downwards.
ATGTATTGTTTTTATTTTAGATCGTGCAAATACACTTACATCAAAATGATCTTCACAAAAGTAAATCATCGACTTTATTGATTGATTTTTCCAGTCTCGTCTTGCCAGTACCATCAATTTTTTTCGCATATTTATATCATGAGGCACAGGTATCTTATTTGTATTATTTTCGCGCAGAGGAACAGAACAATACTGATAATATTTAAATGCACTCATTTCGATATCGATCGATATAGATTACGAAATATAACCGAACGCTTACATACGTTGCATCAATGAGCAAGTAACCTCTGTATGATAAATGACGTCATAATCGAGTCATAATAAAAGAGTGGTGTTTTAGCGCGAAATTCAAATGTGAAAAATAATTATAAATTTTTTAAGAAAGAATAAAGTAATTTCAGTAGGAAAATATTTTTAAGCAGTTTTTTAGATAAGTAAACAATAAGTTGAAATGGTTTTCATGAAACAGTCCAAGACCCTAAACTTTCATAGATCTTTTTACTTTCGTCTATGTTTTATAAAGACGAATATTTTATTGCGGTTTTTATCATAATTAGGTGGATAACACACGTTGTGAGTTGGATATAAAATTACACTTTGAACTCGATGTAGAATAAGATTATGTACTTTTCTTTTATAGATTACAGATTATGTTCCGTTTTCTGCAGAATATTTTTTCTATAAATTAGTTTCTTTTTAGCTCCACATTTTTCTGCAACTGATTGTCGGAATTATGCAGACTTCGCAAGTTGTAGGTACTAGACAGAATTCTTTTGTATCATTATTCAGCAGCGAGAGGCCTACTGGGAATAGACTTCCCTAATGATCTCCGCATATTAACCTTCAAAGGCAATATGGCACTGACATTACTATAGGTACCGTTTTGCAGATTTGCTGCAAATCTACAGGAACATTATATGCAACTTTAACACTACATTCATTACCATCATATCAGACGAATATCTTTTTATTCTGATATGTTGTCCAACTAGCAGACTGCCTGATGCCGAGGTAACAGTCTCCAATAGTGGTTCTTGTGAGATTCGTAGCATATCTGCAACCGCAACTTGAGCAAAAACCATAACGTACCTTGCCAACATATAGATTAAGAAATAAAAATGAACTTGTCGTTTAAACGTACAAGCTACAAAAAACTAGAGGGTCGTTTATGGGCAAATGTATAAATTTTGATAACAAGATTCCACATAGTGTAGCTGAATTGCCTTTCATAAGTTCAAGGTACATGTTAAAAAGTCGCTAATGAGTAAGGGCTATTACAAAGTCAATGATTATTTAAATGATGCCAATGCCTGGTGTTGATTTGAAGACATTACATTCTAAAGTGTAAATATTTGTTTTTCCGTATAAATTAGAAACACACATGTACGTTGTATGATAACGGCATAATTTATTGCAAATGTTGTTATTACTTTTGATCAAACTAATAAGTTTCTTGCGTCCATTCTTCTTATCAGCTAAAAAATACATCCTGAAAGGGTAGTAGGAAAAAAATTTGGTCGATTCAAAAGAGCTTTCTATGAAGTCATATTTGAATAAAGTTAATTTTGATTTAGATTTTATAAAATATATTAAGTATTAGAGACAGTATCCAGTAATTTCACTGCAATTTTGTAGCAGAAATAGCTAAGATGGATTTACCCAGCAGACGCTCCTGCTATAGTCTCCTTCAGGTGAAAACCAAAGCTACGAACTTTAGGGGTGTTGATGTCACTCGCGTCCGTAGGTTTTACCCTCGAGACCCTACACGTGATCCCCGGGTGGTGCTAAACGAGTGACAAACTACTGGTGGTAGGGCTTGAATCACCCGACTGGCTAGCGACCACCGTGCGTACGACGTAAAACCTGTCAAGTGGACATTTCATGTCGACGTTTCAGTCTGCGCACAGCCAGAGCTTGAGAGGCCATTGCCGTGATTTGTTTGGTTTATGTAGGTTTCCGTCAACCCAGTGCCAGGCTGACTGCGTTGACCCTCCGCCCAGGAAGACCTGAAGAAACGGTTGTTCCGCTGGCCGCCCGTGGTACAGTACAGGGGCCCAAGCGGACCTAACCAGTCTGTGAGGCTGCTCCACCATGCCACGCATAATCTCGGGGTGGTCCGTCGTGCCGGCTGGTGACCGGATGGTGGGTCCCGGCGGCCACTTTCGGGGGGGTTCAGGGGCCCTTTCGTGCGGAGGATCAGCGTAAATTAGCTGTCGGCAATTTCCTGGTGAAACAGGCCTACTCACGTCAACTAGACGAATCCCGACAATGACACCTCAATTTCACGCCTCCCTCTTCACAACATGACAGCGCAAAAGAAAAATGTATTTTACGCAGCGGCGAACAACCCCACCAAAACACCATCATTTGAGGTGGGGCTCGCTAACATCCGCGGGCTCCATTCCAATCTCACGGCTGTCCACCACCACCTTGAGACTGGCCGCCCTGCAATGGTGTTTTTAACAGAGACGCAAATTATCTGCCCGGCTGATACAAGCTACCTTAAATATCCCGGCTACACTCTGGAGGAGTCCTTCAGGGCGAAGGCTGGCGTTTGCTTGTTCGTTCGGGCGGATGTTTGCTGTCGCCGCCTGCGCTGTTTGGAGGACCCATCCTTTTCCCTCCTCGCGGTTCACGTCGATTTGGGCACTCATTGCCGTGTCTACGTCTGCGTTTACCGTTCCCATAGTGGTGATCAGGAGACAACTCGACTGTTTGAACATCTGAGTCGGGTGGCAGATGACGCGCAGGAGCGATTTCCTTCCGCCGAGCTGGTGTTTTGGGGGACTTCAATGCTCACCACGAGTTATGGTTAAGTTCCTCTAAAACTGACCACGCTGGGAGGACTGCCCACGCATTCGCTCTCACGCATGACCTGACACAATTGGTTACCCAGCCCACCAGGGTCCCAGACACTATCGGTCAAGCGCCCTCCTTGTTGGACCTTCTGTTGACAAATCGCCCCGGCGGGTATCGGGTGGTGGTTCGGGCTCCACTGGATCCTCGGACCACTGTCTGATATCTGTCTCAGCACCTCAGGCATCTAGACCGTCACTTATGGTTGCAGCGCGCCGTTTGTGGCACTATGCGTCAGCAGATTGGGATGGTATGCGGGACTACTTTGCATCTGTCCCTTGGCGGCAGCGCTGTTTCAGTGGGATGGATCCGAACTCCTGCGCTTCTTCTGTTGCTGACGAGATCCTGCTAGGAATGGAATACTATATTCCGTATTCCAAGTCGTCAGAAGATGGCAGACAAAAAACCTCTGGTTCAACCGCGGAGTGTGCGTCCGCTGTTTTTTTTTTTTTTTTTTTTTAATTTATTGTTAAATTACATTGGTACACTTTTTTGTCTAATGTATAGTCCTGCCAAACTGAAACAGTTTGTTGGCAAGTAATCGCGCTTATTCTATATAATATAGTTAAGTGTACCTACATACTATTATAGAGCTTAATTTTAACTTAATCCTTATCCAATACAACCACAGTGCAGCACAATATACTATTCAATACTATCAAGTAGAGTACATTTCATTTTTCTTTTGAGTACATTCTTTGACATGTTGGACTCACCCCTCAACCACGCCATCTCATTAAATATAACCGGTACCAGATATCTATTGAGTCGTTTTCCATAGCAATTTTTATATTTTGGTACAATTAGCTTTCGCTCTCTTACACTTCTGCTATTATATTTATTAATTATGGGTTTTTTTACATTGTCGTTACTATGATAGACTACTGTTTGATATTTATTTTTTAAATCTACTGGTAGTATTTTTGTTATTTTATACAATAGCCTATAATTTCCTTTACATTTATTTTTTTCTCTTTTATTTATTAGATATTTTAAAAATCTAGTTTGAAGATTATATATCTCGCTTGTGTAAGTTTTGTAAGTACGGCCATATACTTCAACAGCGTAGCTGATAAGTGAATCCACCAGTGCATAATACACAGTTCGAAGTGTTTTCCTATTTACTACATATTTTAATTGATAAAATTTTGTTAGTATCGATTTTAATTTATTGCTAAGTTCAATAATATGCAACTTGAAATGAAAATGTTTATCTACTATAAGACCTAGATATTTGTACGATTCCACATACTCTATACACATACATTTGCAGTTTATTTTATTATTATGTAAGCATTCATAAGTGTGCCCCTTCACACTGTAATTATTATAGTTTAAGTTCTTTGCCATTTTATTATAGGGAGAAAATAGGTGCATGCACTTAGTTTTCTTAAAATTTAATATGATGCTGTTGTCATGTGCCCATTTTATTATATTTTCAAAGTCCTCTTGAATAGCCGTTTGTGCTGTTTCTATATTTTCTGATGCAAACAAGAGGCACATGTCATCAGCATACATGAATACCTTGCACTTTCGCACTACATTTACTACACTATTAACCATCATTATGTACCCAATTGGTCCAAACACAGAGCCAGTCGGTACACCCAGTGTTACACGAGTCTCTTCTCCAACTGTTCCGTTGATCAGAGTTCGTATAGTTCGGTCAGTTAGGTAGTTTTTGAGCCAATGGTTAATTCGCCCACCGATACCACACTCTTCCATGGCCTGTAGCAATACTCCATGATCTAAGGTATCAAATGCCTTTTTATAATCTATAAAAAGCGCCACTACCTGTTTACCATCATTTAAGCTGACATTAACAAAATCTGAAAAATTACTAAGCGCTGTCATGGTACTACATCCCCTCCTAAAACCATATTGGTGAGGTGTCAAAATATCGTGTGTTTCTAAAAATGCACAAATTTGTCCGACAAGTATCTTTTCCACAATCTTATTAATAACTGGCAATATAGCTATCGGCCTATAGTTTGTGTATTCGCAGTGGCTACCATTCTTATATACAGGTCTTATTAATGCGCTTTTTAATTGATTAGGATATAACCCATGGGAAATACATAAGTTTATGAAATGAGCTAAGACTGGACTAATTAACTTTCTTATACATTTTATATCTTTGACTCTAATTTGATCAATGCCTGGAGCTTTTTCGTTACTTAATTGACTAATGATTTTATTTACATCCTTTGGGGTCGTTTTTATAAAATTGAATGATACATTCCTTGATTGCACATATGACTTCCTATCTAATAAGTTTATATTACAGACATGCTTTATATTTAATATTTCTTGTGTGAATGTTTCTGAAAAAGTATTACATACTAAAGATAACTCCTTGTTTTTTCCTAAATATTTCATAATAATACTATCTACACTTGGTTTCCCTCTTCCTATCCAGCCATTAATATTATTCCATATTTTTCTGTAATTTCCCTCACATAAATTTATTACCTTTTGCCTATATTTATTCTTAGCTGCATTTATTTCTCTGTTAACTTTATTTCTATATTTTGTATATTGCAATCGTTTATTCATATTGTTATAGGAAGCTTTCCATGTTCTAAATAAGGCATCACGCTTTGAAATCATATTGAGTAATTCTTTAGTAATCCACGGCTGTGTTTTTCGCTTATTTTTAACTAGAATTTCTATTTTACATTCATCATAAATGCAGCTAAAAATAGCACATATTTTTTGGTACAATAATAATGGACAGCCAATTAACAAAAGGTTCTTCCAATCGTAATTAGTTAATTTACTCGATATTAATTGATCATCATATATAACTTTACGAACACAAACATTATTACCTTGCGAGTTACTTCGTTGCGGAATGTTTAATGATATGCCTATACCATAGTGATCTGATATATTGCACTCTAACACGAACACCTCAGTATCACAGTCGCTCAACGGGTTTCCCACGTCACTGCTGCCTTCACCGTCGCACCTCTCCCGTCTCGTTCGCACCCACAGGTGATCTATGCACGAAGCTTGCAATCGCCCGTCGACTATTTCCTCGCGTGTCGTCTCTGATCTCGGAATCGTACTATACAAGCCTATTTCTGCAAAGGCAGTTGCGTACATACTTGTTATCGCATTTCTCTTATCTCTGTACACATCGATGTTCATGTCACCAATGACAATAAGGTCCTCATTTTTAGGTATATTTCTCAATAAAACAGTCATTTGTGTTATGAAGCTTTGTTTACATTTGTTTGGAGGCCTGTATAATGCGAATAAATGTATTGGTCTGTTTGTTATTAATGCACGTCCGTATACACATTCTGCTGCCGTTGTGTGCAGTATTTTAAAATCAATATTTATATTTTGCTTGGCGTATATTAATATGCCTCCTCCTCTTTGGTTTTCTCTTGTATAGGCAAACTTACTTTCAAACCCTGGCAAGGGGTACAGGTCTACGTCTTGCTGTTTTATGCTTATTTCTGATAAAATTATGATATGCAATGTATGCAAGTTTTTGTTTAGCATAACTAATAATTCATTATAATGTTTTTGAAGAGATCGTATATTTAGATGAAAAATATTTAATCCATTAGCGTTTTTTTGCAATATGTTAGACATCTTACTAGATTCCAAGCATCTAGTATATTTTATATACGTATTATCGCCTTTTATTTATATAAGTACTATCTATTTATATTAAGGTTATATATATTTATTTTATTTTCAGTTGTTCGATATCTTTTTCACTTCGTACTCTGTGTATTTTTGTCTCGTTATCCTGTCGTAATAATATATTGGAGTTCTGTATCCAAATGTATTTATATTTAAGCTTCAAATCATTTTTTGCGTTCCAAAAGAGCTGACGCTTATATTTAGGTAAGTCTTCATGTATATATATTCTGTGTTGATTGCCGTTGTGGTATATTTGCTCGTTGGTTATTATTGATTTACGGGTATCTATCCATTTGTCTCTTGCTGTTTTGTTTCTGCAGGTAATGACTAACGGTTGATATACTTTGCCGTTAATATCTTTCTCCTTGCCTACCCTTTTCGCATCAGAAATATCCTCTACCTTCAAGTTCAAGCTTTTTGACATTTTTTTTACTATAACCATCAAATCTTCATCCTTATTTTTTTCTAAACCGATTATCTCAATATTTTTGTCTTTTTCCTTCTGTTCTAATTCTAATATTCGTTCCTCCAATGCATGCATGTTGAAAACAAACAGCTTGCATACCGCGCTTGGATCAGAGGTCGAACAACCGGGGATCCCAACACTAACCTACTGAAAACAGCCTACAATAATGCCACCAAGTCTTGCAAGAGGGCTTTCATCAGAGCGGATGCTCAGCGCGTTGCCCAGGTTGGTCAGGAACTGCTAACGCACCCTACTGGTAGCCGTTCTTTCTGGCGCCTGACTAAAGCTGTGCAATCCAACTTCTGCCAACCCTCGCTGCCACCGCTGAGATGCGCCGATGGTTCTCTCGCTCATCAGCCGCAGGAGAAAGCCGACCTCCTGGCGAAAATGTTCGCGGCTCATTCTTGTGTCGACGACTGTGGTGCACAACCTCCGACACTCCCCCATTGTGGCGTTTCCATGCCCGGGATCCGCATAAGACAGCGTGATGTGCGAGCGGAGCTTCAGTCGATCGATACTCGGAAAGCGAGTGGTCCGGATGGCATTCCAGCGATCGTGCTCAAGAAGTGTGCAGCGGAGTTGACTCCAGTCCTGACGCGTTTATACCGCCTGTCGTTTTCTGCTGGTTGTGTGCCGAAATCTTGGAAAGAAGCCAATGTGCAGCCGGTCCCCAAAAAGGGAGACCGTTCCGATCCGGCTAACTATCGCCCTATAGCCGTTACCTCTATTCTGTGCAAAGTTATGGAGAGGATATTGAATGCTCAGCTGATTCGACACCTAGAAGGTCACTCGCTAATTAATGACCGTCAGTATGGGTTTCGTCCTAATCGGTCAACAGGTGACCTTTTAGCGTTCCTTTTGCACAGATGGGGAGAATCTATCGACAAGCGCGGTGAGTCTGTGGCTATTAGCCTCGATATTGCTAAAGCTTTCGATAGAGTATGGCACAAGGCTCTCCTTTCCAAGCTTTCGGCATACGGATTGCCCGCGGAGCTCTGTACATGGACTGCTAGCTTCCTCCACGAGCGAAGAATTCGCGTTGTCGTCGATAACTGCGCTTCGCGGTTCGTGACAGTCAACGCTGGTGTTCCGCAGGGCTCCGTTTTATCCCCGACATTGTTTCTTCTGCATATCAATGACATGCTCTCCCTGGTAGTATACATTGCTATGCAGATGATAGTACAGTGCACGGAGGATATCATGGAAGCTCAGGGGCCACGCGAGACAATACTAGTAGGGACAGGCAGAACCTTATTACTGAGCTCAACGGGACGTTGGATCTCATCTCCGAATGGGGCTCCAGCAATCTCGTTGAGTTCAATGCTAAGAAAACTCAGGTGTGCGCGTTCTCGGCTAAAAAGTCACCTTTCCTCCCCCTTCCCTGTCTTCAGGGCGCTACTCTTCCCGCCCAGAGCATCATCACCTTGCTTGGTATGAGCATCCGCTGCGATCTGAATACCAGAGACTACATAGAATCCGTCATAACCACTGCCTCAAAGAAACTCGGTGTCCTGAACAAGGTGCGACGGTATTTTACCCCGGACCAACTCTGCCTGCTTTACAAAACTCAGGTCAGGTCCTGTGTGGAATATTGCTCGCACCTATGGGACGGCTCCGCTCAATATCTCTCTTGAAGCTCTGGACAGATTGCAGCGGCGCGCAATCCGCATAATCGGCGATGTAGAGGCAACCAACACCCTAGAGCCTCTACAACTTCGTCGTGATATCGCCTCTCTTAGCGCCTTCTATCGGATGTTTCATGGGGAATGCTCTGAAGAACTCTTTAGCCTTATCCCTCCCTCTCCTTTCCTTTATAGAAACACACGTAAGGGTCTTCGGAGCCATCCGTACACTACGTCCCCCATTCCACACCGCACTAAGAAATTCCAAGATTCCTTCTTCTGCCGTACTTCCCGCACTTGGAATTCTCTGCCTGCGTATGTGTTTCCTACATCCTACAACATGGGTTCCTTCAAAAGAGGCGTGAAAAGGCATCTTTTGGGCCGGCAGGGATAGGGCAGGTAGGAGAGTGGAGTAAAGTCACTATCCTATCTGTCATCTCATTTGGGCCTCTTTCACCGCTTAACATCAGGCGGGTGGAGGTCATCTGCCGCGCCTAGCATATAAAAAAAAAAAAAAAAAAAAGAACTATTGTCTGTTGTTTTCATTTGATCTATTTTTTTAAGATAATGTAAAAAACCGACGGTCATAGAGATTAAATGCGTGCTTATTAATTTCTCTCACAAATCAAAACAAAACTATCACAAATACGAACGAAATTTGAAATTAGTGAAAGACAAAATATTCCCGCCTCTATTGTCCGAAAACTGCTACCTCACTGCCACGAGTTATCGTAATAAAAAATTATATAATAGTTGCGCCGGTAGCATCGCAACGCAACCTCCATTGTGACCGCCGACGCTAACGACCCGAATGTTTTTAGAAAACAGCTCGAAAAGCTTCCGTTTATTTATACCATTGTGCGTAAGCGGATCGTTTCGCCTCCTAATTGTCGAAGACACGACAGACTGACAAACGGTCGGCCGGTGGGAAGTAAAAAAAAGGAGTTTCGTTAATCAAATAAACATTCATAATTTTTAACGAAACGCTGTCGTCGTTACGTTGGCTTGTTGACGCCTCGATCCACTGAGATGTGAAGCGGAACGTGCTTTGTTGAGCTTTTAAATTATATTTTCATTAAATTCAGTGCACAAATTTTTACCAGAAGGGAGTTTATACCAGGGTCGGCTGTTTGGACCTTCGTCTCGCTTATTTATGTCAATAAATTGTTCCTGTGTGAAGGTTAAGTTCAGTAAACTTACAAGATCGACATATAGGTACTTAAGTCCACTGTAACTACTTACCTTACTTTAGGCCGGACAGTCTGTGGTTTGTCATTAAAATTAATTCAAAAGTACATACCCAGAAACTAATTTGATTTTCTTCTTGATACTTATCGAGCTTTTAAAAAATTACACAGCATTTTAAATTTGTATCTCCTGCGAAAAATATTTATCTATTTATCATTTGCTGCTTTTTTCATTTCTTCAGGCCTGCTAATTTATTCAATATAGTTAGAAAAATCCATTAGATAAAGTTATATTGGAATATTTTTTTACAAGAAAAGTTCGGTATTCGCGCGAAAATGCCTGATGGAAATGGACTGCCTATCTAATATATTTTTGGCGCATGTTTAATATTTTTCGACAAAGGTGTTTTATCTTATACAACCACGCAAATATGAGTCTTGACGTAAATAAAAATACAACAAACCAGTTATGTTAAACAAGTTATTAATGAAATTTCAGAAAACAATACTGCTCTTGAGATCCATATAGCAGTAATGTATTGCTGAGTGTTACCCAGTCTAATCATAAATAAATTATCGAATAGTTGGAAGAATAAAACATAATGAAATATTTAACGTTGTATTTACATCCCAACTTTATGACGATGTTATGCATAAATCGAATGCAACTAATTACACATACCTACAAGTTTTTTTTTTCCAGTTAATGGCTTTTCTATAGATATTTTATCCCTGATTCTAAAAATGAAAACTGTTTTTTTCTATCAGTTTTAGTTTTTTGTCATGCAATTTATTATAAAAAACATGAAGTACACTACTTCATACTTTATCTGTGTCCGTTTCATTTAATTTTTGATTGCTTTGCGACTATCGTTTCTTATGTGATTTTCTATGCGTTTCATCGTTTTATTCTAACAACTTTGACTTAATTACGGACTCCGATTACAGTGCGTAAAGGACTGGATTTTGTAAAATGATAATTGTCAAAGAATCTTAAACTTGCTATCTCTTTTCCTAGTATCTAGTAGAGTAGTCCTTTCCTAGTTCTAGAAGAGGACATATATAGCTGTACATAGTATTATTAATATTACTTTGATATTACTACTCTGATATTACACGCAAGGTTGGTTATTTCTTATTTATAACCTCAAAATATTAACTTTTTTCGTAATTATTTTAGTTTCCTAAAGTGTCCGTTCGTGAAAACTTATTTCATAAGATTCCATATAATTTTAAGAGTTTATATAAGTCACTTTCGATTCGAACGGTTCTTAGGCAGAACATGTATGGAGCCGGAACAATGTCCTTTAATCTTTAAAAGCGGCTAAAAATGATCTTTTTAATTATTTTCTTGAATGAGAAGCTTGAGGTAGGTTTCTCTAAATTTTCTCTAATAGGCCAGTCTTTCTGAGTCCTGAGTCAAAATAGGCAGTTTTCACAAAGTCTGTAATCGATTTTTTGATTTTTTTGTAACATATTCATCACAAATAAAATACTCTGGATTATTCAAACAACTTCTTTTTGACGTAGATATGGCGTTAAATTTAACTTAACTGTTAACAATACAACACTCAACTTGTAAATATGTGCTTATCCTGAAAAAAAAATGAAAAGCTGATTACTAGAAACTAAAGCTGATTTGTGAAAACGGGTGGTAGTCGAAATATATAGGAAAATGCAAAAAAACGTTCGGAAAATTACAAGTAGTAAAATTTTATAGGTATGTGTCAATTAAACAGAAAAAAAAATACTTCTGCTTATAACTGATAGATTATCACGTCCAGGGCCGTTTTATCCATTAGGCACTGTAGGCAACTGCCTAAGGGCCCCGCCACGTTCAAGGGCCCTGTGCCACAGAGAAAAAAAAATGGACAATGTTTCTTAAACAGTAAAAATTTGATTCGAAATTTCAGTGACGATTCTCTTGCTCTGTACATTTTAGTACATCATTTCGGAAACACATAAGTGGCGGTAAAATCAAACGGGAGTGGCTCATGTATGCTCCGTCTACTGGAAAATTATACTGTTTTCCATGTATCCTTTTTGGTGAAGCACAAAACCGTTCACATTTTCAAACTGGATTTTCTGATTGGAAAAATGCGTTGCACCAAATTCATTCGCATGAGAATAATGCAACTCACCGAGTATGTGTACAGACACTGATTAGTAAACTGCGCATTCACGGACGAACCCACACTTCTTTGGAAGTAGTAGAAAAGAAAGACTTTTCCAAACTTTTCCAAATTGAAATTAATTAAAAACTGTCTTCGTTCAACTATGTCTCAAAACCGTTGAATTCATTGCCCATTATGGCAATTGATAATGATGTATTGGAAAAGGTTAACTTTCAGGAAATCTTGAACGAATTTACAACAAAAAAAGCTACAAGAGTTAATATTTAAGCTTATTGTATATTTTTTTTTAAATGCATATATTAATTACTTTATTCTTTTCGATTGATTCAATATTTTTATTGATTAATGTGATAATATAATATACCTATGTAGTAAAAACGGCGTAATTATGAGTAAAGTGTTGTGTTAGCGAAAAAACATATTAGGAAGTTAGAAGACGGAAGGGGGGGGGGGAGACGAGCATTGCCTAGGGGCCGCGACATGCATAAACCGGCCCTGATCACGTCTATGATTGGGCAGCATTAATTGTATAAGAGCTACCTTTCCGGTTCCTTTTATGACGCCAATGTTCATAGCGAAAGAATAAAACACAAAAAGAGGTTAAAATGTATTGATTTCTATTACTTTTTGAAGAAGTACTATAAATACGAGATTTACCATTTATTTAACTACTAGCTGACCCGTGCCCACTTTCGTTGGGCATAATATTAATAATCCCCGAAGCGAGCACGAACGCGATCCGAATTAAACCCGAAGCCATCGCGCGCCGTCCGCTGCCTGTTTTTTTTCTCCGATTCACTTTGCAAAACGGACTACCACGTAAAAACCTTTTTATTTTTCGGTTTTTTATATAACCTATGACATTCAGCAATAACGTGGCCTTCTATTGCTGAAAGAATTTTTAAAATCAGTTCAGTAGATCCTGAGATTACCCCTTACAATTTAACAAATATACAAACACACAAACTTTACTTCTTTATAATATTAGTATAGATAACACTACATTTTTGTTGTTTCAGAAATCTTTTTTTGAGTTTAAATGTATGTATCTATTTTGATACATTTACGACGGGGAAAATATAAATTTCCTATTATTTAAAAGTAAAAATTAAAGTGCGTGTGGAATATTTAAATAGCATTAATTCGATTATTGATACATATTTCTCATACAACATGAACGGCATATAAACAGATGTACAATTTATTATTTAAGGAAAACCTCTACACTAGGCTATGGCAGGGAGGAAGGGTACGGGAATGCGGTACCTACGTTTCTGTCAAAGAATACAAGAAGGAAAATAAAAAAAACCATTGCGCTACAACAAATAAAAGGAAAAGAAAATAAAAAAGGAAAATTAAACAATAAATAAGTAAATAAAAATAATATATATAATTGAAAATGGACTTTTGTCGTAATCCATCCAATATTGTCACAAATACTTTTACATTCATAATTTTGGAGATTTACTTCCAAGTACCGTATTACCTACGTATTAAACAATAAACTAAGTTGTATTGAGAGTCCACAGATCTATCGCATTGTCATGTAGCTGCCAAGAAATGCAACTGGTTAATTAAGCCCCTTGCTTTTTGCTAACAACAATTTGTCCGCGCCGAGGTACATTATTATTGTTTCAAATGCACAAGAATTTAATTCGATTCGCTCATAAAAAGATTGTCAGTTATGAAATCAGAGTAATTGAGTTAAGTTCTGAGCTTACCAGCTTGTTGGCTGCTCGAGTCCCGGGGCTGTGTCATTTGATTATTTTTTCTTTAATGACTGTCTGGTAACATTATTGCTAGCTGTGCGTTGAGCAAGGGAGTTCGCCAAAGTTCGTTAAAGTTAATCAAATAGTTCTTCACTTCGTTCTTTACTTCCGTTCGGAAAATGTTGATTAACAGGAGTTTATATGTAGCAATGGAAATACTTCAGCGAAGAAATGGAAATCTCTAATACAGTCTAGATTACTTGCAACGGGAACACTGTTAAAAGAATAAATTTATAAGAAAACTTAAGGTTGTGAAGGGAATGCGACATACCAAAGAAACTAATTTTTTTTATGAAAAGTAAAAATTGTGACATATCGACCGCCTTCTTCACATTTAACTTGGTTCAATAGAAATGAATTGTGCAAAGATTTTTGAGAAGTCACCATTCAACTAAGAAATCTATACAGATTTTTTGAAAAATGATAAAAATAAAACAAACTAAAAAATGTGTATTTGTGATGTCGTAATTTATTAAAAATGCAAAATATTTGAATTAACGGGCGGGACTGGCCAATTAATTTCACTTGAGGGGAATAACATCATTTAAGTCCTAAGAACCGTGAGTCTTTGATGAATGTTATGGTAGAACTCTTTTGTGTAAGAATCATGTAATATATATTTCTTGAAAATCATATTGTATGTTAAAATGTGTAATCGTTCGATGATCTATGAGGGTCGAATGATAATAATATTTGTTTTTTGAACAAGGCTACTAAAGAAGCACAGGAATCTCTCCAGTTCCCTATAAAAGTAAGTTTTTATATGAATGTACAAAGAATACACACAGAGAGACATAAAAAGGGAGACTTGACTTCATGAGTATATTTTCCTTTGACATATTTTTAAGCTCTGCCATTTAACTCCCGATTGTTTTATCAGAGCCGTGACAAAACGCAGAGCCCTCGGCGAAGGGTGGTCGGTGAGCATAAATAATGCGGTAACAAAGCAGCTATCAGAGCAGCGCAATTAGAATTAGCAGTATTTTTGATAATGACCTTTTTTTACACTACCAAGGTTTGTAAAATACACGCGCACTCACGAACAGAAGGCTGAAAGAAGATAATGAGGTTTAAACAGTGAATTTAGAACACATTACCGATAACAGTGCGAGTGCTGTTTTACTTAATTGTTCCTAGTAGGATACATTGTTTCTAGCATGGAACATTGTTTCTAGCATGGAATATTGTTAGCATGGAACATCTCTCACCAGCGTGACCTTCGCTCAAGTGATAACCTGACCCTTCAATTTCCCGTCCATCACTCCGGCTTCGTAACCAATTCCTTCACTGTATCCGCTATACGTCTGTGGAATAATCTTCCAATACATATCCGTCGCGCTGATAATAAAACCACGTTTAAGAGATTAGTGCGTGATCACTTTTCTGTCTCTGTCTAGCTGTAATAATATTAGTATATATTTTATTTATTTATTATATATTTTATGTATATATATTTATATGTATTTATTCATTAATATTTATTCTATATCTTTAGTATAATTAACATATATCTATTTTATAGGAATACTACATAATTATTTATGTCTTAATCTTTCTTCCATCGCCTCACTATAGTCTACAACATTTATTCCGGTTGACTGGTTGAGAATGCCTTATTGCGTTAAGTCCGCCGATTGTATTATTATTATGCAATGAAGATTAAATAAATAAAACATTATTTCTAACATGGAACATTGTTTCTAGCATGGAATATTGTTAGCATGGAACATTGTTTCTAGCATGGAACATTGTTTCTAGCATGGAATATTGTTAGCATGGAACATTATTTCTAGCATGGAACATTTCCTAGTACGGAATATTGTTTCTAGCATGGAACATTATTTCAAACGTGGAACATTTCCTAGTACGGGTCATTTTTCTCGCACGGACGTTGTTCCTAGCACGGTACATCCTCTCGTGGTTCCTAGCTTCCTTACTTCGTATACCTAAGCCGGTCATAAAGTTCTGTAAAAAATAAAGCATTAAATTTTATTGTGTAAATAGCTGGTGCTCGCGACTAAGTCTGCGCAAGATTGGTATTTCGAGTAGCTTATATTAGCGTGGCGCTTATATGCAGAGTCTGCGAACAAGAGCGTGAAACACCAATTCACCTCTTGTGCTACTGTGAACCGCTGATTCACAAAAGAAACAGACACCTGGGGAAACACATCCTTGACCCAGATGAAATAAAAACAATCCGAACTGGGAATATCCTATCTTTCTTGGTCAGTGCCCAGTTAAGGGAGCTACTGTAGGGCCTACATAGATCCTACATAGGAGGCTGGTCACAATAGATCATAATAGGTCGCAGTGATGCAAATCAGCCCCGACTTACACACGAAATAGAAGAATTAGCGTGGCGTATATGTTTATAAAATGTAGCCTTTTTGTTATTCTGATGTAATTGTAAAGTTTCATCAAAATCCATTCAGCAGTTTTTACGTGAAACAGTAACAAATATGAAAACAAACTTTAAAAATATTAACTTAAGTTTATTTTTTAATTAACTTAATTTTATACACTTCATTACATACATGCACTGATACATTGTGCAATACTGTACTATTTGCAGATGATACTTCTTTAATATTTAAGGTTGACAGAGAAAACGGCAATATTGACGTTGTAAATAGTAGTCTTTCTAAAGTATTGCACTGGTTCACGATTAATCATTTATCTTTAAACCCCAATAAAACTAAATGTATCAAATTTTAATTACCAAAAGTAAAAAAAGTAAACACTATTGTTAAAATGAATAATGAAGTGGTAGAATTTGTGGAATTCCCTAAATTCTTGGGTATTACTTTGGATCCGACTTTGAAATGGGATCCACATACGAGTATTGAAACCCTATCAAATATATTAAGTTCTGCAGCATATGCTGTAAAACAAATAAGATATCTTACAGATGTTGACACGGCAAGATTAATTTCCTTCAGTTATTTTCACAGTGTTATGTCTGATGGTTTACTATTATTGGGGTCCGCTGCTAGTATAGAAAGTATTTTTGTTCTTCAAAAAAGAGCAGTCGGCGCTATTTCTCTTAGAGATTTATTTAAAGAGATTAATATAATGACTTTAGTGATTCAGTATATTTATGAACATTTCATTTAAGTGTACAAAAATTGTAACACATTTCATACTAATTTTCAAATGCATAATTTAAACATAAGAAATAAAAATAAACTTGCCGTTTCAACGTACAGGCTACAAAATAATAGAGGCTCGTTTATGGGCAAATGTATAATTTTTTATAACAAGATTCCACATAGTGTAGCTGAATTGCCTCTTCATAAGTTCAAGGTACATGTTAAAAAGACGCTAATGAGTAATAATAAGGGCTATTACAAAGTCAATGATTATTTAAATGATGCCAATGCTTGGTGTTGAATTGAGGATACATTCTAAAGTGTAAATATTTGTTTTCCCTTATAAATTGTAAACATATATGTACATTGTATGATAACGACATAATTTATTGTAAATGTTGTTATTACTTTTGATAAAGCTGATAAGTTTCTTGCGCCCATTTTTCTTATCACCTAAAAAATACGTCCTGAATGGGTGGTAGGAAAAAAAATTTGGACGATTCAAAAGACCTTTCTATAAAGTCATATTTGAATAAAGTTAATTTTGATTTTAATTTTGATTTACATATAAACTATCATGTTTTTAATATTAGTAGGCATGTACAAACTTCAAAATCTTCATTAAAACTCAACCAGTCTATTTAGGATCTTCCAACCAGTCTCTTAGATCTAGTATCTAGGAGGTAGACTCTGTACCAGGGTCGTCTGCATGGGTACCTCTGTCTTACCTATTTCCGCCGCCAAACAGCAGGGTTCGCTTTGCTGTGTTCCGGCGTGAAGGGTAAGATAGGCAGTGAAATTACTGGGTACTGTGACTTTACATCTTATGTCACAAGTTGGCAACGTACACTGTGGTTCTTATGAGGTTTGCAGATTTGCTGCGAATCTCGTGGGAACCACATGTACTATAGGCGACTGTTACCACTTACCATCAGGTGGGCAGCCTGCTTGTTTGTCAACTTTAGCAATAAAAAAAAAAAAAAAGTCGCGTTATAGTAAAAACGTAACAGACAAACAATCAGTCATAGTTACTTTCGAATTAATAATATTAGTAAGGATAACTAGCATTATTCGTTAATTGGGATAAATGTAAACGGGCCAAATGAAATTTTATAGTACTTTACCATTTTTGTGATGATATCTCATAGGATTAATTATTTAAAAAAAACCCTTTATTTAATAGCCCAACGCGTTATGTTTATTCATCGTCGCATCTGCTAAAGGCGTCCATTTATCAATTTAATCGAAGCGATAGAGTCGTTAAGAGGTTGTCACTTGCGGACAATATAGAGGCATCTGATAATTGACCTCTCATTTGCACTTACAACTCAATTGACATGTCTTTGTTCGTTTGTAGTTCGTCGCATATAAACTAAAGGGTTATTCACATGTCACAGATTAGACACAGTCTCCGGCAATAATAATGGACAAAACTTATCTTTGTTGAGATTGGATCATTTGAATCCGGATCAGTACAAGATTAGAATCAGTAAAGTGATTCATTTGCATCAGTGACTCTGAACCTATTAAATCGGTTCAGAGTCACTGATGCAAATGACACAAATTCGTGTAAATGTAATCGTGTAAGCGTCGCGTATCGAATGAAACCGAGATGCAATTGAGCGACGTGATCCGAAGCGCTCCGACTCTGAACTATTTACTTACTAGCTTTTGCCCGCGACTTCGTTCGCGTGGACTTCAGGTTCGTCCCGTCTAGTCTAGTAATAAGTAAGAAATACGGTAACTAAGCACTGCAGAGCCCTAATCATAGGCCTTTAGGTAGCTACTGCAGTATTGATCTATCTTGTACTATCAGTCAGCGTTTGCAATGTAAGCGCAAAAAATGTGTTTTTTTACGACCTCACATTAGAAACCTCAAAAATTATAGCCTATGTGTTATTCTGATGTATAAGCTATATTGTGGTAAAGTTTCATTCAAATCCATTCAGTAGTTTTTACGTGAAAGAGTAACAAACATCCATACATCCATACTTACAAACTTTTGCCTTTATAAATAGTAGT
The DNA here is from genome assembly GCA_036419045.1 of Scirpophaga incertulas. Classification (NCBI taxonomy): domain Eukaryota; kingdom Metazoa; phylum Arthropoda; class Insecta; order Lepidoptera; family Crambidae; genus Scirpophaga; species Scirpophaga incertulas. The sequence goes on along the minus strand of CM071631.1, from coordinate 2,905,800 downwards.
AGGATTATACTATTTACTATTTACAGAAACGACTCACTGAGTGGTTTCTGTAAAGACTGACACATCTCTACTCGGCAATATTATTGTGAAGACTGTATTGGCCTAGGTGTGCATATGTTCAAAGATAATAAAAGCAAAAGAAGAAATATTATTAAAAGCAAATAAAAAAACGTACAATTATTATTAATATTATAAATGTACAGTAACTGTGTCTGATTGTCTATCTGTAACATTTCGTATTGAAATAGTTCGAGATATAGGATATTTTTTAATAAGGGAACATATTTATTTCTTATGAAAAAATGTAATAAAGACGACTCAACGCTAAGATTAAATGTGATATGGGTATACTTTGAGAGTCGGGAAAGTTTTGCTCATCTATGGGAATATCCGATATAACGTAACTGAAAGCGCGAGCGAAAATCTAATTAATTATATCAAGTATTTGTTATAAGACTAGTCTAGCCGTTAATGAACAGACGCAGTTGTCAACTATGAAATGCTAAAATAGTCACTTCATTGTTTAACTCTGCTGCTGTCACATGTAGATGAATCTGATAGATAGTGTTGGTCCATTGCTTCTTTATTAAGATTCAACAGGACAATTATCTTGATAATGTGGCAATGTATCTGCATTATGTGTTAGTTTCAATCAACATGTGGTAGCAACAAAGTTACATAAGCAGCATGCGGTATTTAAAAAAAAATATTTAGTTTTCTTCATATATTCTTTCCCAAGCTTTATCTTATATTTGAGTTATTCTGCTATTCTCGATTGAAACGAATCTAAAAATTGATGCAAAATATACTTCCCGTGACGTTCATAATACATTACTAAGTCACTTATTTACACCGACTGGTTAAAGAAAAAAGAATTAAAAAAAATTGATTTGAACTTGGTCATCAGTAGCTCATATATGCCCCACCGTGGGGCAAGACCTTACTCTAAGATGCAGTATTCAGGAATTGGTCAACCACACTGGCTCAGTTAGAGATGGTCGTTTTTAAATAAACCTTTAAATTTCTCCGTAGGCGTACGCAGGCGTATGTGTAGGGGCGATCGACCAATTAAATATGAAATTCAAAGGAAAAAATTATTGTATTCAGTACACGAACTCTTGTTTCAGAAAACAGCCCAAGAAGCTTCAACAACGTTGCTAATTCAAAATAGTAATAATCTTTTTCAACATAGGTTATTAAAATAATTTATTAAAAATTAGGTTATAAAAATATTTTTTTTCATCCACCGGCTCTCCGCAGCTGAGGTATGTAATTCAATGCATTTTACTCAGCGGAACAAAAAAAAAAAGGTTAAAGTTCTATAATTTTATGGCTCTATATTAACAGACTACCCCTCTTATGGTAACTAGATACAGTCTCATGTGGTATGAGGGTCGCAGCAAATCTGCAATTCCACAAAAACAATGAAAGATTTAGATTTCAATTCTTCATTTCAATCTCATTTTTCTTTCATTATTCATATTTTAATCTTTGACGACCTCTATAGTCAAATGGTTCGTACACTGGTTTTAAGGTGTCACCATCTCTGAGGTCCCGGGTTCGAGTCCCGGTGGGGGCAGATGTTTGTATGATATATGCGAGCATTTATACCTTATAGTCGTGGTTGTTAATATATATTACTATAAAAAAGTATAATATTTGTTACCCTTTTTTTTGGTGACGATTAGGGATGCATTGAATTGTATACCCGAGAGTCGGGTTATGTGGGGTTCTCCTCCCCAGAAGGGGGTAGGCCTTTTTTTTTTATTCCCCTGAGGAAAATGCATTAAATTGCATACCCCGGCTGTGGCGAGCCGGCGGTTATGTGGGGCTCTCCTCCCCAGAAGGGGGAGGCCTACCCACTAAAAACCTCAGGGATGGCCTTCTTCAGGCGTGTAGGGAGCCCCTGGGAACATCAAGCCACTTCCGGGAACCCCCAGCCTCCGCTCCCCTTCCTAGAGAGGACCCCTCGTCGGGGGAGGCTACACTACCTCCCCCGGTTTCCTCCACCGACGTCGCCCCCCGGCCACGGAAGGGGCGTGGTCCATCCCGGGTCGCCGTAGCGGTCGCGACTTCCTCGCGCCCGCCGGCGACCCGCGGCGGCGCCGCGGCTGTGCTACCGAGCCCGGCGCCGCCTTCTTCTGGAGCATCACTGCTTCACAGAAGGAGGCCACAGCCCTCCAACCTACCTCGTCTGCCAGCAAGAAGGGGGTAGGCCTACCCACTAAAAACTACACCGATCCCCCGATTACGCCTGGACGCGAGAGCTCAATCCCGAAGGAGTACTACATCGCGCCCTGACCAGGCCATGGGAACCCTTGCGGACGACCACCAGGACCCCGCCGGCGTATGGCGACTAGCGCCCATTCCGCGCCGCCACTATGTCTATTTGTTACCCTAGATCCCATAACACAAGCCTATAGAGCTTAGTTTGGGCTAGGCTAATTGATTTGAGTGTAAGAAATATTTATTATTTATTTATTATTAATTCCGCACTAAAATATCCTTACTAATAATTTTACAGCTATACAAATCGGCATTCTGCATCAGCCATAACTTATTCACTGCCCCTCTAGGTAACCGGGGCATGAAACATCGAGTTATTTTCTCATTTGGCCCAGCGGCAACGGCTGGGGTCTCGGCTATTACAATATCAGATTTCGTCTGGGACAGACGTGATCAAATTTTGACTGATTAACTTAATATGAGTTTAAACAGGATATGGAGATACGCATTGTGTTTACTTGGTAGAATAAAACAGTACTTTTTATGAACATCAATAACTCATCATTAATCGAATCGTAAGAGCGCTTTTTACAATAGAACATAATGTATATAAAATAAAAGAAATTAGGAGCATCCATTATTTACTTGAACTTTAAGAAACGTATCAAAATTTTGGGTATTAGAAGAAAACACAAATGACAGTCATCTGTGTTTCTGCTATGCGTTTGCTGTCATTTTTGACAGGTATTTGACCTATAGATGTCGTGTCAATATAATTTGAAACATTAGTATAACTATATTACCGCTAGGGGCGTCTTAAGAGCGTCGGTGGCGCTGTGGTCTCGGCACTGGTCTGCGCGCCGCTTAGAATCGGGAGGCCTGCGATCTAATCCCCGCCGTGTACCAATGTGTTTTTCGTTCCGAATTTCATATGTACATTTATCCGACGTTCCTACGGTGAAGGAAAACATCGTGAGGAAACCTGCGTACATCTGAGAAGCGATTCAAAGGTGTACGTAGACAACCAACCCGCACTGGGTCAGCGTGGTTGACTAAGGCCTAATCGCCCTAACGTAGTTAGGGTAGGCTCGAGCCCCTCGGTGGGGATGTATATGAGCTGTGATGATCCGCTAGGGGCTAGGCTAGGCTAGGGGCGCTGGGCATAGATTCTTTACATAAAGTACATGGCACAGTTTTGGGTAAAAAATCCTGGTTTACCTTACTTGGGTACCACCGTCTTACTTACATCTACCATAAAACAACAATGTTTGTATTGCTGTGTTCTGGAGTGAATGGTAAGTTAGGCAGTAAAACTATTGGGTATCGTGCCTCTATATCTTCTATCACAAGTTGATAACGGATAAGTGGTATCCTGAGCACGTGCTGTGCTCCTTGGTGACGGATTCTCAACCTCTGCTCTATAAAGGGAATAAAAGTGCATCTAATTTAGTTATAAAGTCATCCCACAAAGAAGACGTACCTGTTATTAGATTATACCGCTGAATAACGTTCTACATTATTAGGACTTGTAGATGTAGGTAAGACGGTGGTACTCAAGTAAGGTAAGGTAAGGCTTAGAACAATGATTCCCAAAGTGGTCTATATCGACCTCTAGGGGTCTATAATAACCTGCAGGGGGTCTAAATTTTGGGGGTCCATGATAACGAGTCTTAACATAAACTGATTGTACCTATTTTATATTATTTTATTTTCGTCAGTGATTCTCAACCTTTTTTGTTGCGGCACATATTTAACGATTTCAAAATTTGGCAACACACAAAGAAAAAGATAAAAATTGTTTACTTACTACAACACACTACATAAATAGTTTATGACAAAAAAAATTAATATACGAAATAAACTAATATATATTACAATAATAACTAAACGTTTATTAAGGTATTAATTACAAGCTAATAATAAAAATATTTTTAATGCGAAATTTGAGCTTGATGATTTTTTATAATTTCATTTATATTTGGTCGTAAAAATGACAATGCTACTCTCATATTGTCTTCTACATTTAACAATCTTAATTTTTTTATAGTTTTAATGTTGGCTAATGCTGAAAATCCGAATTCACACAAATAAGATGTGGAAAATTGTAATAATATGTTTAAAGCTTTTTTGGCTGACATTGGATAATCGCATCTGATGGTAATCCAAAATGAATTAATTAATTCTTCTGAATGTTTTAAAATTAAATCTGGATTATTGGAAAACAAAATGAGTTCTTCCTCTTCATTCCAAATTAAGTCAAATACAGTATCCGTTGTGAGAAATGGATTACGAACCCAATGAAATTTCTTAATATCTAATTGGGAAATAATGAATAATTCTCTCCTCTAATGTTGTCTTAAAAATATTTTTCATTTTAAATTATATAATTTAATAATATTTAAATTATTATATATTTGTAAAATTTGGCAGCACATTTTTGAAAGGAGATGTCCCATATTGGTTTATAGTAACTAACTCGGGTAAATTTGATATATTTGGATAGAAGGCTCTAAAAGAAAGTAATCGCCGTAAGTCATGTTATTTTCAAGACCCCCGATTTTTAATAATTCGTATTCTAGTATAATAAAAAATTAAATATCTTTAATGCAATAATTACACATTGCTTAAAAAAAATATCAACAAGCCTTTTAAAAATCTAAATACATACATAATTGCTTTAATGAGCCGAATATTTCTAATTTTGAGAAGTTTTTAACTAACAAAATATAGGGACTGCTATGTTACTTAATGTATGTTAACTAGAGCCAGAAAAAAATATTAATAAAAAATCAACTGACAGGTCAGGCACCTGCTGTCAATGTCATAACTCAACGGAAAATATCAAACATAGAGTAAGATACCGGTAGTCACAGATTAATAAAAACATCATTAAGGTGTTGCCATAATGAAATATTTCTTAAAAACATGTTTTATTTATTTAAAAATAATTGGGGGTGGTAAAAATATTTCTTTTATTTGTTTCATACTTCATATTTTTTCGGCTTTCAATTTAATGTAGTTTGGTGTTTGTATTAAGATACGGTGGATGTTCATTAAAATGCCTTGATTTTATTAATTGCTTTATTTTATTCCTGTTAACACACATTTCCTGTTACGCAGCGTAGACCAGAGAGAGAGATGAGGCAGCGTTTCGTAGACAAACAAAAAATTCTACCATAGATAATACAATACAGTATTTATACTCTAATACCGCCCCTCAATTTTTAGTGTAAAAATAAAAATTGCTTATTACACAATATATGGCAACCCTATTACTTAACATTACAATTTTGCAACTGTCAAAAAAAAAATATGTCATGTGTCACAATTGACATCTTTCAAAGTGAGTCATCTGTCAAAATTTACATTTTTACTAACCTTAAAATTTCACAATACAAAACATTACTCTAACCAGGTTTTACCACAAACTATCACTTTAAACAAAGCATCAACTTTTATTTTAAGCCAAAAAGTAACTTATCTTTAAAATAATTAAACTTCGGGCTGCATAATGCCTTTGTAAAACAATCAGCAATGTTCTCACTTGTTTCTACAAAGTTAACACATAATAACTTTTTATTTACCACTATATCTTTGATAAAATGAACCTTAATGTCTATGTGTTTTGACCTTTTAGTGTTCTCATAGTTATTTATCATTTTTATAGCACTCATATTGTCACAATACATCACAACACTGAACTTTTCACTGTTAAAATCTTCATTTAATCCTTTCACATACAATAATTCAGTAACACACATTGCTGCTGCAATGTATTCTGCCTCAGCAGTTGATAATGCAACCACCTGCTGCTTCCTTGAATGCCATGATATTAGATTATTGCCATGGTACAGTGCCATACCACTGACACTTTTGCGATCACACTTGTCGCTAGCCCAATCACTATCTGAAAAACCTGAAATATTATTAGAAGAATCTTTTGTATAGATTAGTGCTGCATCTGATGTTTTCCTGAGATATCTTAATACTCTTTTTCCAGCAGTCCATAACTCTTGTGTTGGTTTATCTAAATATCTGCTTAATAGTGATGTTGAATAACATATGTCTGGCCTTGTAACCATACTGAGGTAGGTTAAACAACCAACTAATTCTCTATATGGTACATTTTCAATAATCACATTTTCCAAATCATTTCCTTGAAAATGTGTTTCCATTGGTGTATTAATTTGTTTGCACTCCATCATATTGAACTTTTGTAATACTTTAATAATAAATTTTTCTTGAGATAATTTTATTGTGTTTTCATTTCTTGTTATGTCTATTCCCAAATAGTTTGTTATTTCACCAAGATCCTTTGCATTAAATTCCTTTACTAATGCCTTGACAGTATATTCTACAGTAACTTTTTGTCCCATCAAAATTATATCGTCCACAAATAATATGAGCCATATATTTATTCCTTTGTATAGACACACATCATAGCTTGATCTCTTTAAGTTAATATTTTCACAAAATTTATTGAATTTATCATTCCAGCATCGCGGTGACTCTCTTAAACCATATAATGCTTTTCTTAATTTTAGAACTTTTGTTGTGCCTTTTACTTTGACTCCTTCAGGAATATTTATGTATGTTACTGACTCTAAATTTCCATTTAAGAATGCTGAGGGAATATCTAGTTGTCTAACTTCCCAATCTTGTACTACAGCATGTGACAAACCTAGTCTTATTGTAGACATTTTTGCAACTGGTGCATATATATTATTATTATTCATTGGATCTATATCTTGCTGAAAACCTCGAGCTACAAGTCTCGCTTTATTGCTTCCATCCTGTTTAGTTCTAAAGATCCACTTAGTGTCAATTGCTTTGTGTCCTTTTGGTAAGTCACTCTCTTCCCAAACTTCCAATTCTTGTAATGAATTTATTTCTTTACTTATGGCTTCTCTCCAAGATTCACTTTTTATTGCTTCACTATAAGTTTTTGGATCATCACTTCCTATTAATGCATATGCCATGAACATTTCATAATCAGTGAACTTCTTTGGTAAGATTTTAGTACGCACACTTTGATGTATATCTTCATTTTTATTACACATTTGCTCTGTTTCTATATCTTCTTGATTATCTTCTATCTCTTTCTGTTCTATATTTTCTTGTAGAATATTGTATTCTCTATTACTCATATTTTCCTGAACATCATACACAAAGTCTTCTTCATTAAAACGAACATCACGAGATATGATTATTTCACCTGTTATTGGATCCCATAAGCGGTATCCATTTCCTGAATATCCCACAAATCTTACAGTTTTCCCTCTTTTATCAAGTTTATTTACTCTTGGTAATATAGTAGTCCATGCTTTACAGCCAAATACACGAAGATTATCATAGGAAACTCTTCCATAAAAAATATGTGCTGGTACATCATAATTCAATGCTTTTGTAGGAGATCTGTTTACTGTGTATGTTGCACATCTTAAAGCTTCACCCCACATATATTTTGGTATGTTTGTTTCTGTTAACATTGTTCTCACTTTATCCATTAATGTTCTATTCATTCTCTCACAGACTGAATTTTGTTGAGGTGTATATGTACAAGTTGTTTCCTGTTTGATACCATGTTGATGATAAAACTGTTTTAATTTTTCATTTAGAAATTCTGTCCCTTGGTCTGATCTTATCCTTGATACTCGGTTTCCATTATTATTCATTCTGTTGATATATTCTATTATATAATATTTAGCTTGACTTTTATTCTTTAATAAATATGTTTCTGTAAAATGTGAGTAATCATCAATAATTAGTAAATAATATCTTTCTTCTAATTTAGTACTGGGACTTATTGGGCCTCCTATATCAACATATATCTGTTCTCCTATTCTCTTACTCTTAGAATGCATAACTGGTTTGAATGGCACTCTGGTTGATTTACCTTCCATACATGCATTGCATATTTTTGGTGAGGTTGGTAATCCAAGTAGTTTTAACCCTTGATGATTCAGATGATTTAATCTTTTATGCCACAAAATACCTTTGTCTAATTTCTTCAATATCATTGCTTTTTCATGTTCATTTATATAAAACTTTATGACAAATAATCCTGTGTTATATGAATTTCCGAATAGTGTTGTAGAATTATTACTTATTATTGCTCTGTTATTTTGAAATATTACTTTATATCCTTGTTTATTTATTCTTTTTACAGACAATAAATTATGAGACAATTCTTTAACTATAAGTGCTTCTATACTTAGTATTATGCCATTTTGCGTTTTTACTTCTAATGTTCCTTTCTTTTTTATGTTTATTACTTGTTTGTTCGCTACTATCACTTTTAATTCTGGTATTTCTATTATATCTATCATGTATTTTTCATATTTACTATTTATCATATTATGTGTAGCACCTGAATCTATAACAAAAGTGATATCATTTTCTTTTTCAGTACTGCATGACTCATGTGATGAATATGCCTCATCTGCAATAAATGAAACTTTCTTCTTTTCTTCAGACTTTTCTTCTTGCATCAGATTTGCTCTTGGTCTTGCACCTCTACTTCTGTTTCCTCTCATATAATTTCCTCTGCCTCTTTGTACTTTACTGTAGCAATCTTTTGCGAAATGACCTTTCTTTGAACATTTATAACATTTTATAGTTGTCATATCAAAATTGAAACTGTATTCTTCTCTAAAAATAGAGAAGAATACAGTTTCAAGTCAGTGCTTGTCTGTTGTGTATTCTTTAGTTTAAGTTCAGCATCTAACAATTTATTTTTCGTGAAGTCCAGTGTCAATTCCATGTTAGTGGACTCTAGAGCTGTTATGATCGGGTCGTATGAGCTTGGTAACGTTAATAATAGGTGACAGACTTTATCTTGATCCGTTACTTTGCTTCCAGTCTCTTCTATTTCCCTTAATATTTTATCGAATTGGCGAAAGTGTTCACTTAGCTCATCTGTTTCTGAACATTTTAAACTTAGAAGTTTCTTTTTTAGATATAATAAACTTATAGCACTTTTACGCTCAAATACATTTTTGAGATTATTTAACATTTGATATGACGTTTTACAGTCTCTTACGTATTCTAGATACTTGTCTGATAAACTCTGTACTATAATGCTGCGGGCTCTCGCGTCCCTATTTCTGAGATCTCTTTTATCGGCGTCACTGGCTTTTTCAATGTCTACATTTTCGCTTACTTCTTTACATTGTTTTTCCTCTAGGATTATACCAATCCTAAATAGCCACGAGCTATAGTTATCGCCTGTGAATTGCGGCAACTGCAAAGTTGAAGAAGCCATAGTCTTACCTACCATGTGACCGTAAACGCACTTTTTAACTTTCTATCAATCTGTGCCAATCTGGCTTAATTCTGAACATCCAATTACTTTCCCGTCCTACTGGGCCCATAACCTATTAAGATACGGTGGATGTTCATTAAAATGCCTTGATTTTATTAATTGCTTTATTTTATTCCTGTTAACACACATTTCCTGTTACGCAGCGTAGACCAGAGAGAGAGATGAGGCAGCGTTTCGTAGACAAACAAAAAATTCTACCATAGATAATACAATACAGTATTTATACTCTAATAGTTTGTTAGTTAACGCTGATCACAAAAAATCAACCTCCTTGTAATAAGAGGACATCTCCTTTGGCGGCACAAAAGTGCCGCGGCACAGTGGTTGAGAATCACTGACTTACGTTATACTTTTTTTTTTGTTTCCCTGAGGAAAATGCATTAAATTGCATACCCCGGCTGTGGCGAGCCGGGGTTATGTGGGGCTCTCCTCCCCAGAAGGGGGAGGCCTACCCACTAAAAATCTCAGGGATGGCCTTCCTCAGGCATGTAGGGAGCCCCCGGGAACACCAAGCCACCTCCGGGAACCCCCAGCCTCCGCTCCCCTGCCTAGAGGGGAGCCCTCCTCGGGGGAGGCTACCACCTCCCCCGGTCTCCTCCACCGACGACGCCCCCCGGCCACGGAAGGGGCGTGGTCCATCCCGGGTCGCCGCAGCAGTCGCGACTTCCTCGCGCCCGCCGGCGACCCGCGGGACTTACGTTATATGTACTATCTTCTAATACAATTACATATACATTATTTATAAAAATATCTATGAAATAAAAAAATGTTATATATGTTAAAAAAAAAGTAAGTTGGATTAGGCATTCAATATCAGGTTTAGAGTCTCGCTGTGTTTATTTGTTAGTTTAATAGATTCTAAGAAATAGATCTTTTCATTCGAGTCATTTCATTTAATTATTATCCATCGACACGTTACAAAATAGCTATCCAGCCCCCATATCAAAACTTGATAAAGCGTTTATCACGTGATATAACATCCATCTAGCAGTTTATCTTTTTTATTAACAATACATCGAGATAAATCGCTTCATCGCGTTTCGGTGCTCATACTAAGGAGGCTGGTTTCAGTTTGGGACTATCCATTCCTCAGCTTAATTCAATACAACTCTCGCTGAATTCCGAACCAATATGGTTTTGGTTTCAAAACGCTGTACTGTCTCTTCTGATATCTCCAACATAATACAATTGTCTACCCGTCCCCTTATTGTGAACTCGGCATTCGTACTGTCGCTTGCATATTGGTTAATATACTTTAAGTTGTCTTTTAAAATGCAGTGGTTATAGTTTTTATATCGCTTCCGTATTGATGCAAGGAATACAAGGTTAGTATTTCAAGCTAGAATAGTTAATTATCGAGCTAAGGGGGCGTTCAAGTATTATGTAACGCACTAGGGTCTCGGTAAAATGTTACGATGCGTTATAGGGACAGGAGCGGGTCTTTCTTACAACACCGTATGTAACATTGTTTCTTTTTTTATAACAAATGGGCAACCCTTTTCGTTTACGTTTTACGGGGAATCCCTCAATTGTATTAGTATGGTCGTCATTTTTAATTTTTTCACGAAAGTTGTTTAACGTTACGGTGCGTTACAAGGGGGGGGGGGGAGGGGTCAAACATCTTCAACAATTGCGTTACGTAATACTTGAACGCTCCCTAACAAACTTATAACGTATACAGAACTAACTATTATTGTAACTAAATTAGTAATGGTGTAAAAAAAAAAGTTATAAGAAGCAGATTTATTAGCACATATTTTGCTGCTACTGTGTGTAGCAGAAAATCAGTGTAGCGCGCTCCACTTCCTGCATAAACTGCAGTTGTAAGTGTTATTTAGTCTGTATTATTTTGTCTAATAGCGTACTGTTATGTAGGGTAAGATAAAATGGATTACTCTCTTTTTTCTATTTGAACTAGATCCATAGCAATGACTTGTCGGGCAATTTGAGTGAAACTCCACACTAAATGCAAAGTAAATTATTCATTATTTCCACTACGTTTTTAATTAATCTAACGCAATAAATCATAATAACTTGCTGTATTTATTACAGAGAAAACCTTAAATGTTCAAATGAGATTACATTCTTTTGTAGTGGACATCGACAGCATACATTTTTGTGTGGAAAAAATGCACAGCGGTTATGTTTTGTATCATATTTAGATTCACACGTTGTTTTTTACTATACGTCAAATACCTATCAAAAACGATAGCAAACTTATGGTACGTATGGTAAAATGTATATTATAATGTAATATTATTTTTTTATATAACATTTTACAATATCGCTTTTAAAGTATTTCAGCCATTAAATATAATAATTTTTGACAAATTATAGGTACTTACTAAGTAAACACATACAGAACTTATTTATTTTCTAAATTTAGAAAGGAAAATTACAAGCAAATACATAAGCAAAACTTAAGATCTTTAGTTTATTAAAACTCGTAATATTCCCGCCAAAATATCTAAATATTATCTATGTTGTTGTCGACAAGTACACAATACGAGGGTGTGCCTCGCGACTCGTAATCCAACGTCTGGTTGCGTACAAATGACATATTATGCTCCAATCGAGTTAATTTGCGACCGAACGAACAGAATTCCATTTGCCTTGACGAGTTGTGTTATGGAAATGACTATGGGGACTTTGGGATACATTACATTTCAAAATAAACTAGTCTGTTTTTTTTTTATATAACGTGAAACTATAACCGCTATTATTAAAGGTACAAAACCTTTAGAGTACTAACGATGGCTGCATCGTATTGTAAATCTAAGGATTTTTAAAACTAATTCAATCTTCTGTTCTTCTTCCTAACTGTACTCAAGCATTTGAGTTTAAGTTTGAAGTTAAAATACGAGCCTAAGTCAATGGTTTGAATTTAGAATACTCGCCTAAGTCAATGGTTTGAATTTAGAATACTCGCCTAAGTCAATGGTTTGAGTTTATAATACGTGCCTAATTCAATGGTTTGAATTTATAATACGTGCCTAATGGTTTGAATTTATAATACAAGCCTAAGTCAACGGTTTGAATTTAGAATACGAACCTAAGTCAACGTTTAGAATTTAGAATACGAGCCTAATTAAATGGTTTGAATTTAGAATACGAATCTAACTAATTAACTAACTACAACTTATTAGCCATGAGGGACCATTTGACAAATGTTGTGTGTTGCCATTGACCACCTCGTTGGCTGAGAATACTCAAATGCAAATAAATGCTAAAAATGTATGGATTTAATTACAACAAGACGAGTTGTTGCTTATGTATTTGGGAAGGCCCGACTATACGTTACATCTTAATATATATATTTCTTGTGTGCGTGTGTATGTGACTGAACTCCTCCTAAACGACTGGACCAATTTTGATGAAATTTTTTGTGTGTATTCCAGGGGGCTTGAGAATGGTTTAGATTTAGATACGGTCATATAGATATTGTTTTTCAGCTAAATTATTTATTTAAAAACATTTGAGACAACGTGAGACAACGTGACATTTGAGACATTTGACATTTGAGACATTTGACAGGACAACGTCTGTTGGGCCAGCTAGTCCTATATAAATTTATGAATTTTACTATTTTAAATATGCAGAAATTTTAAACGAACTGTTCGAAAAGCTGGATAATTTGCCCATGGCCCAAACCGAATAATTATTCTTTCAACAACAACAGGTTCGATTCCTGACTTGAAATATAGATGTTTCTATAATCCAATGAAACTCCTTAGAGTCTAGAGAAAAATTTAGTCGTCATAAGATCGAGACTTTACTTTTAGCTTTATCTCATAGTTTCGGATCTCGGAATGCACTTCAAAAAATATTAATTCTGTGTATATAAATATAGCTAGATTTTTAGCCGAAAATCTTAACCACAGATAAATGTTTACACAATCTTCGATAATACTCAATTTCTCTGTGAATGAAGAATTCATGTCATGTGGTCCAATATATTGTTGCATTTCTAGATCACATTTTGACATTCGAAGAAAGATCTTGTTCAACTTCCATCTTATCATCCCAACCACCTGTTTTATCTATTAGAATTTAAATTCAAAATATCTAACTTAAAGCATACAACGTGTAATCTTCTATTAGCCCCGTTTCTTATATCAGGTTAGTAGGAACAATACGGGAGCTTTGTAAATTGGTCCAAAGTTAAGAAAGCCCGAATTATTCCCGCCCGCCCAACTTGATTAAGTGTTCATTAAATGTGCTTGCTTACCGAAATTGGATTGTAAAACAATCTGGATGTCGTCGCAAGTCTATTGCGGGAGCGGAGGTTGGACCTTGTCATAATAAAAGTTTAGTCAGATATGGATGTTAGGATCTACTGTAAGATCATAAGGATCCTATTCTTCAGTGTAGCTTAATTTTAAAATAACTTGGGAATTATAAATTTACAATATGAAAAAATACATATTTGCCGTTACTAGCATCTGGTGTCGTTATGAAACCAGAACAATTTCTGATAGTCGTACTAAATATTTGTCTTGAATCACTTGATCGCTGCGCCATACGGAAAGAAAATGGAGAGATTAAATCACAGTCTTTGGGTGGCAGCGATGGAAGAATAGAGGTTCGTTAATATAGGTCCTTGGATAGAGGATATAAATATTAAATTTATTTGTTACACTCATAAAATTTGGCCTAGTCCAAAATAAGCACATCAATAAGGTTTGTGTTCGGTTATCTATTCTAGCAGGGTAATATAGACATAAATATATTATTCATACATTTGTTTTCATTAGTCACGGAGGTTATCTTAGACTCCATGCGACCGGAGCGGTCCGACCAACTAAACTCAGCCTTAGCCTTGGCCACAAGGGCCCTACGGCTTGTATGGAGAAAAAAATTATGGAATGTGTCTTATTTGAAGAATAATTAAAAATGGTACCTAATTATAATACCCCGCGGACGAAGTCATAGGCATAGCTAGTATAATACAATATTCATAGAAAATGTTTTTAGAAAACAAACCATCACATATAAATAAGCAACGCAAAAATACTCTAAACATTGTGGTTTTAAACAAAGACTCTTCTGCATATAGTTGGTTCTCGTATCGCTAGTTCACTGGTACAGCGACGCACAACTTAGTTACGAGCCGCATAGGAAGCCAGTCACAGAGTCGCTTTGTGCTGTAATTGGTGGCCCGAGGCTGCTGCGGAACCGCCTCGAACTCGTCTACAAAGCAGGCTCGTTCACGGGATATTCCACGTGAAACAGAGCTAATTACCAGAATATTTGGTGTTGTTTAAGCTCGGGGTTTGTGTTTTAGTTAAGGTTTTTGTGTGGTTTTAAAATCCCTATACGTAGCCTGGATTTATTTATTCCCGCGTTCACACATACATTGACGATGAGGTACTATGGCGCGAGGGAGTCGCGCCCGCCGGCATTTTCCTCAGGCGAACAAAAAAAAACTTGCTGTAAGACCCACACGTACTATGCTATATCAGGTGTCACAAAATGGTCGCACCTGTTTTAAAAAAAAAAATGCATTAAATTGCATACCCCGGCTGTGGCGAGCCAGCGGTTATGTGGGGTTCTCCTCCCCAGAAGGGGGAGGCCTACCCACTAAATTGTAGGGAGGCATGTAGGGAGACCCCGGGAACGCCAAGCGAGTTCCGGGAACCACCAGCCTCCACTCCACTGCCGATACAGAGGAGCCCTCCATGGTGGAGGCTACAATACCTCCCCCGATCTCCTCTACACAAGGGTCGCACCTAATGCCTAAATTGTTTTAAATATTGATCGACGACTTCTTTTAAGTAACACAGCTCTCTAAATTTTGTTTTTAGCAGATGACTTAAAATTAACAGCGGCAGCTTTTGAGACATAGCACCTTTTGTGGTATCTTTTTCGGCAGCCTTCTGCCTCGCCATCCAATCAGGCCGAAGCCACTTGTGTGGTGTGCTACGGCGTTTTAAGCGCATAGGTCCTCTTCATAGGACAGTGCTGACCGTGTCTTCTCCTCAGAGTGCGGTCACCATTCCATTCAAGCTGTAGTATAAGACCAAGGCTCAGACTGAGTTTAGTCAGTAGGTTACCCTGGTCGAGCCACCTCGATCGGTTTGGTGTCCACCTTCATGATCGTGACACTTGGTTACGGTGGTAGGCATGAGGGTGTCAGCCTCTCCTCTCCTGAGGGAAAAAAGTCTTAGCTATCGATAAAAATCCTTATTAGCCCTTAGTTACATGTACAGTAGACTTGTCGCGTGAAAAACAGATGTCACTTCCATTGATAATTTTATTATATCATCCGTTCATTTGTATAGGCAGATGTGCGTTAGGGCGAGGGCACACTGGATAGTTCTTAATACGCCAATCTCACGTACTGATCTCAAGTACTCATTTGATTTGGGAGTTGGAGGCGAGATAAGACTTGGCTGCTTCATGTATCTTGATTAAAAGTCTGTAATAAGGCGCAAGTTTTATAAATATATGTTTGGTTTATGTAAATATTATGTAGGGTATATTTGGCGAACAATTACTGAGCACTTACTAATTATATTATAAATCGTAAATAATTGTATGTTATATGTATAATATTGTCTTTTATTTCCACAATACCTAACCAAAATTTAGTTTTTGCCATATCCTCTTGGCAAACATCCAGTGACGCTGACTGGAAGAATTCTCTTTTAGCGATAATTCCACTTATTGCACATAAGTCCTGTTTCTCTACTCTTTGTATATGTTTTTTTACTAAATATTTCTTACACTTACACCAATTAATAATTAAGTAATTCGTAGATTTGTTGATTGGTTTGCTTAGATTAACATGAGCTGTCAAATGCAAATATATGTATATATCCACAAAATAGGAGTAAAATATTTGATCATATTTTCCACTGAGCGATTTTACATCACACATTAGTTATACTTATTATGTGGAGGAGACCGGGGGAGGTAGTGAGCCTCCCCGAGGGCTCCCCTGTATCGGCGGGGGAGCGAAGGCTGGGGGTTCCCGGAAGTGGCTTGATGTTCCCGAGGGCACCCTACATGCCTGAGGAAGGCCATCCCTGAGGTTTTTAGTGGGTAGGCCATCCCCTTCTGGGGATGAGAGCCCCACATAACCGCCGGCCCGCCACAGCCGGGGTATGCAATTTAACGCATTTTCCTCAGGGAAAAAAGAAGTTATACTTATTATATTAAAGGAGTGTTCATTCAGGGTGCATCTATTTTTACTAATAGCACAGTTTATTAAGCTTGAGAGATAATGACGATGATATGCCTCCTTATATCTAAGAATTCGTATCTACACTACACTAGATTACCGTGCAAGCAGCTAAGGGTTTAGAATCTGCTTTAGAATTTGTTTGTTTGTAATAAGTGTCAAGTAAGTAGGATAAATTCTAGTATCTGTGCAGACAAAGTCAGGGGGGCCAGTTAGTATCCTTATAACTTGTAGTCTATATGTTAACCTGATGTATAAGCTGTATTATTGTAAAGTTTCATTAAAATCGATTTAGTAGTTTTTACGTGAAAGAGTAACAAACATCCATTCAAGTTGTTCGTTATAACATATAACTAATAAATTATAACGCTATAAAAATTAAATGATAACACCTAATATAAAATTATAACTTTTACTGCTACTGTTAAATATCTAGTAATAAATGAAACCAAATGTTTGACTTAGAGACATCTAGTGTAGTTGAGAAGAACTGCCAAATCACACCAAATCCAGCGTGGACGGGCACGATGGCGCTACAACGGTTATTCAAAATTGAACTCTATTTCCATTAATTACGTGTGTCCAAAACTTTATTTGGATAGACTTTATTGAGTTCAAGAGTCAAATCAGGTTATAACTTATAACATTCAATTTAAATGAAGATGTTATTTTTCTGCTATATTTTAATTTAAGCCCCAGTAATGTGCGAGATTCGATCGCGAGGATTGACATTCGGAGTTTTCATGCGCTCGGGATTGTGCATTTCGTTCGTAAATTGACCAGTTTAATGTTGTAAATATACAATTTAGATAGGTATTAAAATAAGATAGCAAATATAGTATATAGTAAGTGTTATAATTATAGCAGAAAACATAACATAATATTTAAATGTAGCATAACGTTATGCTACATTATATAACTTAAGCAGATTAACACACCTCTAACATCCATACTCACAAACTGTCGCATTAAGAATACTAGTAGTATGTTTCATAATGTCCGCTTATCATCAGAATGTTATTACAAAATTATCAAATAAGTCAACGTTAATCTTAAATGAAGGCGCTTAAATGTTTGATTGACGCGTCAGTAATTGTAATTGACCAAATACTCGAGTTTCCATCCGCAGACCGTGTAATAATCTATTCAATTTTTTCTCATAGATTTCAAGTGGCAACACTAATCATTCGTTTCGAGTGTAATTCTTAATTAAAAGGCTTGGATTACAAATTGCTGCTCGTCATTACCGAACATTTTTAATTAATGAAGCTAATTTCTTAAGTTCTTCCGTCATTAATTACTGATATTAAATGTGTTATGTTGTTAGATTTATCAAAGTTATAATTATAGAAGGAAATTGTTCTGTTTTTTTTTTGTATAATTTCATTTACATTTTAGTACAAGAAAAATGTTGCGAAATATTGTAATCATAAAAATAATTTGGTCTAATGCATTTAATTATAATTATATACCAAATATGTGGTATATTAAAAAAAAATCGGGTGGGGCTGTGCCGGGGCACACGGCCGTTGTTTTTAACGTGAAACGTCTATGTTAGGGAATCCCTTTTAAAGTAAAATATTGAAATAAAAATAAAAAAACTCCATGTCACAGCGAGCTGATTATATAAGTGAAATATTCACACCACATTTTTGTTTCTAAGACTAATAGTTTTTTAATTATTAAGGTACGATGATATAGACCTTTTCGCTCGGTCCACTTTTTAAACCTGGTACTCGTATGTTTCGGCGCGATTTTAAAGACGTTTCACGTCAAAAAGAAAAGACAAAGGAAACATGAACGAAACAGCAAAACAATAAAAATATCAAGGGTATATACAAAATATGATAAACAGTAATTATATAGACAGATAAGTTCATCACTTAATAATGTCAGTCTAAAAATAAGTTTGGTGTTTTCAGTATGCGAATTGAAGGCGGCAAGTTATTCCAACAGTTGGAGGCGGAACATTTGAATGACCCTTGGAATGCAGCAGTTTCACGTCATATATTCTGCAGCAGCAGTATATGTAATATATATTCTCGTGGTAATAATTTCCCTATTTAATTCTTCGAGTCTTAAACCATCCCTATATAAATTTTCGTCAAAATCGCTTCAGCAGTTTCTAAATATATTCAAACAAAAACTTTTATTATCTATTTTTCTCCCCTTTAAGATATATTTTTTACAATTTTTTTTTGTCGTATTTATTTATAAATAACTTTTAAATGTCTAGCTTTGAAAATGACCTTTGTAGTAATACAAATTTTCAACGCGTCGCAGCCTTTTTTTCGCATAAAAAGTAACTTGTGTTCTTTTTCATTCTCTAGGCCAGAGATCTTTTTTGTGTCGTAGACCATTTGCCACGTTTTTCGGTTTTGGGTAGACCCGTTATTGAATGCCAGTTATTGAATGCCAACATTCTACAACTTACAAAATTTTGTAAACATTTATAATACATTTTTAACTTCCTAGGTACTTTTATAAATAAATTTATGTTTTTATATTAGAAGATGAATCCCGAAAAAACCAATGGGAAAAAGAGAACGTTTTTATAAATGGTAAAATAGTAAAATATGTCAACCAGTACGTATGTATACCTGGGTCAAAATATCTCGTTTAAAGATCCTTATTTGGAAGAGGTAGAGCGAAGAATTAAAAAGGCCTGGGTCAAAATATCTCGTTTATAGTTATTTATTATACAAGAGTGGAAAGTTCCTTTTTAACCGCGTGCTCGATTTGGATGACCGAGCAAGCGAAGGATTCTAAATTAGAATCCTGAGCGTCAGCGAGGGAAACAAACGAGCACAAGGTGAAAAATCTTTCCACTCGAGTGCAATACATAACTTTTCATCCCACCTCAGCGAGGAAATGACAAAATGAAAAAGAAAACAATTTATAATGACAAATTATATTAAGCAATAAAACGTGAAAAACTAGAATGGCGCGAAGCACGCAAATAAAACAAAGAAACCAAGAAGGTTCCAAATTTAAATTTTTTCACAATTTAAAAAGTTCTAATCATAAATTTGGCACCATAGAGGTTACATTAAATAGGTTTAATGACGTTTTGAATTTACAATTATATTGAGTACTCATTATATGTGATGTTCTAAATTCAAATCTACTTTGCCGCTCAAGCGAATAAAATAGAATTTTCCAGCCAGATTTCGAAGCGCAAAATTACACTTTCCGAGGTGGTGGGATGAAAAGGATCATTATTTGGAAGAGCTAGAGCGAAGAATTAAAAAGGCCTGGGCTTCCTATTGGTCTCTAAAACACATTTTTAAATCGAACATGAGCATAAATCTAAAACGGAAGGCAATGGACTCGGTCTTGACTCCCACACTGAGTTACGGCTGCCATATGGACCCCTAGGGGTCTATGACAACCTGCAAGGGGTCTACGTTAGCGAAAAGCGGCGAAATTTGGGGGTCCATGAAATGAGAACAAGGTCCACGACAATGGATCTCAACATACACTGATAGTACCTATTTACGTGCATTATACTAACTTCTAATCCCAACTAATCCCAACTAATCCCAACTAATCCCAACTAATATTATAAATGCGAAAGTGTGTTTGTTTGTTTGTTTGTTTATTTGTTTGTTTGTTTGTTTGTTTGTTACCTCTTCACGCTTAAACTACTGGACCGATTTCAAAAATTCTTTCACCTTTGGAAAGCTACATTCTCCCCGAGTAACATAGGCTACTTTTTATCCCGGAAAAATCGACAGATCCCACGGGATGCGCAATAAAGGCTTCGCTCAAAAACTACTGCACAGATTTTTATGCGGTTTTCATCAATAGATAGAGTGATTCTTGAGGAGTTTTGCGGCATTTTTTATCTCGGAAAAACGGATAGTCCCACGGGAAGCGCGATAAAATCTTCGCACCATAAACCGACTTCCGCGTATATGTAGCCGTGGGCAAAAGCTATGACCCTTAACCCTCTATACACCCAATCCCGAAATCCACGCGGGCGAAGCCGCGGGCAGAAAGCTAGTATAATAATAAAGGAGGCTTTGTAAGGCAGGTGACCGGAGTCTCTTCCATAGTCCGGGTCTCATTATCTCACCAAAATCGAAATGCAATAGTCCACAAACTTTTTGACCACTAATGACAATAGTTTCTGTGCATCTAACTGGGTGTAGTCTTTAGCTGCATTTTTCATGATGCAGATAGAGATTGGACCCAGTTGGTACACTCCACGCACACTGTCATTAAATTTCGCTTAAATGGCCTCTACGCGTTGGATCTCTACGCGATGGACCGTGTCTTATAAAGACGCGTGACTTAAGCTACAATAATAATATTATTTTATTTACCAACGAATAAATTTGGCAAAAAACAAAAATAAAATACAATTCATATTAAAAACTTATTGTTGACAATTACATATTATATGTGTTTGTATGTACTAATATTTATTTTACCCTTCGTGGGATGTCCATTTTTGGACAAAGGCCTCCTCCATGTTCTTCCATTGTTGTCTGTCCTGAGCGAGTCTTGTCCATGTGACTCCAGCTATGTCGGTTATATCATCTGCCCATCGCCGACGCGGTCGCCCGGGTGGCCGATTCTTGTTGCGTGGATACCAGTGAAGCACTCGTTCACTCCATCTGTTGTCGGTATGTCTCGCTGTGTGTCCAGTCCAGCGCCATTTAAGGCGGCATATCATTTCAGCTGCATCTATGATTCGAGTTTTCTTACGGATCTCACTGGATCTGACTCTATCTGTCAGTCTCAGTCCTAACATGCTTCTTTCAGCGGCTCTTCGAAATATTTGGCACTGGCACATTGGCAATCACTGTTCTAGGCTAGCAACTCGTCAAGCTTTATATTTGCTGTAGTAAATCCAACACTATTGAGAGTGACATAAGTGCTGATAGTTTTACTTCGCAAAAAAATATGTTATATACCACTCTACATACTAAATATATAACTTATTTGGTAGGTAGTTACATTTACATTATATTAACATAAATCTATCTATGTAAATCCTTCTGGCGAGAGTGTGCAACGAGACTTACGAATTAGTAATATTGCAAAAAACCTATTTACCTAATTGAGCGGTATCCGGTCTTCAATTATCACTAAGAAGCGTCAATTCCGTTGCCTTTCTTTTGGGGTCAACAATTGGACGTGACTCTTCAAGATGTTCTGCGAATCATGAGTCGATGACGTGTCGAAGTCGAATGTGTATTTATTGATCGTATGAATCACCATAGATGGCGACAATCAATAAAGACCTTTCTGACAACCAAATAAAAAATAAATCGTTGCCTTAGAATATATGTGGTTTGCGTTTTGTCTTAAGATGTGTAATTCGTTGATTTGTCACGAAACATTTTATGTTTGGAAAGAATACCTATATTTAATTCGTAATGAAATATATTTGTAAACTGTGCTTGTTAAGCAGAACTTAAATAAATATTACAAAATATGTGATGGTACATAATAGTTTTTTTTTTTAATCTTATTAAAGTAAAGGATATAACGACACACAAAATCAGCATTGATTGTTGGAAACGCACCGTTCTAGACGGGAACGGATCCAGGTGAAAGGGTGAAGTCTATTGCGGCGTCGAGTGGTACGGTGATAGAATGGTAGATGAATAAATATTAAACCAACATGTTGGAACAAGTATTGGCCAACATGTTTGATCGGTGCACGGTGTGTGCAGCTGGCATTACACTGCTAGACATTTGATAAGGCCGACGATTGCATACGATTACAATATCATTACAGGTACTTCCAGAAAGCAAGGAGTAATATCTTAATCTCATACGGCAGCTGGACACGACGCATCTGATAAGTGCTGGCATGCATGATATAGTGGCATGGAGGCGGAGGCGGCCTCTCGCGAGGTGTCGAATAAATCGTGGGCCATGGAAATAAAATTATACAACCGGAAGATTTAAAAGGCAGTTAATAAAACCTCCGACACAAAAAACATAAGCTACTTTTAAAAATTCAAAAATTATAAAAGAAAATGAATCCTAAAGTACCTATATTTATAAGTATGTATTAATATTGAAAAAAAACGCGTTGTGGGACCGCTCCTTTCATAGTTAGTAATTTAGTTTTGGAGCGGTCCCCCAACTCGAAGTTTTTTTTTAATATTAATGCTTACATACTTATACATATAGGTAGTTTAGGATTAATTTTCTTTTATAATTTTTTACTTTTAAAGGTAGCTTATGTTTTTATGTGCCTGGGGATTTTTTAATTTTTAATAAATTTTTTTATTTTATATTTTTTTAAGGTAAACATACTTATAATATCTCTAGTAAAATTATAAATATAAGTTAAGAATATTAAACATATAAGTTAAGATTACATTTTAAGGTCAATCTACACAGATTCACAGACACACACACAGACAGACAGACAAGTCAAACTTATAAAAGTTGTTGTTTTGTGACGTACAAGTTTCCTTCACCTTTCGTTTGATACACTTGAGTATATTTGCAGACATTCGGTTTTTCTTCCCCACTTTAACTCCCATAACTTTTTAAGAGCTCAATCGATTTTCATCAAACATGTCTAAGAACACTCGCCCGTAAAACACCTGTAATACAAAAAAAACTAAATTGAAATCGGTTCATTCGTTCGGGAGCTATGATGCCACAGACAGACAGACAGACAGACACGTCAAACTTATAACACCCCTCTTTTTGCGTTGGGGGTTAAAAATATAACAACGTGTTCAGAATTCATGTAAGAGAAATAACCAGTGCTTCGCAGAAGACTAGGGCCCATGCTATTTTTTTTTTATAGGATAAGGCAGCAAACGAGCAAATGGACCTGATGGTAAGCGATAACCGTTGCCTATGGACACCCGCAACACCAGAGGGTCACAGCTGTGCGGATATTCCTCTTTGCATCTTCTATACAAAGGTGCTTGTCCCCTTCCAGTAGTATCTACCGCCAACCGTAACTACGGTTGGGTCATTGGGGCGGTGATGGTAATGATACCTACACCTAGGCTTCATTTTCGAAGCTCGACTTTATTCAGGGTGCTTCCTGTTTATGTGATATGTCCTTGTCCTTGATGTTTTCTGTGGCACATCATATTTCTTCATCCTTCTCCTTCTTCTTCGATGTGGAGGAGGAGGCTGCTCGGGAACGCTCTCCTATCCGGTGGCCTTGCGTTGTAGGGGGCGATATTCTTGATATGTGGGTGACGGGAGCTGGTGGCTGTTCTGTGTAACTTCGTGGCTATTCTCTTGATGAAGTAGTCGATGGATTCCACATTCAGGTCATGCGCGATTACGTCGTTTCTGACATATCTGGGCGCTCCCACGATGGTACGGAGCGCCAGGGACTGCCAGCTCAGCCAGCTTTTTGCGTGCAGTCTTCCCTACCAGCGCGTACCACGCTGGAGCTACGTATGTCAGCCTCGGCCTGTTGTACTGTTTGTAGATGGCTAGTTTTATTTTGATAGGCAGCTTAGACCCGATGATTGGTCGGAGGATGGCCCGCGTGGCACGCGTCAGGCACACCTTCTCCTCCACATGTGGTGTCATGGTGATGAGGCGGTCGATGGTCACCCGAGGTATTTGATTCGGGGCGACCAGGTGATTTCGTGGCCCAGAAGCTGCAGTCGTGGAGGCAATGTTGGAGCACTGCTTAGTAGGATGGCTTGTGTCTTGGTGGGGTTTGCCACCAAGCGCCACCTGCACAGTCATTCCGGCAGTTTGTCCAATTGCCTTTGGAGTTTGGTCGCTGCATGCGCGGGTTTGATGGAGTTTGCCAGGAAGGCGGCATCGTCCGTATAAAGTGCCAGCATAATGTCCTTTTCGACAGGAATGTCATTTGTGTACCACGTGTAACACACTCGTGAGAGACACCCGCCCTGTGGTACACCGGCTTATATTGGCCTCATAGTGGAGTCTATTTCTTCTATTGTGACGTAGAAGCGGCGCTCCTGCAGGTAAGATCTTATTACCTGGACTACTCTCCTAGGCAGTGTTGTGGTGGAGAGCTTATAGATTAGGCCTTCGTGCCAGACGCGGTCGAAGGCCTTCTCCATATCGAGGAACGCCGCCACTACGTGTTCCTTCTTATTGAAGGCTGCCGCCGTGAAATGTAGGACCCTCATGATTTGGTGGGTAGTAGAGTGGCCCTCTCTAAACCCATACTGTTCCTCACGAATGGGCAGGTGTGGGGCCATGGTGGTGAGGAGTAGCTTCTCGAGTACTTTGGCCATTGTCGGAAGCAAGGTTATTGGCCGATAGCTAGCCGGCAGAGTGGTGTCCTTTCTTGGCTTGGGTATCATGACCACCTTCCCTATCTTCCAGCTCTTAGGGAAGTGGCCAGTGCGTAGTACGCCGTTGTACAGCCAGAGGGTCACAGATGTGCTGCCGGCCTTTTAAAAGGGAATAAGGGGGTAGGGGGGGTTGGGCCTCCGGTACCCTCCTCGGCGAAATACAGCGCAAGCGCTATTTTACGCCGGTTTTCTGTGAGGCCGTGGTATCACTCCGGTCGAGCCTTCCCAATTCGTGCGGAAGCATGGTTCTCCCACGGTAAAAAAATTAAAATTTTATTAAAGAAGACGCATATGCTTTTAGGATGTTATTCTAAAATTAAAGTCAAACTCTCTCTGCTTGAGTACATTTAGAAAGGGATGGTGCTATTAAGATAGAGAAAGATAGAGTTTGAGTTTAATTCTGTAATACGTGCCTTAATGTTTTGTAAAATGATTAGTTAATGAAACAGATCATAAATTACGAAAGTACGAAAGAAAGAAAGAAAAATATTTATTTATCATAAATCATACGAGTATATGAATTTAAATTATAGGTACAAATAAAATTCTAATTAAATGACGTTGTTCATAATTTACACAAAAAAAAATTAAACTCTTACCTAAGAATCTAAGATGACAGTTATTAGAGACACAGAACTTCAGATGGTCCTGCGGAAATTATTTTATCTGAAAAAATGTTCATATCTAAATTATTATTTATATATTTTATATGTTTAGAACATTTATAGCCTCAATAAATATCACTGTAAAAAGGCTACTACATCTTGGCTGTTGGGTTTAAAATGATGATGAGACTGAAGACATTCTATCTGTGCGCAAGTAGTGGTGGGATCCTTTGCACTTAACTAGTTAAGTGTAAAGGGTTTTTGTTGTTGTTTGGTCGCGGATATATACCTACCACAAGTAATATACCTAGATTTATTATTACTATTATTGTGAAACGCACCTTCGTTCAATATTTCCCCGTATGTGTATCATCGAATACGATGTGTATCACACACACACACACACACACACTCACACACAAACACACACACACTCACACACAAACACACACACACTCACACACAAACACACACACATACACGTACCCACACGCTTTCTCCTCCACACACTAAATGCATGCTCCACTCTCTAAATTCGTAGCATGTACAATAATATATCTCGTTGTAATATTTTTGTCATCACGAATTGTATTTATTGTGATCTGAAGGTGGAGACCTGGTGTCCTTTGATACAGGGCAACCTAGTTAAGGCACCAGCCTCACTAACAAGCCATGTTTAAATTATTGTGTAATATTAATTGTATAAGAGGAAATAAAGATTTATTATTATTATTACATTATTATAATTTTATTTAATTAAATATAAAAAAAATCTGTTGGAGCCTAACGATGTTGACTTCGTTATTTTATTTATTTTGCACCCGAGTGTGATATTTTAATTTTAACAGAAAACATGATGGTGGCGACGGAGATAAATCACCTTTGAAATTGCATCTCATTCGCCTCGCGTTATTTTATTCCTATGTGCCTTCCAGTTCTGCACAGTCTGTTATTAACTCTTCGGGCGCAGATCGGATCAGCCGCCATCCATGTGAGCTGCGCGGGCGCTTTGATATCGATACGGATAGCCAATGCTCATTTTTAGTTCACAATTCAACATGAATAATGGTTGTATTGTTTTGACTTAACTACGAGTGTTAGGCAGTTATAAAATACTAGCTTGTGACCGCGACTTCATCTATACAGATGGTACATTTCTTCCTACTTACTTGATTATATACGCGAAAGTTTGTTTGTATGAATCGATCTTTATTACTCTTTCACGTTAAAGCTACTGAATGGATTTTAATGAGACTTTACAATAACATAGCTTATATATCAGAATAACACATAGGTTAAAATATATAAAGATAATAAAAACGAAATATATTTTAACATGGAAAAAATATAGAGATACTAGCTTGTGCCCGCGGCTTCGCTCGCGTACTAATCGTATTTTTCAACCGTCTTCTCAGTGTGACCCGTATGGGACCCCGACAGGGGAGATGTTATTTCACGTCCGCCACGTTCGATTTTAAAATCATTGTTGTTTTCGTAATCAGCGACCCGATAAACCATAGAAACAATACTCATTGTCGATTTTCAGATTTTGACACCCCATTTCCCCCTTTAAGGGATTGAATTTTCAAAAATCCTGAAAGACGTGTTTACTCATTTATTGTTAGGAGTACTCCTGCGAAGTTTCGAATAAAATATTCAAACAAATCTTGTTTCTCCATACAAACTTTGGACCCCCATTACACCCCCTTAAGGGATGAATTTTGAAAAATCCTTCCTTAGTGCACCCCTACACCTTATAAGGAAACCTACGTGCCAAATTTGTAATCTCTAGGACCAGCGGTTTGGGCTGTGCGTTGATATGTCAGTCAGTCAGTTTCTTCTTTTATATATTTAGAAGATAGGAAACGTGCAATATTTTAATTTTGTAGGAAGAAAACAATCTTTTGTCGCGTTTACATTAGTCAAATTCAAAATCTTTATTCAAAATAGGCCAAACAAGGCAGTAATTAACACCAAATAGTTACAAAACGGAGAATTATTGAACAATAAACAAATATAAAACTTAAAGGACACAAAGAACTTAAGAGTTATAACTTATTTATTAATCTAAAGAATCATTCAAGACTCAACTGAAAAATTTACTGCTGGAGAGACAAAAAAGTGGTATATCGAAATGTTTTGCATAGATGTCACACCGATATATATATATATATATCAGTACGATATTAAATACAGTCCATATTATTACTATTATCATTTTATCTATGTGTATATTATGTGTATATATATGTATATGTGTGTATATTTAAGTAATATATCCCCAGGGTGTCGATACCGCAACTCTGTTTTGAACTAATATACCTAATCACAAAATACAATCGATAAGTGTTAAGATCAGTGCGTACATCGCGCGCAGCTGAGTGTCGCAGACTTGGTTCCTTCAGGCTGTTGCTGAAAATCAGCCATTTGCTCATAGATTATGAGCAAATATTGACGCTGAGCTATGGCCTTTTTGTGTTGCTGCAGCACACACACACAATATTGTAGCACGGTACACGAACTGTCCTGTATTTTGTTTTTCATTTATGTAATGTCGCTGATATTCTAACACTACAGGTATTTTATACTTACTGTGCTATATTTACTTTTAATTCTGTCCGTTATAACTGTATTTATATTTTGTGTGTGTGTGTGTATGTCCGACCAAATAAAGATTTATCTATCTATCTATCTTATATATACATGCGGATACGTACAAGAAACAAACAATTTACAATACACCTGTTCGAAAATTGAGTAAGATTTAATGAAGATACGATATTTAACCGATTACAAAGCCACATTTATATAAACACATAAACAAAATGGAGCAAATTTTACGTGTGAGTAATTAAGAGCAAGCACATGACTGGAAAACGAACAAGCCATAAACTTAAATTTGTAAGATGCCATGAACACGCACAGCACAGTGCAACACAATTTTTAATTGTTATTAAAACTAATTTGCAACAGTTTAATTAGGACTTCTGATGAACGTTTTTTATTTTAAGCGAACCTGGATTGACTTAATTTTTTGTTTAGTTTTTTGTTAATATGCCCTGTTTCTTTCCAGTTTTTTGTAAAACGTCTACCGCTGTAAGCGTGTTAACGCCTTGGTTACTTTGACGTGCAAAAGAAATAATGTAAATTAATATATTTATTAATAATATATAACTAGACTGTTAATGTCATGAAAACTCTGAAGTAGTTTAATAGGGAATCTATCGATTTTTGAGATGAAACAGAAGCAAATGTTTTTATTCTATTGCTTTCAGTTACAGGGAAAGTAAATTTTTCTAGAGAACAATTTAGAGCTGTATTTACAATGTTTTGTATAAGTCACATCAATGGAAAAAATTCTCTTCCGTGTAGGTTCCGTGTAATGCACGGCTGCTTCGGTGAGTATCTGTGTCGAATAGGACGGGAGGGATCGACACATTGCCACCACTGTGCATCCGACCTCGACTCGGCCCAGCACACGCTGGCGGAGTGCCCCGCATGGGCCTCCGAGCGCCGAGTCTTGGTCGCAGAGATCGGGCGAGATCTGTCTCCGCCGGCATTGATTGCGGCAATGCTGGCGGACGAGGGAGGTTGGAGGGCTGTGGCCTCCTTCTGTGAAGCAGTAATGCTCCAGGAGGCCGCCGAGCGGGGTCGGGAGATGGCCGATCCCGCTCGAAGGAGGCGGCGCCGGGCTCGGTAGCACAGCTGCGGCGCCGCCGCGGGTCGCCGGCGGGCGCGAGGAAGTCGCGACCGCTACGGCGACCCGGGATGGACCACGCCCCTTCCGTGGCCGGGGGCGTCGTCGGTGGAGGGGACCGGGGGAGGTGGTAGCTTCCCCCGAGGAGGGCTCCCCTCTAGAAAGGGGAGCGGAGGCTGGGGGTTCCTGGAAGTGGCCTTTGTGTTCCCGGGGGCTCCCTACATGCCTGAGGAAGGCCATCCCTGAGGTTTTTAGTGGGTAGGCCTCCCCCTTCTGGGGAGGAGAGCCCCACATAACCCCGGCTCGCCACAGCCGGGGTATGCAATTTAATGCATTTTCCTCAGGGGAACAAAAAAAAAAAAAAAAAAAAAAAAGGTTCCGTGTAATAGTCCGGGTTAAAAGGATTGGGAGAAACTGAGTTTTGATTGCTAAAATATTAGAAACACTTAAAACTTTTCCCATTCAATTTGTATGGAAAATCAGGTTCGATCAGTATTTGCTATTTATACGCCCATCTAAAAAATCCATTCTGTATAAGCACTTTTTTATTTGCACTGCGCCTTTTAAGGAGCGGTCGTTCTCATTCCCAGCCATAAGGTTGAGTTTAGTTGGTAGCTCATATCTAGCTGCCCCGAATGAAATGCAGTCCAACATAATCTGCGGACACTTGGACACGTTGCGTGATCCTTGTGAGGATTCTCAGCCATCTGAAAGATAAAAACCCTTTCATTTATGTCACTATAAGTGTAATAGCCCGTTACGTTAACAATTGAATGTGGATCCATAATTAAGATATATCGGGTATCGAAGCATTGGATATCAGACCAACATAATTGCTGAGACGTCTTCGACGTTCAAGCCTCTAGTAATAACAGCCTCGTACCAAATTATACGCCTGTACACAAATGATCGGTATTCCTTCTTTAATTGCCTCGGTATTATCAGCTGCGGCCTGTGGCTCGCGCTGTTTGATTAATTTGTTTGAATGAAGATATCCTCGTTGGTTTGTTATTGTCCAGTTTGTTATCTTACATCACCTAGACGCTTGGCAGTCCACCACGGTACGTTTTTCCAGGAATTTTCTGCCACGCACTACTAAACTGTGGAATGGATTGTCGCCTGTAGTACAGGCAGTCCTCGACTTACGTCGTTTCGATTTACGTCGTTTCAAGTTACGTCGAACAATATTTTGACACTATTCCTCAAGCATACGTCATTTGTTTCGATTTCCGGCATAGGAGAATTCACTTCTCGCAAGGTCAATGTCAGTGGGGCCGACTATTATACGAAAAAGAAATTTTTGAAGAAAATTATCCTAATTTTGAGAGAAGTTTTAACATTAATAACAAAATTTGTGCAGCCTATCAGTGTTACCAAGATCTGTATGATAGCAAGAAGAAAGAAGCGAAGCAATCTAGAATTTATAGTTTCTTTAAGCTGAAAGTTTAATTTATTATTTCTCATTACACATTAAAGTTTTATAATTAATATTAAAATTAATAACACACAAATACCAAAAATAACTATGAGTTTCATAAGTGCATATATAATTATTTAAGGAACTTACTTTTGATTATAAAGTATATATGTATATCCTTTGTTATAAATGCAGTTTTTAATTTTCGAGTCCATGTGGAACCTAACCCTTGAGTTTTACATGTAAACATATGAAAAAATATGTCTCGATTTACGTCCTTTCTAATTACGTCACGTATTTCGAGAACCTAACATGCCGTAAGTACGAGGACTGCCTGTATTTCCGAACCGATGCGATGTCGAAACCTTCAAAAAAGGAGCATATTCCCATTTAAAAGGCCGGCAACGCATCTGTAACTCCTCTGGTGTTGCAGCAGTTGGGCAGCGGTTATCGCTTACCATCAGGTGACCCGTTTGCTCGTTTGCTGCCCTATCCTATAAAAAAAATATCTTTAATCAGAAAAGAATCAAGCATACCAAACGTCTCATGAGCATGGATGATTACAAATGGTTAAATCCTTAGTAATAAGCTAAGTATTAACAAACCTTATTAAATGATAGTGTAACATTTGATACAAACAACGTGACTCCAGACTTGTTTCTAGAGTGGCAAAGATGTGCATTAATTAACCCCTACCGCTACTTCACTGCAGAACAGGTGCTCAACCTATATCAAGCCCAAGTTCGATCCTGCATGGAGTACTGCTGCCATCTTTGGGACGGCTCTGCCCGCTATCAGTTGGCTGCCTTGGACTCAGTAGAAAGGCGAGCTAGAAAACTTATCGACGACGAAATACTTATAAACTCACGTCTCCAGAGTCTAGAACACCGCCGAAGAATTGCTTGCCTTTCGGTTTTCTATAGGTTGCATTTCGGAGAGTGTGCGTTGGATTGCTGCATTAATTCCACCCCCTCCTTTCCACCACCAGTCAACCAGACGTAGGCTTAACTACCATCCTTACGTGGTGGACTATCCTCGCACACGTACAAAACGGTTCCAGTCTTCGTTTTTAATACGAACAGCTAAGATGTGGAAGTCTTTGCCGACGTCTGTGTTCCCGGAACAATATAATCTTACGGTCTTCAAGTCACGAGTGAATAGGCATTTGCTAGGTAAGCGTGTTCCATCCTAGTCCTCATCGTCACTTACCATCAGGTGAGATTGTGGACAAACGCAAACCTATTCTAAATAAAAAAAAAACCCCTAAGTACGTACACCCCGACCGCGGTCAGAGGGTCATGAGGTTAACGCTCATATTATATTGACTTTGCAACAAACAGACTATTTATTTATTTATTTAGTCACATTAACGTTACAAGCCACTATTATTTTACTATTATCAAGTGATAACAATTAAAATGACGAACTCCGTAGTCGAGTGGCTTCAAAGTGTCGCCATCTCTGAGGTCCCGGGTTCGAGTCCCGGTGGGGGCAGATGTTTGTGTGCATGCGACCATTTGTACCTTAGTCATGGTTGTTAATATATATTTGTATCAAAAATATTTATATATGTCAGTTACCCTAGATCCCATAACACAAGCCTTACAGAGCTTAGTTTGGGCTAGGCTAATTGGTGTACCTAAGTGAAATATTTATTATTTAAATCAGTTTAGTTTTGTAGAAATGAATAGAGGACTATACATAGGGATAGACATACATATATTATACATATATAAATATTTTTCTGCAAACACCTGCCCCCACCGGGACTCGAACCCGGGACCTCAGAGATGGCGATTCGTTGAAACCGGTGTACCACTCGACTATCGAGATCGTTTACTGAATGTTATGAACACTGAACTTTACTAAATCTTAAATACCTATTGAATACTCATGTCACTGTTCATATTTTTTATACCTCTAAGTGATATACTATAAGGGTTGTCCACCCCTGACTTCATTTATTTATTTTTTTATACTGTGACAATAAAAATACATACAACCCAAAATTTTCTACCTTCTTTCACCGACCCCTATTTTTTAAATTGTCGTTATAATAACTTCGTTTATTTTTTTCTACACCAGGAATTCCATAGAAATAATTTATAAGCCAAGACAGCGTTTACCGGATTAGTTGGTAATTTATAAAGTAAAGAAAACACTGGGATATTACAATAGAAGCCATACTACGTCTGTACGGAAAAATATGTCGCGCGGCTGTCTGTTAAACAACGAGTACTTAGTCCATACCTAACCGGCCAAGTGCGTGTCGGCTCACGCACAAAGGGTTCCGTACCATTGATTTACGGTTTACGATTTACGAGGTATTAAAAAAACTACTTACTAGATCTCGTTTAAACAATTTTCGTTGGTAGTTTTTATAGTAATGTACATCATATGTTTATTTAGATTTTTAATTTTGTTATTTTATAAGTTAGAGGGGGGGGGGCAACTTTATTCCACTTTGGAAGCTTCTGTCTGTCGATATCATTTTTGAAGACTTATCCATAGATACCCCACACATGTGTGTTTGATGAAAATAAAATTTGAGTTTCAGTTCTAAGTATGGGGAGACCCCAATATTTATTATTATTTTTTTATTTTTGCATCAAAATCTTAATGCGGTTCATAGATTACATCTACCTACCAAGTTGCAACAGTATCGCTCTTGTAGTTTCGGAAAAAAAGGCCGTGACATACGGATTGACAGATGGACAGACGGACAGATAGACATGACGAATTATGGGCGTACTTTTTAAAACGATATTCGATGATTCGTGGACTTCGTCGTGTCGTACCTACTCTTAGTTACTATCGTTATAAACATTTCAATAGACGATCGAACGAACGATATTAATTTTGACATAAGGAAAGCCTCAAATACAACGATGAATTGAATTTGAAGCGAACATTCGCAAATAAACGTCAAATTTACGATATACAACGACACCTCAAACCGTATCGTATTACTTCTCGGCAAATTTAACGTAAATTTTGCGAATGTTCGTCTGTCAAATTCAATTCATCGTTGTCATTTTGAGGCTTTCTTATGTCAAATTTTATATCGTTCGTTCGATCGTCCATTGAAATGTTTTAACGATAGTAACTAAGAGTAGATACGACACGACGAAATCCACGATATATCGAATATCGTTTTTAAGAGTACGCCCCTATAAGGTTGTTTTTTTGCCATTTGGCTACGGAACCCTAAAAACGACTGTGTCTGTCGTGACACAACCTCGTTCACTAGCAGTGACTAATACTTGACATAAATAATGCGACTCTAGACATGTCTCTAGGCCGGCAATTAGAGGTCCATTAATAAACCCCTGCCGCGTACGGACACCCCCGGCCGCGGTCAGAGCTGTGAGGTTAACGCTGATACGCTCGTCTTGTCTCTTTAATCTTAGGGCTGACAATTTAAGCGCTACTATTATGTCGCAATTAGTTAGGACTTAGTAGTTGTTTAGAATATCGTGAAAATCCTTAGGTTTTATTAGTTCCATTCGTAAATTGTCAAAAAATAAATCTCTACTATATAAAAATACTAGCGACCCGCCCCGGCTTCGCACGGGTGCAGTGAAAAAATGGTTATGGTGGGTTATCCCTAAGAGATAGACATATACCATCGCGGACTTTTTTGGATTTTTGTAAGTTGTACAATACTGTAGTACATTATTTTGGTCTATCTCGTAGGGTTCAGCCAGCGTTTGCAATATAAGCGCAAAAAAACGTGCTTATTTACGACACTCACAT
Source organism: Scirpophaga incertulas (assembly GCA_036419045.1). NCBI lineage: Eukaryota > Metazoa > Arthropoda > Insecta > Lepidoptera > Crambidae > Scirpophaga > Scirpophaga incertulas. The sequence continues at coordinate 2,871,316 of CM071631.1, read as the reverse complement.
TAGAAACCTTTAAATTCATCAGTGTTTCTCTACTATATTATGCATTTATTATACATACAAATCTTCTTAGAATCACTCTATCTATTAAAAAAACCGCGTCAAAATCCGTTGCGTAGTTTTTAAAGATCTAAGCATACATACGGACATACAGCGAAAGCGACTTTGTTTTATACTATGTATTGAAGTCGGGTTTTCCTTCCTGACGCTATAACTCCAGAACGCAAGAACCGATTTCCACGGTTTTGCATTCGTTGGAAAGGTCTCGGGCTCCGTGAGTTTTATAGCAAACTAGATTTCCGCCCGCGGCTTCGCCCGCGTTATATTCGAATTTCCCACAGGAAGGATATGTTTTAACAATACTGCCATACAACCTTTCACCCCCTCCTTTCAACCTTTTACAACCTTTTTCTGCTTTAAAAAGGTAGCCTCTGTCCTCACTCAGCCTCTAGACTATCTGTGTACCAAATTTCAATTAATCGGTTCAGTGGTTTTAACAATATTTTCATACAACCTATTATCCCTCCTTTCAACATTTTACAACCTTTTACAACCTTTTTATATAAAAAAGAAGCTTGTGTCCTTTCTCGGGCTCTAGACTATCTGTTTACCAAATTTCATTTAAATCGGTTCAGTAGTTTTGGCGTGAAAGCGGAACAGACAGACAGACAGACAGACAGACAGAGTTACTTTCGCATTTATAATATTAGTATGGATTCAGGAAAAATTTCCTTATCTATAACATAAGTAGGAACAAAAAACTGCCACTTTACAAATCTTTTTGATAGGACGAAGTCTCTTGGCGCAATTCGGAACGTAAGGCAATCTTAGCAAAGGTGTTAAGAAACTAGCGTAATTTGAAGTAAAAATCTGAATGAAAATAGTTGCTTCTGACGTGTGAGTTTACTCTTACTTCAGAATTTGGGGTAACAATATGTGTTATTGTTTATGTTGTAAATGTATGTTGGGCGTCGGTGGCGCTGTGTTGTTGGCAATGGTCGACAAATCGGATGATTCGCGAGGCCCGGGGTCGATCCTGCCATGTACCAATGTGTATGGTTTATCGAATTTCATGTGTACATTATATCTGTAGTTCTTACGGTGAAGGAAAACATCGCGAGGCATCCTGTACTATATCTGCGAAGAAAATTCAAAAATGTATGTACTCAACTAAAATGTGATGATAAATAGAAAAATAATTTATTTGTTATTATAACACACACACATACATACATATTACATGAAGTACATATTATACAAAAGAGACAAAATGTCCAGTGATAATGGAAGTGTGCAGCAGCAAGAAGGCTCTAGGCTCGATGTGTGATTGTCTGACCACAAGGATTTTTAGCCGTCACTCAGACATTAAACGCGGGCACAGCTAACTGTGTTGTTCAAACTAAAACAAATATCTATGTTTGTGTGTGGATGTAATAATAAATCCCAACTAATATTATAAATGCGAAAGTAACTCTGTCTGTCTGTCTGTCTGTTACGCTTTCCCGCTTAAACCTCGCAACCGATTTTGATGAAATTGGTACAGACAATCTTTAGATCCTGAGACAGAACATAGGTACTTTTTGTTTCGAAAAAAAGATGAAGGGGTTGAAATAGAGGTTGAAATTTCTTAAATTTCTTAATTTTAAAAGATAAAACTATGAAACTTTATATATAAGCACTTGATAAGAAATCATTAAACATTTGTTCTAGCATTTTTGAAATTTCGACCAGCTAGGGGTGAAAAAAGGGTTGAAAGTTAGTATGTAAGTTCGTCAAATATCACGTCATAAGAAACAAAAAATCGATTATTCAAGCATTTTGAAATTTTTACCAGTGTGGGGGTGAAATAGGGGTTTAATTGAGATAAGACCATGAATGTTGGTACTTTAGACATAAGGGACTAGGATTGACAAAAACTAATTTCACGCGGGCGTAATCTATACTAATATTATAAAGAGGAAGGATTTGTTTGTTTGTTTGTTTGTAATGAATAGGCTCCGAAACTACTGATCCGATTTCAAAAAATTCTTTTCACCTTTGGAAAGTTACATTATCCCCGAGTAACATAGGCTACTTTTTTATCCCGGAAAAATCGACAGATCCCACGGGATAGCGCAATAAAGGCTTCGCTCAAAAACTACTGCACAGATTTTCATGCGGTTTTCATCAATAGATAGAGTGATTCTTGAGCAAGGTTTTGCGGTATTTTTTATCTCGGAAAAAACGGATAGTCCCACGGGAAGCGCGATAAACCTTCGCGCCATAAACTGACTTCCACGCATATGTAGCCGTGGGCAAAAGCTATGACCCTTAACCCTCTATAGACCCAATCCCGAAATCACGCAGGCGAAGCCGCTGGTAGAAAGCTAGTATAAAATAAATTAAGTGTTTAAAATAACACCTGACATGTGATGTCTGTCATGAGTACATGAAACCAAATACGAGGTGAATACATTTTTCTCGAAACTCGGATAAAAAGTTTCGATTTTGTAAAAAATCCACCTTCTACGCCTCATCTTGTACTTACTATTTAAAAGGAATCACAACACGAACAAACTAAAATAAAAATGTTGTGGAGTAGAAATAATTAACCAGAAGTACCTATGCAGACTACACAGCCCCCCTAGACAAAATGCCTTTCTATTTTCGTTTTCTATAATAGATAACATAAAAAATGTATGGAACTGACACTTCCAGTAGATACGTCACGTGACTTGATGACGCTGATAGAAAACTCGCAGACAAGATGCTAACTGTGTTTCTATTCTATTGCTCGTCTGTGTTCTATTTTGACAGTAGAAGAGTTCTATACAAATTCATAGACAAAATGTAGTTTGTGACGTAAAAAATAGATACGGTTCTATTCTATTTTCTACTCAACAAAGCGATTGCTTATATTCAATAGATTGGTGATAGATTGTTTGTTTGTTGTTTTAAAATAGTGTGTGTTTTTGCCGTTATACCTAAAAATGCACATGATAAGGCTTTTGTGGGCAGCTCATACCGAAGAGAAATGGCATTTTTTCTCTTTAAGCAAAGGGTATTAAGGCGAAACACGGTAGATTATTTTCTATTTCTATTCTATTTTCTACTGTCACGGTAGACACAGCCATTCTATCAGTAGATACACTTTGTCTAGCATTTTTCGATAGAAAACGCTTAGTCTATTATAATAGTAGAAATAGAATAGAAAAGACGCGCGTGGTTTTTGTCTAGGGCTACAGGTATTCCTTTCTCCGGTAAAATTGTTTATTTTATAAAGATATAAAGTAACCTCGAACACTGGCACATCCACACAAACTAAACGCGATTCGCTAATGAAGATATTTGGAGCTATCTCGTTGTCAATAAATATGGAGAACCCGCCCCCGCCCGCGGCGCCTTCCGCCCGGGCCACGCAGCCTTTTATTATCTCCTTTGTTACGAAATCGATACACGAACACACCCTGCGCTATAGTACGAGAGCCCACGACCAAAATTTTTGTCTCATAGCAATACGGCCAAAACCGCATCAAATCGATAGATACGATTATCTTGAACTCGAAAATACCAATATCAGACATTTTCCGCGTAGCGTTTGATCTGACCGAATTTTCAAAATTGTCAAAGAATTTTGCCGAACTGCATCATAGCAATATGTCTGATTTGCAGACTGTAGTTGAATGGTAGTTTTGAGATACCGGAAACATATTTTTCAGACGTTAGTGGTGTAGCGCAAACCCGTAAAATCACTAACAAAAATAAAAAATGAGACAAAAAAAATGTCTCATAGCAATACGTCTGAAAATCTTTTTTATTAGTAAATTTTGGTTATTTGATGCGAACAAAACAATTTTCAGACGGAAATGTGAACTCATTAAATTTTGAGACCGTTTTGAAAATGTTAACAAATTTGACCGATCGGTATCATAGCAATATGTCTGAAAATTGTTGGACATGATAAAATAAGTTGTCCACATGTGCAAAAAATGTATATCAGACAAATTAAGTGTAGTACCTTCTCTATCAGACAACTTTTCGATACCCAGATATCATTTAAAATCGTATTGAGGCATCTTGAATTTTCTGTTACAAATCAATGAATACGTTGCGACCCTGAATTTATTAGATGATAATTAACAAAGAATTTACCCGAAACCGTAACATTGAAGTTGAAGGACTGAAATAAATCGCACAAAAGGAAACTAGGATGAAGTTGAAAAAAAAAACGGTTTATTTAAAGTTACAAAATATTATCGTATTCAATCGCTGTCGGATTCGGAATCGTCGTCTTCAAAATCACTCTCGACGTCGCTCAGGAGATCTTCAACGTCCTCTTCTGTAAAATAAACATCTTTAGTGAAAATCACGAACTTATTTATGAAATTAACAGCAAAATCCATGTAAACTGTACCTGTTGTGGATGATGATTTGTCGTCAAAAATAACGTCGCTCAACTCAGGTAGTTGGTTGCCAGAGAACCACGAAAACTGAAATCGTCCCTCGTCTTCATACCATCCGCAGTCTGCAGGGTTCAGTTCGGTTGGGGTTTTGGTATGAGCGTTGCTCCAGACTTGTGCAATATATTTTGTTCGTAATAAATGTTTCTCCAATTCCGTTTTGCATGGTGGTAGATTGCAGGCGTCGTAATTGGATAACTGAAGATTCAGAGTTGTCGAAGCCTCGGCGTTTTTAATTTTATATGTCTTCGAAAAAATGTTGAGTCGAGCTAAATCGACGTTATTAATTTTTGTAGCACGCCGAATGGTATCCTATGTCCGTGTCGATACCACGTGGCAACTCGATTTCGGAGTAAATAGACTTCCTGCTTACTCTCTGTTTTTTACTCCGATATTCGGCCACTTCTTTGCACTTTTTAAGCGTCTCTTCTGTAAATTTTTTCACTTTCTCATTCGTTGTTTCTTTACAAAACACACAACTCAGGTCCGACATTTTACACCATCACAACCGCACAACGTATTACAACTAAGTGAGCGTCATTCCAACGTTTGGAGCAGCTGGCGAGTGAGCTGTATAATACTAAGAAAGAGACAGGAGCGTATATAACAGAGGCCTATAACAGAGGCGTCGGTCAGGCGACTCCGAAACGTTATTTTCGTTTTTGGGAGTATATGCTACACTGAAAGTGTCTGAAAACAGGTTTTTGGTAATCCTGGCAGCAATACAAAAAGTTGAAAAAAAAAATTATCCGTATTGCTATGATACAGGTCGGCTAAATTTTTTGACATTTTCAAAAATGCGCTCAGGCTATATGCTACGCGCAAAATGTCTGAAAACAAACTTTTTCGTAATACAATTATAAAATCTATGTACATTTTCACTATCAGACGTATTGCTATAATACCGACTGTCTTTTTTTATTGACACAGCAGAAATGGCCTCCCACGCAGTTGCTACACTTTCGACCGTTACTACACGCCTAGTCGGGTTCAGAATCATACAATCTAACGATTTTATAGGGATTTTGCCGTATTGCTATGAGACATGGTTTTGGTCGTGGGCTCACTAGACTTATTCGTACGTAGAATTCATTGCGCTTTCTTTTGTAAACTCCAAACTAGCTTGATATATAAGTAAATGATTAGTAATAAAGCCTTTGTTGATCGTCAATGTGATTTGTGATGAATTTTAAATGTCATATTTTATCTACATTTATCTTTGTGATAAAAACAAAATTTGAATAATATTTACTTAACATAGGTCTTTACAGAAATTTATTGACATCAAAATAAAATTAAAATAAGATATCGTCATTTATGTAAATGAAAAAATGGTTATGGTGGGTTATCCCTAAGAGATAGACATATACCATCGCGGACTTTTTTGTGGATTTTTGTAAGTTGTACAATACTCTAGTACATTATTTTGGTCTATCTCGTAGGGTTCAGCCAGCGTTTGCAATATAAGCGCAAAAAAACGTGCTTATTTACGACATCACATTAGAAACCTTTAAGTTTATCAGTGTTTCTCTACTATATTATGCATTTATTATAATACAAACCTTCCTTAAGAATCACTCTATCTATTAAAAAAAACCGCGTCAAAATCCGTTGCGTAGTTTTAAAGATCTAAGCATACATACGGACATACAGCGAAAGCGACTTTGTTTTATACTATGTATTGATTGATTGATAGTGTAGCGACATCTAGTATTCACTGTTTCAACAATACTTTTAACTCGATACCGTTTAATTGATATTTACAATAATTATATTCTAATATCTATGCCTTATCTATGCCGTGTCTGTGCTCTCTGTATAATCTAGATGAATAAACTTACTCTGTTCTTACAAGGCACAAGCGTCGTTTCATTTTAGGTTATGGGCCCAGACCCATATTTTCCAAAATTATAAAGTTAGTGAAACAGTGAGTCAGTATATAGTAAAAGTAGTTTTGACTGAATTAGGCGTTCGTAATTCTTCGGGATGGCTGCTGCGAACTACCTTGTCAACGTGCCGAAACTTAAAGGCAGAGAAAACCACAGCGAGTGGACTTTTGCCGCCGAAAACTTCCTAGTACTCGAGGGAATGCTTCATTGTGTAAACCTGTTACCGGCAAAACAATCCAACCTGAGGATGATCAATGAGCAAAAAATATGTAGCTGCATAGCAAGATGTTAATATGTTTAATACAATATTATAGTGATAAGTTTACACTAATATTTGCCTGAACTAGGTTATACTTGTGCTCTGTGATGGATGGGAGCTATGGAGAACACTAAGCTACCCCCATGCCTCTGGCGGAGACGGAAGCCCGTGCTGTTACACGTTAGGCTAGGCTGTATATGGCTAGGCCGAGCTAGGCTAATGAGCCTAGGCTCATTCAAGGCCTGTGAGGTGTTCCCGAGGGTTTTAGTGGATAGTCGCGGTCTTCTGCCACACACCCTTGTCTCTACCCAAGGGGCTTGGACGGTGCGTCAATACATTTCCCTCGCTAAAAAAAGGTTATACCTGTGCTTCAAGCAGAAAAGTTATTACTTGCTTATAAATCTAATTACACAATATTAATGTTCTACAAACTAGTTTTTTTAAGTGATAATATTAACAAATATAGGAAAATGTTAGAGATGTATTATTTATTATAATATTTAGGTATTGCTCAGTTTGTACATACGATAATAATTATCTATATAAATTTATTATTTTATGTTGGTTTCCAAAACTATAACATACACATACATACTTTACATAGACGCATATCAAAGATTAATATCTTACACCACGTGCTTGTGGTTCATTATGAGTAAAGTTATCCAAACAATACACAAGATTACCTACAAATAGAAATAAATCCAAAGGATCTTAGTATAATTTCTATTGTCATAAAAGCGTTGAATTAAAACGCAGTATTTAAATCTACCTACTATCAAGAACACAACATAATTTAAACCACACACCGATAAAACAAGATTCAATTTGCCATCTCAAGTAGCAATCTGTGTAAATAATTAATTTAGAATAGTTTAAGCGTTAGGAAGTGCAAACGCTGCTATATTATCCCACGCTGCGTGTGCAGTTCTTCATAATTGCAGTGCCACTTACGAGCGTGTAATTACGTCCAATCACACTTCGTTAGCAGTGAATCTGGTGCGATTAACACTTTGTTGACTTTTTACCCGCGATCAATCGGTCGCCGCGTCCGCCATTTTGCGTAATTACAATGTTACAAGATGGCGGCGCAATATGGCGTCTCCATTGACGGCTTTTTGCGATCGCATGCTCGCTGCTCTTTAAGATTTGTTAAAAGATATAGTAATTAATACACTTCAACTGAATAACGGAATATTCATTGGAACATTGCTACTTCTGTCTGCAGTTTTTGCAGCTAGCTGTAATTGATTCGCATTGTTTTTCTGTTTTCTCGGAAGTTGATTAATATTGCATAGTTAATTAGTCTTTCCGCATTTCTAATAGCTTCTGCAGACTTATTATAGATAGTTTGAATCCGTTTATTAACTAGTAATTGTTAACTAATATTTGTTAAAGCATTTTAGTTTAAATAATATATCATGTTTCCTAATATATTTAATTACAATTGTAAATTAGGTACCATAAGTTTTTTCATCGTTGTCACTTTTCTTAGGGTCACCCAAAACAAGAGAAACTTGTTTAATATAATGTACTCATCTAGTTTTTCTAAAACGCATGTTGAAATATTTATTTTATTATTTAAGTCTCAGGTCAAATACTATTCAGGTTTTAATATTACACATTTCAGACCAATATTAGAGGTCCGAAACTCCGAAACTGGCTGTCAAAGTGGTATAACATTGACAGCGAGACACCTGTAGATTTGCTGTTGTTATTGAAATCGAGTTAGATAATTTATGAAGGAGAAATATTAGGATAACAAGGCCACTTATTTCATCTAGATTAGAAGTCAGGAATATGAACTTACCGCGACAGACAAAAAGAATTTACAACACGATAGAATAAGCAATCGTTTCGTTCTCAGACATCCATACTAATATATTATAAATGGGAAAGTGTGTCTGTCTGTTTGTCCGTCTTTCACGGCAAAACGGAGCGACGAATTGACGTGATTTTTTACGTGGAGATAGTTGAAGGGATGAAGTGTAACCATAGGCTACTTTTTATCCCGGAAAATTCGACTTCTATCCCACGGGATGCGCAATAAAGTCTTCGCTCAAAAACTACTGCACAGATTTTCATGCGGTTTTCATCAATAGGTAGTGATTCTTGGATGAAAACTGGATAGTCCCACGGGAAGCGCGATAAAACCTTCGCGTCATAAACCTACTTCCGCGCATATTTAGCCGTGGGCAAAAGCTATGACCCTCTGTAGATCCAATTCCGAAATCCACGCTGGCGAAGCCGCGGGCAGAAAGCTAGTGGGCAATAAAAGAATGGGAAAGGAATTATCAATAGTTACTGCAAAATTTAACGAAATAACTTTTCATGAAATTACGGCACGACCCATCTACAAATTATCAAGTTCAAGTGTAAACACTGTGACTTTTTAATTATAGTGCTGTATTTAAGTATTGCTTTTTATTAGTATTATTGCACTTTAAAGCCTTGTCATTTATATTTGTATTATTTATTTGTTTGTATTTTACTTATTTGTACGTTTGTAGTATAAATAAATATTCTATCTATCTATCTTTGACAAAGTTTTGGCAATCTGTGCTAACTTAAAAATGCGCCCGGTTCTCAAATTAGTGAATTGAAAGAAATTTAAATATTATTTCAATATCATTTTTATTTGAGACAACATTTCACAGACTAAAAACAGTGTTCATAAGTATCCATGGAATATGTGCAATACGAATATTTTGCGATTCTCTTTTTATTTTATTAAGATACGTAATGAAGCTGGAGTGAGTGGAGATACGGGACGAGGAAGACCTAGGCGAACATATTTCGAACAAATCGAAAGTGTCCTCAAAAAAGGCCAGGTCAGAAGTACCCGCAATCGTCGAGCATGTATGAGGAATGTTATGAAAGTAGATGAAGCGAAAGAGATATGTAAAGACCGTAGCAAGTGGAAAGACGTAATCTCTGCCTACCCCCATGGGAAAAAGGCGTGAGTGTATGTATGTATGTATGTACGTAATCACAATACAGTACTATGGAAATGTGTGGTATAACTGTGACGTGATATGCTGACTGGTTGACAGACCTAAACTATTCAAATGCGCCGTATCGGGAGTGTGTGCCCGCGGCGTCATTTATTGCGTGTTGCTTCGCCGCCTTATTAAGGACTGTGCGACATAGTTTGCGCCAAGGGCTGCCAATTTAGAGAGCTGGCATTTTACGCATTCTTTTGATTTTACAACTTTTAAGTTGTTTAGCCCGTTACTTTTGTTTCTTTTTATTTATTGCCACCGATGAGATTACACATGTTTTGGATGCCAACTCATGTATTGAAATAAGTCACATAAAAACCATTATTCTATTAATATAATAGATAAAATGCGGTTTACGATTTATAACGTATTAAAAAAACTAATTATTAGATTTCGTTCAAACCAATTTTCGGTGGAAGTTTGCATTTACATTTATCATTCCCTTATTTTACGTACCGGGGGACACATTTTTCATTTTTATCCACTTTGGAAGCGTTTTATTAGATTATAGTAGAAACCTCAATATCATTTTTGAAGATCCTACACGTATGGGTTTGATGAAAAAAAAAAAAGGTCAAGTTTTAGTTCTAAGTATGGCAAACCCCAAAAATTTATTGATTTTTTTTTCTATTTTTGTATGAAAATTTTAATGCGGTTCACCGAATAATACGGACAGATGGACGGACAGACATGACGAATCCATAAGGGTTCCGTTGTTGCCATTCGGCTACGGAACGCTAAAAAAGGAAGAGTTATAATTATAAGACGCACCATGCATTAGAAAAAAATGAATCAAAGCTAACACGCTTGAATGTAAATTTTGCGATATATAATTTTATTGATTCTACAATAAATAATATTTTTGTTTTGTATCAGACATATACATATCACATTTGTTTAATGCGATATGACTCTTGTGACGGAAATATATATTTTTTAGTTGTATCGTAATCAAATTTGTAATTTGTAATCAAAAACATAAAAAAAAAATTATCTATAGTTTATGGAAACAATGACACGCTAGTTTATTTTTGTATACCCCCAGCGAGTCACAATCACAAAACACATCTATATCGAATTGTAATTTATTATAAAAATTACAAGAATGCCGGAAAAAGGTATTTTTAGCATAATTTGTCCGACGGTACGGAACAAAAAAAGTATCTTTTGAACGTGAGGAAGTCGTGAGCACAATATTAATTCCGATTATTATACAAATAATATTTTTTTTTTTATTGCTAAAGTTGACAAACAAGCAGGCTGCCCACCTGATGGTAAGTGGTAACAGTCGCCTATAGTACATGTGGTTCCCACGAGATTCGCAGCAAATCTGCAAACCTCATAAGAACCACAGTGTACGTTGCCAACTTGTGACATAAGATGTAAAGTCACAGTACCCAGTAATTTCACTGCCTATCTTACCCTTCACGCCGGAACACAGCAAAGCGAACCCTGCTGTTTGGCGGCGGAAATAGGTAAGACGGAGGTACCCATGCAGACGACCCTGGTACAGAGTCTACCTCCTAGAAAATAGTTTACAGAAACGAATAGATGGTAAAAGAATGATAGAACTATGGATAGTAAACGTGGCTAGCAACCCTAGGCCTGTGTAACTTACAAAAGAGGGTAAGACATCTGTAGATGTGGCGCAGCAAAAACCGCTCGCGACATCCGCGAGCGGTCGCGATTATGTCATTACGCCGGTTCGTAAAAAAGTAAAGGGCATTTTAGTATGCGATGATACGCTGCAATTAAGTCGGTCTGAGCCGGCAATGGCCGGCATTGCCCAAACGCCAGCTTTGGGTCGCCGGCCGTGTCGGAGCGCTGAATATGCCGCCGTTTTTTCGGCGTTTTGGACGAACAGCTACTATTCCTGTGTATATTTATAATGTATTCTTTACATATACACCAAGGTCAATCGATTAGTAAAGTCAACTTTCTGTGTATGTGTATTTAATTTTCGCTTCTATTCACACCTAATAAGGGTCACATACAAAGTTGATAGATACATTTTTCTTCATTTTTTGTGTTACAGTCATACATATATAAATGAAATATTATTTACACTTACACCAATGTCGACCCCTAGTCTATGACAACCTACAAGAGTCTACTAAAAGAAAAAAAAATTGGGGGCCATGAAATAAAAATGGGCGTCCATAATAATGGTTCTCAAAACTGATAGTATCTATTTACTTATATTATTCTATACAATCTAATATAAATACAAATACATTATTTATAAAAGTACCTATGAAGTAAAAAATATATTATATATGCTTAGAGATTTTTGTATGTTGTAGGCATTTAATATCAGGTACGTAGGGAGTCTACCCACCGTAAGACATGGCAAAGGGTCTACGACACAAAAATGTTTGGGAACTTCCGGTATGGCTCAAAGTAAGCTCTGTAAAGCTTGTCATAGGCTCTAGGGAAACGGATAGAAATATATATTAGCAACCATGACTAAGATACAAATGCTTGCATCCATCATACAATCATCTACCCGCATTGGAGCTCTGACACAGAACCTCAAAGTTGGCGAAACTGATCTACTAACAACTCGACTACGAACGTCAGCATAATGTTGACAAACAAGCAGACTACTACCCGGATGGTAAGCGGTGACAGTCAGTGGTGTTCCCAGTCCCATAGAGATGAGGGGAGCAGGGGGAGATTTTCGCCCGTCGCCAAGATCGGCCCTGTATCTTCTTCTTCTTCTATATTATAAAGAAATAAAGTTTGTGTGTTTATATATTTGTTAAATTGTAAAGGGTAATCTCGGGATCTAATGAGCCGATTTTAAAAATTCTTTCACCAATAGAAAGTCACTTTATTGCTAAGTGTCATAGGTTATAATAAAAAAACCGAAAAATAAAATGTCTTTCACGTGGTAGTCCGTTTTGCAAAGTGAATCGGAGAAAAAACGGTCGAATGAAAGCGTTTCTTACGAACGCTGCCTTAACTATGAAAGATATATTTTTGAGTTCTAGAAAAAAAATGTGGAGCTTGAAAATGCCTACAAAAAGTCAACCACAGCATATGCCTAACCAACCTAATATTTAAGGTACAAAATGTAGTTTTTTTAATTTTAGTATAGATAATTTAATTTTTAATATTAATAAAATAATTTAAATCGTTAGGTCATATTTATTAGTCATATATTACCAAAAATTATGAATCCTTATTAAAATCAGTAAACTCCTCGTCGTAAGTGTGAAGGCCAAAGCAGTGGACAGCGCGCGATGGCTTCGGGTTTAATTCGGTTCGCGTTCGTGCTCGCTTCGGGGATTATTAATATTATGCCCAACGAATTGGGCACGGGTCAGCTAGTATAGCATAAAAGGAAAGGAAACGAAAATCATTACGAAACCCATTTTGTGTATATGTTCCAAATGTAGGTAACTTACCGTGGGCCGCTTGCATTAAAATTACGTATATTATTAATGTAATACTTTTTTAAAATGTTATATTTTTTTCTTCTAATGTTTATTATAAATAAAGTTTAATTCTCTAGTTTAAGTCTAGGAGGTAGACTCTGTACCAGGGTCGTCTGCATGGGTACCTCCGTCTTACCTATTTCCGCGCGCAAACAGCAGGGTTCGCTTTGCTGTGTTCCGGCGTGAAGGGTAAGATAGGCAGTGAAATTACTGGGTACTGTGACTTTACATCTTATGTCACAAGTTGGCAACGTACACTGTGGTTCTTATGAGGTTTGCAGATTTGCTGCGAATCTCGTGGGAACCACATGTACTATAGGCGACTGTTACCACTTACCATCAGGTGGGCAGCCTGCTTGTTTGTCAACTTTAGCAATAAAAAAAAAAAAAAAAAAAAAAAATTCCCATTGAACCGGTTCACGTATTTCTTCCGGACTCCGGATCACGGTTCGGTTTTTGTTCCGGTCCGGGTTCGGTTCAAACCCTTTTTTATAATAGGTAACACATATAAAAATTCGTTAAAAGTTAGGAAAAAAAATCCGCCATTCTTTTTAATATTTTTTTTTCAATACGTCAGCCAATGCTCGTTATCAGAAATCATCTTTAGTACCGGAATGCGTTCCGGTCCAAAAAGGAAGTACCGAAGTTGGGAGATCACATAAACTCTACAACCGTGATAAGGACCACTGTGCATTTCTAACTTTAACATAAGTCACAGTGACCAATCATTTAGCTGTCATTAGAATCTGAATACAGCAATGCGTACACTGCTAATTTGCGGCTCAAATAAATATGAGCGATCATGCCCAAGAATCTGTCTCCGCTACCTTTTTTAGGGTTCCGTACCTCCAAAGGTAAGAACGGAACCTTATGGGATCACTTTGTTATCCGTCTGTCCGTCCGTCTGTCAAGACCCTTTTTCTCAGAAACGCGTCGAGATATCAAGCTGAAATTAATATCACATACTCAGGTCTCTTATTTCTCAAATCAGTGAAGAAATCAAATTTCTAAATCAACGCAATAAGAAGATATGGCCGTTTATGTTCCATTTATATTGCATATTTTGGAATTAATACCTATCGTTGACCTAGAATCATGAAATTTGGCAAGAAGCAATGTCATGTAGCACAAGTAAAGGAATACTCCGAAAACCGTAAATTTGTAGTTATTTTACAAAAAAAAAATGTTTTTACAACATAATTGGGAAAAACAGGAAAAATCTTTGACACTTAATTCTAGTAATGAACGAACAATTTATATGTCGACAAATTTATACGGAACCCTCGTTGCACTTTCGACAAACAGTCTTGACTTTTCTCATCTTTGGTAATACATGTAATCTGTCTTTGCTTGTAATTAATGCAGACACGTGGTAATTGGTAATAATAATCCATTTAACCGATTTCTGATACATTGATCAAAACCAAATGAAACTATTCCAAGCTCTTGAATTCGTTGTAATAAAAAAAGCACCTTGCACCGACAAAGTAATTTTATCGAGAGATATTTCACATTTCAGTTTAATGCAGGTGCAACCGAAGATAGGGTTTAGGCTAATTCACTTATAGGTACTTGCTATAAAACTGAAAACGATAAAAAAATTCTCAGTATTCATATTCAGTCTAGGCTGTTACAAGCAGTTGTGAAAGTCGAAAAGCTACGCCATCGGTTAGCAAATCTACGGCGGGAGACCTTGTACTGAGAAGAACCGGCAACAAAACTCAGCATGGGCTGTTTTTTTCCCTGTATTAAATAGATACAGAGTCGTCAATTTGGAAAATGACTTCAATATGGATAATTCATGAAGTCGAGAAGTATAAAAATATAATTTGAAAACATGCCTATATTAGGAATGCCGTGTCATACAGTTTAAAAAGAATATATTAAAGTTAAATTAAAATTATCTATACTAATATTATAAAGAAGTAAAGTTTGTGTGTTTGTATATTTGTTAAATTGTAAGGGGTAATCTCGGGATCTACTGGACCGATTTTGAAAATTCTTTCACCAATAGAAAGCCACATTGTTGCTGAGTGTCATAGGTTATATAAAAAAAGGAAAACCGAAATATAAAAAGGCTTTTACGAGGTAGTCCGTTTTGCAAAGTGAATCGGAGAAAAAACGGGCAGCGGACGGCGCGCGAAGGCTTCTGTTTAATTCGGTTCGCGTTCGTGCTCGCTTCGGGGATTATTAATATTATGCCCAACGAAGTGGGCGCGGGTCAGCTAGTAATAAATAAAATACAGTGAGTAAATACAGACAAAATATACATACAGTGTATAATTGTATCTCGCTGAATTAATGATAATCGCAAAAAGATGATGAAATATGAGTAATGTTCATTCGGCCCGTTGGGCATACGGCCCTTAATGTACCTCGTCATCATAATCTCAATTGTAAATCGGTGATATAAAGATGTCGCCACTAATTAATACCTCGCTGGCACTGAGCACCCACATTTCTGAATGCTTATAAGTTGTGGTATCCATATGTTTTGATTTAGGCGGACGTCGACAGAGCTGGGCATTAACTCGTTAATCCGTTAATCGTTAATTAACGAAGTTAACATTTTGACTAACGGATTAACTCGTTAACTTCCGTTGCTTTTTTATAGGTTCGTTAATCGTTAATCCAGTACCTATAATTTAAAAAGTCGCGGTACGAACCAACACACCGCCACCGGCAGACATCGCGGCCGCGCGGCAAGGCGCTAAAAACACGTTTCGACATGTTCATTTGGTCGGATGGTCGGTCTACAGTTGTGGGCGGCACGAACCATTTCAGCAAGTGTAGTGTTTGTAGGTACAGGCGCGTGCGATAAAGACAGTGATTAATTATGGAATTAGATGTATTAGAGAAACATTAAATAATACTAAAACTTCAATATCAAGAAGAACTTTGGGCAGACGAATTGTTGAGGAACATAGACTCGTTGTAGACGACTAACAGAACGCATTTTTGATAACGTGTTAACGGATTAACGATAACTTGCGTTAAATCTTCCGAAAAGTAACGCTTTAACGTTTAACGAAGTTAACTTTTTTATTAACGAATTGGCGATTAACGAAGTTAACTATTTGATTAACGGTGCCCAGCTCTGGACGTCGATTATACAAAAACTAGGAAAGCATGTATTATTCAAAAGTAATAGAAACTATTATATCGATGATCTCCGTAGCCGAATTGTAAGGGGCCGGTTTCAAGTTGTCACCAACTCTGAGGTACTGGGTTCTAGAGATGTGTTAATCTTTACAAAAACGACTCAGTGAGTCGTGCACGATTGCACGATTGAGATAAGTAAATAGTTCAGAGTCGGAGCGCTTCGGATCACGTCTAAACTTCATGTCACTAGTGATTTTTTTCTTTTCATTTTTCGCAACTGAGAAATAATCTATACCTGTAATCGGCAGATGGCTGTTACAGCTTCACCTTAAAGGAAGAAAGCAAGGATTTTTGGTGGATTCTCAGGCTTGCTGGTGAACAGACCTGATATTAGTCATGTATAAATCAGTACAAGTGTTCGAGTAAAGCCACCAGGTAGTTTGAAGCAACGATGTAAAAACAAGCGTATTGCTAGAAGATAAGTAGAATTAGTTGTGTTGTGCAGGATAGGGGATGAAATAACCCAGTGCTTGTCTATGCCTAGTATGTCGTATAATGTGTAAATCGGTTTTATGCAAAGTTAGTTGTTCTACGAGTGCATTAGCTGAGCTTGAATTTTGGGTGCGTAATACTTAAAACTTTGATGGAGGGTGGGCGATCAAGTTCGTTCATGTATGTTATGAGATCTGGGGGAGCTCATTTAGTATGAGTATCATTAATTTCAGGAAGTACAAAAATTATAGTTAAATTACCGAGTTGAAATTTGATGCAGTAATAATATTCTTTGATTTACAGCAAGAGAAAAGTATTATATAGAAATAGTCTATGGGGGAGTATGTTATTTATGAATTCATGTAATTGCACCTGTGTAGAGGTTAAATGGGGATACTAACAGTGATTTTTTACTGAAGATGGCGCGTCTTTTCATTGCTACATGCTATTTTATCGATTCGCACAATTATTTGTGATCGAGAAAGTACGGGACGGTATGAGAATTCGTTTCGACGCTCTAGTGCGATATCTACCTCTTGTTTCTATCATGGATACTAACATAAAAATAATTGATAATTAAAATCTGTCCTAGCAACCCAAATGTATGATGGTGATGCTACAACAGCCAGACATTACCATAGAAAAAGCTGCAAGTTCCTGTTTAGTGCAGAATTGACACTCCATAATTGCCATTAAAAATAACTTCAAACAATAAAATTGACGCCAACAGTATTTCATTCAAATACTTTTTAATACAGTGTTGCTAATTATGTCATTGTCGCGCCCTTACTTGGGTCGATGGTACTTAACGACCATAGGCTCACCTTAGCTGCTGCGTTAATCGTAGCACTAATAAATCAATATGGCCGAGATACATATGGCGTCAGTGATAAAAACAAATATTATTCCACAATTAATTGTTAAATTGTTTTTAATGTATTGTCATTGTATTGTAATGTAATAGTTTTAAAAAATCAAATAATAATAATAATAAAGTGCGTAGGGAAGTGACGACCCCATCGCCTGCTTTTGGGGCATTTAATGCCCCTTGACTGCCATAAATGCTCCATCAGTGCAGTCAGTCTCCCTCAGGGCAGCTTGTGGCGAGCTGTCGGTGAGTTGCGTCACCGAGGCTACCGATGTGCTTCAGGGGGACGTATGCCACCCGTCTTTGTCTTACCTTAACCAGCCGGACAGAGTGGAGTCGCAAGAGCAGATGTTCGAAGGGTGGAAGTGTGATAATGTCATAACGCCGACGGCGTCTCAATCGCTGTCGCAGACACACCTCTCTACACTCTTAGCCGTTCACACCAATGTTGCTCTCTTCGCACCAATATTGGTCTGCTTTTTTGGGGGGCCCATTTAGTGAGTGGCGAGTCACCACCTGCCATATTTAATATCAATTAGGAGGCTTTGAGAAGGTAGGTGACCGGAGTTCTTACATAGTCCGGTGCTCATTACCACCGAAATCGAAATGCAATAGTCCACAGGTTTTTTGACCACTAATGACAACAGTTTCTGTGCATCTAACTGGGTGTAGTCTTTAGCTGCATTTTTCATGATACAGATAGAGATTCGATCCTCGTTGGTACACTCCACGCACACTTTCAGAGGCGCCCTGGATGCCTCGGGGATTTTTCGGCCTCCCCACTTATTGGGGTGAGGGTCTCGCTATACACGAACAAAGATTGACAAACTCGTGAAACTCTACGTAAGATCTCCCATGGCTATGCCTTCGTCTGATGTAGAGGACGTCACGATAGACATACAGCAACACGAACTTTACACGTTGTTCTTGAGACAGCTTGTACGTCGCGTGCGTCGCGTGAAGTAGCGGTAGTTTTAGTAGTGGAAATGTAAAGTTTGAGGTGTTGCTAACAGTACATTTATGCGACAGACCTACGCGGAAAGGAAACATCTTGAGATAATAATGCAATTGTAAAAATAAAAGACTCAAAGGCTCAAATTGTAACCCTCTAACCCACGCCACGTGCCTCTTTTGACCCGTCTTATACAAAGGTTGCATGAAATATATTATATTATTTATTTTTAATAATATATACAACATAAAATTTTGTGGTAAAACCTTTCTCGTATTTCAGGAAAAATAACTATAATATGAGGAATATCTAATATGTCGAAATAAAGCACCGTGGAATCTGAAAAACATAAATTTTCACATACGAACAGTTAATTAAAAACTTCGAACAATGAGTAAAACAATTGATAATTAGTAATAAATAATAATTAGATATATAAAACTATATTGCAGCAACATAGAAAGTTCATGTTAAAACAATAAACGCATTCAGAACAATGGATAATAAAATCACTCGGAAACGGGAATTTAATAATATGCCTTAGAAATATTATCGTATGAGAAATAACGAATATTGAAAATAACTGCCATTTTATTATTGTAATAAAGATTTCTATTGTAGTTGGTTACGTATTGTGTAAAATATATAAATACGATGAGCATTTTATTAATGTAATAAAGGTCCTATTGTTACGTATTATGTAATAAATATATACCTATATAACAAATAAACCTTGAGATGAAAAGAAAAACTGATTTATTTTAATGATTATTTATTTATAATTTTTGTAGAAACTTATTTATGTAGATTTTATTTACAAAATTTTATGTACAATTTTGTACAAAATAGTACATAAAATTTTGTAAATAAAATCTGTTACGCTAGCCAAACAAAATAGTTACGCTAGCCCAAAGTAAGCACCTAGTTTACTTGTAGCAGACTTGTGTCATGGGATATATTATGATATATTATTATATTATACATATACAAATATTATAAATATATCTTAACAATCATAACTAAGACACAAATGCTCGTAATCGACACACAAACATCTGCCTAAACCTGGGCTCGAACCCGGAGCCTCAGAGACACGTTGAAACTGAAACTCTCTCTGTCACTCTTATTAAAAAATTACTACCTGTAGTATTCAATGATATAACGATACTAAGGTATATTTGTATTTTGTGAATAATAATTAGTTCTTAGCAATTTAGTCCTTAGTAACTTGAATTATTACTGAAGCGGCAGAATGTATTTAGCGGGTTGTCTCACTAATTTGCTTGGCGTCCTGCTCGACGTTGTAACAGTGCTATGCCGTGTTTCTGTCATAAAAGTTCGTTGTTATCATATATAACCGTTTCGTTCGTTGTTGTATAAGTTCGTTTTTGTCTTATATAGAAAAGTTTGTATGTGTCAAATATAAAAGTTCGTTGTTGTCATTTATAAAAGTACGTTTTTACCATATAGAAAAGTTCATTTTTAAAAGTACGATTTTATCATATAGAAAAGTACGTTGTTGTCTATACTAATATTATCTATACTAATATTATAAAGAGGAAAGATTTGTTTGTTTGTTTGTTTGTAATGAATAGGCTCCGAAACTACTGGACCGATTTCAAAAATTCTTTCACCTTTGGAAAGCTACATTATCCCCGAGTAACATTGCCTACTTTTTATCCCGGAAAAATTGACAGATCCCACGGGATGCGCAATAAAGGCTTCGCTCAAAAACTATTGCACAGATTTTCATGCGGTTTTCATCAACAGATACAGTGATTCTTGAGCAATGTTTTGCGGTATTTTTTATCTCGGAAAAACGGATAGTTCCACGGGAAGCGCCATAAAAATCTAAATATGTAGCCGTAGGCAAAAGCTATGACCCTTAACCCTCTATAGACCCAATCCCGAAATCCACGCAGGCGAAGCCGCGGGCAAAAAGCTAGTCATATATAAAACAGCGCTGTTACAACATCGAGCTCAATGCTGCCAACATTAGAGAATCGCTCCG
Source organism: Scirpophaga incertulas (assembly GCA_036419045.1). NCBI lineage: Eukaryota > Metazoa > Arthropoda > Insecta > Lepidoptera > Crambidae > Scirpophaga > Scirpophaga incertulas. The sequence goes on along the minus strand of CM071631.1, from coordinate 2,850,865 downwards.
CTATTGTAGCATCATCACTCCGCGCTATAGTTATACAAATGATAAGTTGCGTTTCTCATAAGATACCATTAACTTATAGCTTTCCATTAGAAACTGCATATTTGTAATCCAATAGGTCAAATACTCCGCCAAATACAATTACAGATAATAAATCAATAATACAGTGTATACTTACAGAACTAATACAACTTTATCTGCTAATTAAATGTTAATAAACAAAAAACAGTTGCATTAGGGTGATTATGTGGTCTAAGCTGAAAGCGTTCAGCGTTGATATTCGTCCGCCTACTCTGCTAACAAATTATATCACATACATATAACGCCTTTGGTTGCGTATGACTAACAGATGCACATAGTTTATAATATGCTGTGATAATCTGGTGTTAATCAGAATTGGCCAAACGTAATTGTTCGGTTGCTTGCAATTTATTTGTAAAATTATTTCTCAGTGCAACTTTCTCTGGATATCTGGATTTAGTAGTAGAATTGACCCTCAATGCAGCTTAATCTGGATATAAAAATTCAGTATTATAAATTGTACTATTCAGTTCCGCTTGCTTTTGACTTCAAATGCAGTTTGTTCTGAATATAACAATGCGATATTATAAATTGTACTATTCAGTTCCGTTTACTTTCGATGCATCAATAGGGTACTTCCCTCTATATTAGAAAAGATCTAAAAGCATATAACTATGATAGCTTATGCATTAAATAGTCGGAACCATCATGTTTAAGTACATAAAATAACAAAAATAATATAAAAATTAGTTTCAAAGTATTCACTTTTTTAATCTATACGTAAAACAAGAGCCAAAACATAGGCCGCCATGTCGTGACGTCATAAGGTACTGTAAACTTATGCGTGTCAATGTCATTATGAATCATAGTACGTATAAAGCCGCAAAACAATAAAAAAAGAAGTTTGTAGGTTGCTTTTTTAATGTAAGAGAACGTTATAAATACGTAAGTTGAATTGAAATCGCACGTGAATCACACTATGGAAAGCAGTTTTGTAAAAGGAGATAGTACGAATTTACCAAAAATAAATGCATTAATGGTCGGAAAATTCTTTGCTGCAAATCCCGACTTTTGTTCTGCCGAGTTACGGAGTATAAAAACATCGATGTCAGTATTACTCTTTTATTATATTCCTTTATTAGTTGTTTATATATAAAAGATAATAACTCATTTTTAAATTATGAATATTATTTACATGCCGTATGACGTCATCGCTACAGAGTAACAACTCGTGCGGCGCCTTCGTCTAATTACGCGCGAAATTTGAAAATATTAAATTTTAATGCAATTTTTATAGTACTTAACGAGTGTATAAAGTTTTTATATTTTTAGTATATGGTTTACTGACACGCAAGGATCAAATTAAGATTCTTTTCAAAAAAGAGATTAATTCCCTATTAAGTACTGGAATTTGCCTCCAATACGACACCCTCTTTAGCCGCATTAATTTTCTAATAGAATTAGCTTTCAGTGCAGATTACTCTGGCTGTATTTTGTAGTAGAACTGACCGACAGTGCAGTTTGACTGGCATCAAATAATAGTTTTATTTTTAGGTTTCACTATGAGCCTAATATTGACAGTGTAAAAAGAAGGCTTCGGTAACAATAATTGAAAGAACATTAAATATAAAATGTTAAAAGTAAATACGTTAGGTACTTACAATTGGTCAACACTTATTGGTTTGTCAACTCTATTGTATAAAAATATCGGTGTAAGTCATAGGCGGTAGCGAGTCAGCCAGCCCGCGGAGCATAGCCATTGTTGTGGCGGCAAAAACTAGCCGGACCTGTTGTAACGGCCAGCACTGCGCCGGCGCATCATCCGCAACGTTGCAACTCCACTAGCTATGTATAGAGCTGAAACAACACATTCTGACAATTTAGGGAAGTTAAAAAAGAGATTATGCACAACATATAACTAGATTGGTATTTCTATTATTTAAGTATAATAAGAAGTAGCAATAACCGTATCTTTGATTATTTCTTTTTATATTAGTTAATTAATTAATAACTATTCTAAACTAAATTATTGCCGATTATTGCTTAGTGCAATTAACGTATTATTATCTCAAGATGTATCCGTGCGGCGTAGTTCTGTCGCATAAATGTACTGTTAGCAACACGTCAAACTTTACATTTGCACTCAGACGAACTGTCTCAAAGTCAATGTGTAAAGTGGTACGTGTTACTGTCTGTCTATTATCACGTCCAGCACATCAGAGGAAGACATGGGCCTGGGAAACCTTACGTTTACTTTCACGATACCGTCAATCTCTGCTCGACTATGGCGAGTCCCTCACTCAAAAATTGGGGAATACGATAAACCCCCGAGGCATTCAGGGCGTCTACGAACTGTTCTGTTGCTATCTGAAAGAAAAAAGTAGCCATAGTTCCGTTTACTTGGCGATTAGGGTCGACCTTCGTCTTTCTCCGTTACCTATTATTTAAAGTCAAATACTTTCTTTTTCTTTCTCCTGCCCTGTTTAATTTAAGTTAAGTAGCAATAACAATATAATAAGTATTTCATAGAAGCAGTTTTCTCTGCTCTTACCATTCAGTGATTTCGTCCATGGAGCGTGTGTCAGTTAGAGCGTGGGCGACTATAATGCTGGTATAATGCTTACCGTGAGATGCGACATCGTGCAGTAGTAGCGGATGGCAATACTATAACGCTGCTCTTTAATGGATTGCGACAGCACGAGGGCTAGGGCATCAGCCCAGACAGGAGCCGCATACGTCACCATATTACCTACAACGCATACATTAGTCATCCTACTCTGGCCTTCCGAACGTCCTGATTTGAAGACCAGTGCCAAGAACACACCATCATCATCAATAAAATACAATATCATGTTATAAATGTAATATGATAGATTGCAAATAATAGTCAATTAACGATAGCGTGCAAACAATTAACGATGCAACAATCGCCAATTAACGATAGCGTGCGCATGAAGTATTGCTTACTTGGACAGTACCGAGTTACCGTCACTGTTGGCTTTATAATACGCGGGCGCATCACACTACTAAACGTTATAACGGGCGGGTGCACCACAGTACTAAACGTTATAACGGGCGGGTGCACCACAGTACTAAACGTTATAACGGGCGGGTGCACCACAGTACTAAACGTTATAATGCGCGGGCGCACCATAGTAATAAACGTTATAATGCGCGGCTGCACCACAGTATTAAACGATATAATGCGCGGGCGCACCACAGTATTAAACGATATAATGCGCGGGCGCACCACAGTATTAAACGAAGTAATCCGCGGGCGTACCACAGTAATAAACGATATAATGCGCGGCTGCACCAGAGTACTGAACGATATAATGCGCGGGCGTACCACAGTAATGAACGATATAATGCGCGGCTGCACCAGAGTATTGAACGATATAATGCGCGGCTGCACCAGAGTATTGAACAATATAATGCGCGGGCGCACCACAGTTTTAAACGATATAACTGTGATGTGCCCATGACGTGCACGCTTCACACTATCAACTTCATATCTGATACCTATACCTATAAGTAAGGTAAGTACCATTAGATAGTATAAACAACGGTACCAAGGTAAAAATATTAGCCATGGCACTTTTAATTAATAATTTTATTAGTAAATGATTAATCGGCGGATCCAACTCGCTGGGCAGCGTTTGGGAAGCTACGCGGCATATTCTCGGCCCATCTACCGCAGTGCCTCAAGACGAAAGTCTTCGATTCGTGCGTGTTGCCAGTGATGACATACGGAACAGAAACCTGGCCACTTACAATGGGCCTTATAAGGCGGCTCAAAGTCAATGGGCAATGGAGAGGGCTATGCTCGGAGTTTCTCTGCGTGATCGAATCAGAAATGATGAAATCCGCAGAAGAACCAGGGTCACCGACATAGCCCGAAGAATTGCGAACCTTAAGTGGCAATGGGCGGGGCACATTGCTCGCAGGACTGACGGCCGTTGGGGCGGAAAGGTCCTGGAGTGGAAGGCATATGCTGGACACCGCAACGTTGGTAGGCCGCCCACAAGGTGGACCGACGATTTGATGAAGATCGCGGGAAGGCGCTGGACGCTTGCAGCGCAGGACCGATCTGCGTGGAGATCCTTGGGGGAGGCCTATGTCCAACAGTGGGCGTCTATTGGCTGAAATGATGATGATTAAAAAATGATACACATATCTTATCGATTTCAATTTCACACTGATCATTTTATAAAGTAATTTCATTGAAGATATTAAACAGAATGCCATTTCATCAACCTCAGTCAGCTCTATATAAATACACCTCTCCAAAACTGTTACAGAATGGCGATTTTTATGAAAACCATTGGTAATTAGTTAAATAAGCAGCCTCGACTCCTCGAGTCGGCGGTCGTATTAATTACTATATTGATGAGTTACGATTGCTAATTAGTAATTACACCCTCCTCGGATTCGGCTGAGTGGCTGAGATGCGATGAGAACGTTAGTAGCCCACTGGAAATTCTGGAATCTCCACCTATGTGGACATTAGTGATTACATTGATTAGTTAATTAAATTATATAAAGTTAAAATTAAATATTTCTTACACCTTAAATATCTAGTTAGTACACCGGTTTTAAGGTGTCGCCATCTCTCAGGTCCTGGGTTCGAATCCCAGTGGGGGAAAATTAGATGTATGGTTGTTAATATATATTTCTATTAAAAATATTTATATATGTACAATATATGTATGTCTATCCATTACCCTAGTTCCTATAACACAAGCCTGTTAGAGCTTAGTTCGGGCTAATTGGTGTGCATGTAATAAATATTTATTCATATTTTTATTTAGTTACTAGCTTACGCCCGCGGCTTCGCCCGCGTGAAATTAGTTTTTGTCATTCCTGGTCCCTTATGTCTAAGAGACTCTTGAACAAATGTTTAATGATTTCTTATCATGTGCTTAAATATAAAGTTTCATGGGTTTATCTTTTAAAAATTAAGAAATCCCATACAAACTTTCAACCTCTATTTCAACCCATCATCCCTTTTTTTCGAAATATAAAGCCTATGTTCTGTCTCAGGGTCTATAGATTGTCTGTACTAAATTTCATCAAAATCGGTTTGCGAGGTTTAAGCGGGAAAGCGTAACAGACAGACACACAGACAGAGTTACTTTCGCATTTATAATATTAGCCTAGTCCAAAATACCTAAGCTTGTGTTTTGAGGTTTACCGATTCTGAAGAATAACTGAAAGATACTGAAAAATAAAGAATATACAGATAGTAAGAAAGAAAGAAAAACGTTTATTGGTCCTAACAATACATATACAAGTTACACATATACTAATGTTTAAAATTATCCCAATTAGGCTATTGCCTCAGCATATGCCACAGTGACAGATGTGGCACTGTGGCGCTGGTATTCTGGCAACGCCTACAAACAATACAATTCTACAAGGCACATGACATCAAAAACAAACAAAACACGATTCATCGCTAAGCCAATAATGCAGGCACACAAAAAGCAAACACAAAACACAACAATATAGGGTATATGGGAAAAACTTTAAAACAATGAAATAAAAAGAAAGGCAGACAAGACTGTACGAATAAATTCTCTTTACACAAAGTTATTAAAAGTCTGTGGTCATTGTGGTAGCTAGCTACAAATAAGATTAATCTGTGATTATGATTTTTTCTTCAAATTCATCATTAAATTATGATATCATTCAGAAAAGTGCAGCATTAATAATAAATTCTTATTATGCTAAAAATAAAATATGAAATACTATAATACGCAACACAGAACAACTAGCCATTGTAATACATGATATCAAAAATGAAAATCAATCTGTAAGTATATTTTTAACACAGCTTGTCAAAAAAGTGTAGAATCCGAACTAACTTTTTGTATGATTGCAACATTCCTAAAACTGTATTACTAATCTGTAATTTATGTAGACAAAGTAATTAAATTATATTTGTTATTCGTAATTATTGATTACACCGATATATTTGTTTAAAATGCGACCGAATATATTAAATATGAATAAAACAATCAGAAGCTCTACCAGAGAGGTGATCTTTCATGTATATAAGCGATATCTACTACTTTGAGGGTTGCTACATTAAACAAAAGCGTTCCTATTTATTTGTACTCTATTTTGACAAACTAGTGAACATTATCTGGTGCCAAGGTCAGACAGTATCCAAGACCAATTTAGGGGCTTAAAGGAAATTGTCTTTTGGAAATTTGAAATAAATTTGTCAACTAAGTCTTAGTTTTTGTTACAAACGACTGAGGTGTCATCAACCTATTAAGAGTTTTCTATGCCAACTGCAAGTGGTTGGTCAGTTAACGTAGCTCAGGCTGATTTTTTGTGACAGTTATAATTACACTTTTGTTAATAGCATTGAACTCATTCAATAAAGTCCGTGCACGTCCGCGTGATCGCCGAGCTGTGGCCCTAATTAACATATATGGAGCTTATCATAGTGAAGCAGCGATTGGAGCGGTCTCTTGCTAGATGGGTGACCAAAAATCTTTTCTCCATTATTAGTATTTTTTTAACTTATTCGAATACAATATAAAATGAAAGTGATCTTTACTTGAATCGAAATGTTTTTTTATGTTTACTACCTTTTTTTTGTTCCCCTGAGGAAAATGCATTAAGTTGCATACCCCGGCTGTGGCGAGCCGGGGTTATGTGGGGCTCTCCTCCCCAGAAGGGGGAGGCCTACCCACTAAAAACCTCAGAGATGGCCTTCCTCAGGCATGTAGGGAGCCCCCGGGAACACCAAGCTACTTCCGGGAACCCCCCGCCTCCGCTCCCTCGCCGATACAGGGGAGCCCTCCTCGGGGCGGCTACAATACCTCCCCCGATATCCACCACCGGCGTGGTCCATCCCGGGTCACCGTAACCGCGGCCGCGACCTCATCGCGCCCGCCGGCGACCCGCGGGGGGAATACTTACCTACCCTATTAGTACATCAAAATATTTTTCCCATTTTCAAACAAACTTCAACTTTTCGACCACTAGGTACCTATATATAATGATATATAAGATAAAACTTATCAAATACATGATAAATCACATTATCGTTCGAAAACTCACTATTACTTAAACGTACTACAAACTCAAATCAGTCAGATAGGTTAGATTGAGTACAGCGCACGAAATATCACAGCGCGAGAACTCCCGAATGCAGTTTCCGTTTCGGTCCTAGTTTCTAGGGAATAGAACTTACACGGAAACCCATTCTTTGCCGAAACTCGATCGAAAACAAAACTTAATTTTCGGTCGGACACTACTATTGTAAATGGAGATTGAAAAGACGAAATAAAAATTGTTTTTATTAACACAATCACCAGTTCCTTGTCTTCAAAATTTCACCTATACGCTGATGACTTGCAACTATACAATCACTTCACTGTATCTAATACCGTAAGTGCAATTGACAATATTAATCACGACCTTAACATCATATATGAATGGGCAAGCAGCCACGGACTGTTGGTAAATCCGTCTAAGTCACAGGCAATTATTATTGGGAGTAAGTTTACAAGGAACCAAATTGATTTTTCCATTATTCCGCAGATATGTCTCAACTCGTCAATTATACCTTATTCTGATAGCGTTAAAAACCTTGGTGTCATCTTTGATAAACATCTTTCCTGGGGTAATCACGTGGACCTTATTTCTAGAAAAGTACATTTCTCCTTCCATACCCTTAAGCGACTCCAGTTCTTCCTTCCTTTGCACACTAAAATCTCGCTTACTCAATCCCTAATTTTACCTTTTATTGATTACGCCGACGCTTGTTTTTTGGATGCGAATGAGGATCTTTTAAATAAATTGGAACGATTGCAAAATTTGTGCATTCGATTCATTTTCGGCCTTCGGAAATTTGACCATGTCTCCAAATTCCGTTGCCAATTAAAGTGGCTCCCGATAAGACAGCGCAGGAACTACCACGTTCTCTGCTTACTTTTTAACATTCTCCACAATCCTTTGGCTCCGCAATATCTTAAAGAGCGTTTTAGTTTCTTGCGTCCTGCCGGCATGCTTAGTAGATCTCGATTACGCACGCTTCTCCTCATTCCTTACCGAAGTTCTAAAACTTACACCGAGTCTTTTACTGTTTTTGCTGCACACCTATGGAACCAGTTACCTGCCTACATTAGAGATTGTACCAAAATATCCACATTCAAGGTATCCCTGAAGGAATATTATTTGAAACAATGTTACGAATCATAACAGCCATTATGTAGTTTTGTATATATATATATATATATATATAGTAGGTAAGTATGGTAGTATAGATTTATTTTGTAATATTTTATTAGTGTAGGTATATAAATATGTATTTGAATCTGTTTGTGTATGTATGTATATATATATATATATTCTCTTATTTATGTGATGTTTATATATTTATTTATATCTATTTTTAGGTAATATTTAGTATGTTAATACTTACTATGGTACACACAGTCTAACCCGTTATGTTCACCTGTCCACCCGGGTCTGCAGGAAGAGATTTCCTAGGAAATATGCAGTACCTTTTGCTGAATTTCATAATCATTTTTCCATTTACTGTATGTGTGTGCAAAAATAAATAAATAAATAAATAAAAAAAAACGTTGACCTTGAGAGTTTCTTGTCTGTTATTCGGTTTTTTCAATTTTCAAACAAGCTTTGAGATTTTTTTTCTTGTCAGTATGTTGATACGTCAATCAGTGCCGCAATTAGGGTATTTTTTATGGATTTATTGCGGAGTTATTTTTGTTTGTCTGGATTGTTATTTAAAATTCCCATTTAAAAGGCCGGCAACGCATCTGTGACTCCTCTGGTGTTGCGGGTGTAAATGGGCAGTGGTTATCGCTTACCATCAGGTTTGCTCGTTTGCTGCCCTATCCTATAAAAACAAAATTAATGCCAATGTCTAAAATAGATTTTACGAAATTACTTGTGCTATTTCATTAGCTCTAGCTAGCCACCACCGGACCTGCGCGTGACGTCACGTCCGCGTCAGACGATAAGCCCCATAAACCATAAGCGTAATTAGCATGTGCGCAAGCACATCGTACGTGAGCCATTCTAAGCCCCACAACCAGCCCGTCTCAGTTACAATCGACCCATAGTAATTAATTCCCATAATTGCAGCGGGTGCATTGTCCGTTGATAATTGTCTTACACGTGTTGCAGTCAAAATGGAGTTTCAGGTTTATGCGGAACAAGCTGACGCAGCGAATCACGTACCGTGCAAAAATTGTCAATTGAACATGGAAGAATCGATAGTATAATTAATAAATAATTTTCTTTGTAATTTCATTTCTCTGCTTTTTCTGATTTTTGAATAGCTATTCTGCTAATATCGAAGGAGATGGATGGATGGGTGATTGTTTTTTATTTTTATCATTTACTTAAAAAGATATTACAAGTTACAATCAACATGACACAACATATATAGACAATTAACATTCAGATCGAGACCATAACCCAAAATATATGTACCCAAATAAGGGCTACGTAAACTTTTTCACTATATATTTATATATATATATATATATAGGAAAATGTTCAAGGGATGGTGATCAGTTAAATCGATTTTGCCGTTCTGACTGACAGGACATCAATATTAACACCTATACCTACTGCGTAACAACTAACAATATCCCGAAATTGGCAGGTCAGCCAATTTTCGCTTTGTATAATTACGTCACAAGCTGCACGTTTTAAAACGCATGCAGTATGCTAAAGAAAAGAGTTATTTTAACATCGTGACCAATTAGAAAAGCATTTTTAATAAATAGTTTACTGAGTAAAGTTGTTGTAAAGTCCAGATGTCCTTAGGCCCGCCCGGCACACGCAAGAGCGGTGCTCCCCTAATGACCCTACCGCGAGGTTGCGTTCGCGTCTGGCTACCGCGAACGCCGTGCTGATGTCTCTCCGTCTGGGGGATTGTCCAGGGGTTCTCGGACAGTCCCTCCCTTGGCGTTGGTTCGACACATGGCGGTAGAATCGCAAAAGCGCACCCCGCCATGTGCCCCGCATGGGCCTAGAGAACTCAGGAGGGTTTTAGTAGGTAGGCCGGTCCTGTCAGACCGGAGAGCCCCCGTTTTCTGAGTAGCCGAGTTAGGCCGAGAACTATGGGGGGACCTTTTTTTTTAGAGGGGAAATGCATTATGCACTGTGCCACCGCGCTGGCAAGGCGCGGCCGTGTGTGAGGAATACTTACGTTTTTTTTGATTCCCTGAGGAAAATGCATTAAATTGCATACCCCGTCTGTGGCGAGCCGACGGTTATCCTCCCCAGAAGGGACCCTACCCATTCCTACCTACTCTACTACCCACTAAAAACCTCAGGGATGGCCTGGCCCCCGGGAACGCCAAGCGACATTCGGGAACCCCCATCCTCCGCTCCCCTGCCTACAGGGGAGCCCTCCTCGGGGGAGGCTACACTACCTCCCCCGATCTCCTCCACCGGCGTGGTCCATCCCGGGTCACCGTAACCGCGACCTCATCGCGCCCGCCGGCGACCCGCGGGGGGAATACTTACCTACCCTATTAGTACATCAAAATATTTTTCTTTTTCAATCAAACTTCAACTTTTCGACCACTAGGTATATATAATGATATATTTTACTTATTTCGAATGATCAGAAAAGATCAATAAGTGGAAATTTGAATTCTTTCTGCTACACCAGTGTCGTGTATAAATAACTAGATAGATTATCGAATAAATTTAACACTCGTATAAATTGTTTTTTAAATTAATATAGTGCTGAACATAATACAATAAGTATAGTGCACTGTTATGTGGCTTAATACAAATATAAAATGTTCACTGTGCGATAATCATATGCGCACGCGCACGTCGAGGTAATGGGTGTAGAACCGAGCTATATTTCCAGGTGATACGGTAAACATCGATGGGATATCATGAAATCGACTATATCAAGGAAAATTTCATGACCAGTACGGAGTGAGCAGACAATGTTCTACATTGTTTGACACTTCTGTGCCAGGCCAGCGATACGCGATTGCATTGAGTCCATTTGCATGCACTCTGCATGTTCCGCACTAATCGTCGATTGGTAGGGTGGCCATTATTACTGAAAATTGCGATCACAAAATTCAAGATAGCTAAAGGAAATGGTTTTATTTTATCTCTTCATACATTTAAGGTCCATTTTCATGGTTAACGCATGATACTGGTCTAAATATGATGATAAGCGAATTTAGGAATCTGGAAACCACATAAGCTTATTGTAACCATTTTAATATTGAAAGTAATAAAGGCTCATTCACATATACATCGGTGAAGTAACAATTTTGCTATAAGCGTATCTGGCGTAGTACAGCAACCGTGATAATGATCATTCATATATTCTCAAAATGTAACGTCATGTATGGAAGTGAATGCTGGGCCGTCAAGAAGAAGCATGAAAATAGATTGCATACAAATGAAATGAGAATGTTACGATGGATGTGTGGTGTGACAAGGATGGATAAGATAAGGAATGAGTACATAAGAGGAAGCCTGAAAGTAGCGCCAGTGGTAGAAAAAGTGAGAGGAAGTAGATTAGCATGGTTTGGACATGTGATGCGGAGGGATGAAAGTCATGTCACAAAGCGAATGTTGAATATGAAAGTGGAGGGATACACGGACAGAGGAAGGCCGAATAAAAGATGGATCGATTGTGTGAAGAATGATATAAGAATGAAAGGAGTAAGCATGGAAATGACGGCTGATAGAGAGGAATGGAAGGAAAAGATCTACTGCGCCGACCCCAGATAATGGGAAATGGGCAAGAGTATGATGATATTCTCAAAACGTATACTTACATTGCTGAAAGCACAGAGTAACAGATACGTTATGTAGACTATCATGTGATGATTTGTTAATAGAGATTATATGTAAAAAGTCAACATTAAATAAACAAATATTTCTTACCTAACGTGGCGGACGGTTTCTAGCGGCCAGTGGCGGAGGGGTAGTCCCCCTTCTTCTTTAAGAGGTGGTTGTCGTCCAGGAGACCCATTTTGGGTCAAAGAATAACCGGAGATATCCGGAGCCACCTTTGTGTTGGCTCGGTGTGAACGTTAGTCGCAATACGCCGACAGGGTCGTGGCAGTTGTCCGCAAGGGTTCCCATGGCCTCGTCAGGCCGCGATGCAGCTCTCCTTCGGGATAACCCGCTTGCGCCCAGGCGAAATGTGGGCGATCGTTGAGGTTTTAGTGGGTAGGCCTCCCCTTTCTGGGGAGGAGAGCCCCATATAACCACCGGCTCTCATATCTCGTATGCAATTTCATGCATTTTCCGCAGCGTAACAATAAAATTAAAATAAAAGGTAAAGCAATGCAACAATGCCGTTTTGCCATACAAACAGATAAGATGGAGGTAATATTTCTTGGAGTTTCTCATAGGTTATTTGAAAAATTTAAACTGTTATACAGGAGATACCCAAGATGCAAGCGGCCTTATAGCTTGTGATTCATCAATAGCTATATTTTGCAGTTTAATTAAACACTGTGAATGTTAATTTTAGTTGTCAATTATTTTTTTTTCACCATATAATCTTACGCGTGCTATTAACTAGCAATTGAAGAGATTCCGCCATTATGCATTGTTCGAAACGGGTTTTTTCGACGACAATAACGGCTTTGCCAATTTTAAAAGCTACTTAGCGAAGGCAGTACCTATTTTTTATACCTGTATTAGTAAGTAATAATATTTTGTACACTCACACTAATTAGCCTAGCCCAAAGTAAGCTCTGTAAGGCTTGTGTTATGGGATCTAGGGTAACTGTTAGACGTACATATATTATACATATATAAATCAATTTGGTAGAAATATGTTATAACAACCATGACTAAGGTACAAATGCTCGCATTCATCACGCAAACAATTGCCCCCACCGGGACTCGAACCCGGGACCTCAGAGATGGCGACACCTTGAAACCGATATACCAACCACTCGACAACGGAGGTCGTAATGTTTTAAGACATGGATTTAAATCAAAATAATCTTTATTCAACATCAACACTTATTCACATCAAAACAGATATAAGCTTAAGAGAACAATAACTTGAAAGAGAGAAAAAAAAAATGAATTTGACTCTACATCTGTTCGAAAATTGGTAGAACTTTTTCGAGAAGAACTGGCATGAAACTTAAAAGCCCTTTATTTCTCGTCTTTAAAATCTTTATTGTTAAAATTATTTAAATACATCTATACTCTATACTATAATATGCTGGTGGATAATAAGCATAACAAGGTCAACTGCGATTCATGGGATAATGTACAGTAATTAAAATCTTATGGTAAATATGTATAATATCGCACTAATAATACAATAGTGTATCAACTCAAAACGTCGTACTTGACATAATACTATAAACACACGCAAAATTTGATTCCTCACGCGTGATCAAGACCGTCGTTCGATTAGTGCAAAAACAAAATAAGGATAAATTAAAAAACTTATGTGACAGTTATTCAATTTGCAACTATTACATGAAGTGAGTAATAAGTTTTTTGTTGATTCTGAAAAATGTTCGATTTTGAGTTGATACACTATTGTATTATTAGTGCGATATATACGATTTTCTGTGGAAATCAAATTTATTTCTCAGAAATTTATGTCTATAAATAATATCCTATTTTCAAATTGACTTAAGTGATGATGATGATGGAGTAATTATGTATTAAATTTTGAAGATTTTTTTCAAACAATTTCACCCATACTCTAGCATTTTTGTGCAGTCACAAACTTTGATTCTCGCATGCACAAATAGCCAGATCGAAACAAATTTTTTGTAGGTCATACAAAATATCTGTCCAGTGACCCACCCAATAGACCCACGACCCGTTGCGTAATAGCCGATCATTCGACCGTTGCGCCAAATGTGCTGTCAGCTTATTTTTAAAATTTTAAATGTTTCTTTTATGTAAACTTAGATGTCACTTTTTTATTTGTTTCAGAGCCGGTATATCAAATTTGTTTTATCTTATATAATTGCTCGCTGTATATATTTCATTACTCGCCACGATAAAATTTTATTTATTTTTATGGTCTTGTAAAGTTAGTTGGTCTGATAAAGTAGTAATCAAAAATTACACGACGATGTCAAAAATTTTGGTAAAATTAAATGTTCTATATTTTTATAGGCAGTTCACATAGCACGCATTGACAAAGAAAAATGGACGCAAAGAGTAACCTACCTGGCAAGAACCAACAAACAAAAGGAAAAATTGATCAAAAGATTGACAGACATGGATTAAAATGAGGGGGTCCGTAAAGAAAATAAATAATGATATTCCTACATATTAAAAAATATATGATAAATATGTTATGAATATAATAATGTAATAAAATCAATTTATTGCAACAAATGTAATATTTACCACGGGGTAAATAATTAACTGTAATTATTAATATAATATTTGATTAATTCATTATATTTTGGATATGGAAAGGTAAATAATTAACTGTAATTATTAATATAATATTAATATAATATACTAGCTTTTGCCCGCGACTTCGTCCGCGTGGAATAGTGACTTCCGGCAGATTTTTGGTTTTTCCCACATAGTTCCCGTTCTTGCGGGATTTTCGGAATGGTCGAGTTTCCGCAGAATTTTTAGTATTATTATGTTGATACTACTTAAACAAATTATTTCGACCAAATTTGGTACCATAAAAACGGTCATTGTGACTAAACCTTAAAAGATAGACATATGCCGTCGCGGACTTTTTTTTAGATCATGTATAGAGGAATAATTCTTTCATACATATTTTTTGTGTATCTTGAACCGTTTTCGCAGCGCACGCAAAGAAAGCCTTCAAAAATGAATAATTTTCCCCGTTTTTTACACATTTACCGCTCTGTCTTTGCTCCTATTGGTCATAGCGTAATGTTATTTAGCCTATAGCCTTCCTCGATAAATGGACTATCCAACAAAAAAAGAATTATTTAAATCGCACCAGTAGTTTCGGAGATTAGCGCGTTCAAACAAACAAACAAACAAACAAACAAACAAACTCTTCAGCTTTATTATATTAGTATAGATATTGGCCATTTATTGAATGAATAAACATAAATTTTAATATTTTTAGAATATATACAATAAAAAAAAACATATTATTAAAAAGAAATTAAACTTCATAAGCCATTGGTAACAAGGAAAGAGCGGTCAGGGCTGCAGAGAGAGGAATCTCCAGACAATACGTCTCGTCTCGAGAATCACTGGTTTCTGTATCCGACCCTTGATCCATCCACCAAGCGAGAGCCTTTCAAGATGTTGATCGAGATTCTCCGCTATCAACACAACTATCGTATCATCGAATGACATCCCACAAAATATTGTCGCTTTATTTATTTATTTATTATTGTCGCTTATATCACGTGTTTTTATAAACCACGGTCTTTTATAAGGCGTGCGCGGGGATGCAGCTCCAACGCGTAGAGGTTATTTGAGCTAAATTTAATGAAAGTGTGCGTGGAGTGTACCAATCTCTATCTGCACTATGAAAAATGCAGCTAAAGACTACACCCAGTTAGATGCACAGAAACTATTGTCATTATTGGTCAAAACGTATGTGGACTATTGCATTTCGATTTTGTTGGTAATGAAAACCGGGCTATGGAAGAGACTCCGGTGTCCTGTCTTCTCAAAGCCTCCTAATTGTTTTACATATTGCAGGTGGTGATTCACAGCCTACTAAAAGGCCCCTCAAAAAAGTAGAACAATATTGGTGCGAAGGGAGCAACATTGGTGTGACTGGTAGAGAGTCTGCGACAGCGATCGAGACGCCGTCGGCGTTATAACATTATTACACTTCCATCCTTCGAGCATCTGCTCTTGCGACTCCACTCTGTCCGTCCGGCTAAGGCAAAACAAAGGCGGATGGCATCCTGAAGCTCATCGGTCTCCTCGGTGACGCAACTCATCGACAGCTCGCCACAAGCTGTCCTGAGGAAGACTGACAACACTAATGGGGCATTTACGGCAGATAAGGTGCAATTAATGGCCCACCAGAGGGCGATGGGTCCTCACTTCCCTACGCACTTATTATTATTTTATTTATATACATATGAAATTACGGTTTGGCAATTCTTTTATGCAAATACGTAGTGTGTTTGTATAATATTTATTAAATGTGATAGTATTTTTATTTCTTGTTATTGTTTCTTTTTTTTTGAGGAAGGCCGAATAAAAGATGGATCCATTGTGTGAAGAAAGATATAAGAATGAAAGGAGTAAGCATGGAAGTGACGGCTGATAGAGAGGAATGGAAGAAAAAGATCTACTGCGCCGACCCCAGATAATGGGAAATGGGCAAGAGGATGATGATTGTTTATTTTTTTTTTACCCCACTTAGGCACGTAGATTACTAACGCTGCCTTTAGTCTGTTGCAGTCTGTGTTGAGGTCGGAATAACTTGAATAACACATTAAATAAATAAGTATTTCTCACACTTACTCCAATTAGCCTAGCCCAAAGTGTGCCCAAAGTAAGCTTTATACGGCTTGTGTTATGGGATCTAGGTTAACGGATAGACATACATATATTATACATATATAAATATTATTAATAGAAATGTATATTTTAACAACCATGACCAAGGTACAAATGCTCGTATTCATCACAGAAACATCTGCCCCCATCAGAATTCGAACCTGGGACCTCAGGGTTGGCGACACCTTGAAACCGGTGTGCTATCCACTCGACTATAGAGGTTGTTGATTGATAATATATGGCGGGATCAGTCAGATAAGTGGCGAGAACAGTGTCCCACAGTTATTTGAAATACAAGTCAGTGAATGAATATAATAAGTGTTCATCGTAATTGTATACAAATTGTAAAAATAAACGAAGCAGGGGTTGTGGCTAAACCCGCATAGTTCCTAGCCCTTTATTACTATTGCCCATTATATCACAATAGTTTACAATTTTACAGTAATTGTGGTAAGTATTGGTATTTTCATTAAGATTTACCATGATTTAGCGCGGGGAAGGATAATAAAAGATATTGAAAAGGAAGTATGAAAGAAAATTAGAATAATACAAGTTAATAAATTAGCATACATTTAAATAAATGTACTACAAAACTGTCAGGACCCAGTAATGAAAAGTACTGGTAACGAATCGCTACGACATTTATTCCGTCTTTGTACATCTTTATATGGATAATTGGAATGAATTCACGTGTTCCCAAACACATAGCAATTTCGTTCATAAGGACTAATTTATAAGTAATGGTTTTATTTATGTATTACATATTTATTCTCTTTCAAAATCTACAGCGTATTTCTAAAAGTTCTCTATGATTTGTATGATTCCACCAGTATGGCTAACAGCAGGCTTGCCATAGTTTCAATAAAAATAAATAAGAAAATAGAAAGCTATTAATAGCGATAAAACTAATTAATAAACAATCGACGTATACTAACTACAAACTCACGAATAATTACATTTTCATACCTTATACGAGTAGATACCGAAACAAATGAACGTAAACGCAAACTCGTCTGCGGAGGACACTCATATTTCGGACAATTCATAGAATATCTTTATAAATTGTAACCTATTTGTTATTCTGATGTATGAGCTATATTATTGTAACCTATTTGTTATTCTGATGTATGAGCTATATTATTGTAACCTATTTGTTATTCTGATGTACGAGCTATATTATTGTAACCTATTTGTTAATCTGATGTATGAGCTATATTATTGTAACCTATTTGTTATTCTGATGTATGAGCTATATTATTGTAACCTATTTGTTATTCTGATGTATGAGCTATATTATTGTAACCTATTTGTTATTCTGATGTACGAGCTATATTATTGTAACCTATTTGTTAATCTGATGTATGAGCTATATTATTGTAACCTATTTGTTATTCTGATGTATGAGCTATATTATTGTAACCTATTTGTTATTCTGATGTATGAGCTATATTATTGTAACCTATTTGTTATTCTGATGTACGAGCTATATTATTGTAACCTATTTGTTAATCTGATGTATGAGCTATATTATTGTAACCTATTTGTTATTCTGATGTATGAGCTATATTATTGTAACCTATTTGTTAATCTGATGTATGAGCTATATTATTGTAACCTATTTGTTATTCTGATGTATGAGCTATATTATTGTAACCTATTTGTTATTCGGATGTATGAGCTATATTATTGTAACCGATTTGTTATTCTGATGTATGAGCTATATTATTGTAATCTTTCATTAAAATCAATTGAGTGGTTTTGACGTGAAAAAGTAACTAACATCTATTAATACTTTCAAATTTCGTGTTTATAATATTTATAGAGGAGAATAGATATAGTGTTGTGATTTTCAATATATCTTTCTACAAAATGGTTAGTTAATTACGTACATAATAATTGTTTAATATAAGTTTAAAGTTGTGTAATTTATTAATATTTAATAAGAAGTCCCACTGCCACAATATTGTTGTCAAACCAAACTTCCTTTTCGATTCCGTTGATTATACCATTTAAAACGGTTTAAATTTCATATTGCACTTACATTAATACTAATATAATACGATTATCATAATCCTACATATTACTCATGAGAAGTTATAACAAAAAGTTGTTGTGTTGACTGAGACTTGTAACCGTTTCCACCGTGAAACGAAAGGAGGTTGGTTGTAGGCCGGAAGTGGTAGTGGGGTGGAGCAAGTAAAGTATTGTAAAAATCTTGAGTAGTCGGTTGTTCAGCGTGACAGAGTGAAGTGGTAATAAAATTAATACCAATTCATCAGTTTTATTACAATAGTATATAAGTACAGACATATATGAAAACAATAAAATATCTCATTAATATATATACAGACTTCGTCCTGTCAAACAGATTCGTAAAGTGGCAGTTATTTTGTTCCTACTTATTTTATAGATAAGGAAATTATTCCTTGAGGTTTCCTGCGTTCTGGAGTTATAGCGTCAGGAAAGAAAGCCCGACTTATTATTATTATATATATATATCTATAAGCAATACTACAGATATCTACGCATACAATAAAAAAAAACATATATAACCACACACCCATGCATTCCTAACGCAACATTTCACCGATTCTAGCCTTAAATCCATCTTTTATGTACGCGAAGAAGTCAATGGTCATTGTTAGTTTATGTATGGCTGCTAAGGTGGACAAGTGTTTCTAGTGAAACCTAACAAAGTGCAAGGTTCTAAGCCCGGTATTTCATCATGTTAAAAATACTAAAACCTCTGCTAGAGTTAGAAAGGAATGGCGCTATGTGGGGTCGATAGTGTTATCCTTTTCTACTGAACTCTTTAGATTACGAACCTACGATAACCACACATGGTCTGTGTGGAGATAAGCCTACTCCTATGAAGATCCTTATCTCCTCAGATAGGGTCTTTAGCATTCTGCCGGGCCAAAGGGTTTCAGCTAAAGTACGACGTAGGCCGGTTGTTGGTGGTATCCTGTGAGCGGTCGTCTGCTCACCATGTGGTGGCCAACTTGAATAACGCACCACTTATGAAAATTCACTGCCTCCTGAAGCGTGGAAAAAGTGTGGAAACGATATCGGGTTCACATTGAGAGACTGGAATAAGTTCAACGTATATTCTCGAAGTTTCTCGGTCACAAAAATCGAAAATAACTTGGAGAAACGTCGTGAACTGCCTAGAAAATATATTCCTCTATAAAATAATAAATGGTAAATTGAATGCACAAGACTTGCTCGGAAATGTTAAATTAACTGTACCTAGAAGTACTCCCCGTCGTCCAATTAAGACGTTACGAGGACGTCCATCGTAACGTCCTAATTGGGTGAGTTCAGAACCAAATTATCATAACCTTTAAATAGACTCCATGACACATACAATAGAACCTGCAAAGATATAGACATGTTTTGCTGTTCACTGTTTACATTTAGAAAACAATTTTGCAAAAAATAATTAACCAATTACCCTTTTTTGTGTATTTATCTCTACATTCTTTTAAAAGTACTGTACATACTCGTACCTGTTAAAACAAGTTACATTGCCTAAGACCGTTTTAGAATCTATTGATAAATTATGTGTAATATTGTCTATGGTGTGTCTATTATATAAGTTGCAATAATATTAAAATTTATTTGTAGGCAACACCAACAAAATATGTATATTTTTTTATTTTCGGTGCTATTTGATAGACGTGTGAAAATCAAGGTGGAATAGAATAAAGTGTAATCTAAATCATTTTCATTATTATTTAGATAACCATCAGCGGCGTGTAGAACCAGAAAAAACCGTTCACTCAATAAATTAAAGGTTTCCAACATATTTATAAGTACATGATTTTAGGACTATTTTGTGTTGTTCTTTCTCAGCGTGCAGGATGAAAATGTTTCGTTCACAAAATCATGTACTGATTCCTTTCTTTCCACAAACGGAGAATCTACAGTCTATTCCAATAGACTGTAGATGACTACAACTGAATATATGCCTATTTTTATTATATAATTATTAATGTTGAGCAATTTCTATCTTATGAACGTATGTCAATATAGAAATTTCACTATAATTTTGTATTAATATTGTTATAAGTATTTAAAAAATTGTACAATTATTTTGTACATACATACATACACTCACGCCTTTTTCCCATGGGGGTAGGCAGAGATTACTTCTTTCCACTTGCTACGGTCTTTACATATCTCTTTCGCTTCATCTACTTTCATAACATTCCTCATACATGCTCGACGATTGCGGGTACTTCTGACCTGGCCTTTTTTGAGGACACTTTCGATTTGTTCGAAATATGTTCGCCTAGGTCTTCCTCGTCCTGTATCTCCACTCACTCCAGCTTCATAAATCATTTTGGTCAGTCTACTTTCATCCATCCGTTCCACGTGCCCAAACCACCCAAGCATCCCTTTCTCTATTCTTGTCACGATATCCTCTTTCAAACCACATTTCTTTCTAATCACTTATTATTAAATTATTTTTTTAGAGAATTCTAATGAAACGAATACATTTCTAGCTTCCTCATATGAAATGTAACTTTATTTAATATAAAAAGTATACTTTAATCTAAATATATAAAAGAAGAAACTGACTGACTGACATATCAACGCACAGCCCAAACCGCTGGTCCTAGAGATTACAAATTTGGCACGTAGGTTCCTTATAAGGTGTAGGGGTGCACTAAGGAAGGATTTTTCAAAATTCATCCCTTAAGGGGGTGAAATGGGGGTCCAAAGTTTGTATGGAGAAACATGATCTGTTTGAATATTTTATTCGAAACTTCGCAGGAGTACTCCTAACAATAAATGAGTAAATACGTCTTTCAGGATTTTTGAAAATTCAACCCCTAAAAGGGGGAAATGGGGTGTCAAAGTCTGAAAATCGACAATGGGTAATGTTTCTATGGTTTATCGGGTCGCTGATTACGAAAACAACAATGATTTTAAAATCCAACGTGGCGGACGTGAAATAACGTCTCCCCTGTCGGGGTGAAATGGGGTTGAAATGTCTATCAATATGGGTATCGTTTTTATGGTTTTTTGGGACGTTCATTACGAAAATGGCATCGATTTTAAGATTGAATATTGTGGACATGAACATTTTTGAACATGAACATGAGTTCAGCCAAACATGAGATAATCGCGGACAAACATACATACTTACATACGTACATAACACATACGGGTCACACTGAGAAGCCCCTTTATTACAGTTGAAAAATACGATTAGTACGCGGGCGAAGCCGCGGGCACAAGCTAGTATAATATAAACGTAGAAATAACAAAGTTATTGGCAATTTTGTTTATACGCTCATACAAATTAGACGAGTTTACTAATTTATGACGTCACGGTTGCAGCGCCTGTTGCAAACATGGTATCATGCTGTATCTTCAAAAGTAATAATCGTAGATACATCATTACTTCTACAATATTTCTCATCTAAAAGAGTACCGTTATTATGTTTAGAAGAAAAAAATCATCTACCCAATTGCGAAGTTATATTTGATGGATATCACTAATCAAAAACCAATGGTATTTTATATACGCTTATGGCAGTCCTTATTAACTTGCGGGACGCTGTCATTTTAATAGCTTGACCCTCAACACCTCCCATCAACCATCCTGGTTTTGCGGGCCGAAACAGCGGGAGATGCGAGCGGAACCTGCATACAGCACTCTGCCGGACACATTTCTTGACTCCTTACAAATTCTTTACGTTTGTCACCATTGGCACTACGTCCTTCTCCCCATTTGTTTACGTTTTAATAGTTTTTTTGTGGGTATTAACAAAATATAATTTACCAGGCACAGCTAAGTTGGTTGTAAGTCAATTGACTGACCGAGGAGCGTCGGTGGCAGCGCTGATGTCTCCCCACTTATCTACGAATTTTATGATTCGATAATTCCGCGGTCGATCCTGCCATGTACCACCGTATTTTTCGATTTTCGATTTTTTTTTTATTCCATACGGTGGCAGACGAGCAAATGGCCCACCTGATGGTTAGTGGTAACCATCGCTCATGGACATCTGCAGTGCCAGGGACACAGCTGAGCCGCTGCCTACCTGGAGAGAAATACTCTTTTTAAGCCTCATTAAGCCTCATATGTACATTTATTTGACGCTCGTAAGGTGAAGGAAAACATTATATATACCTGCGAAAAAATTCAAAGATCTGTTATCAATTAATTGGCACTGGGCCAGCATGGTTGACTGAGGCCTAATCGCTCTAAAATAGTTGGGGTAGGCTCGGCGCTCAGTGCCAGCGACCCAGCTTGGCCGCAGTGACCCTGCCGTGAGGGCAGCGTGCGCGGCTGGCTACCGCGCACACCGACCAGTGCCTCTCTACCTGGGGGATTGTTCAAGTGTTCTCGGACAATCTCCCCCTTGGCGGTGGCTCCATCACCATCGATCACTATCGAGCCGTGGGCACTGTGGCGGTAGATTCGCGAAAACGCACCCCGCCACACACGCTCCGATATGGAGCTAGAGAACACCGGGGGCTTTAGTGGGTAGGCCGGTCGTCGCAAACCTGAAAGCCCAACACACAGCCGCGCCTAGCCAACGCAGTGTCACGGTGCATAAGGAACATTTTCCCTTGACAAAAAAGCCTAGGCTCGATAGGAACGAATAGGGGTTGTCATGATTGTCACAGTCATCACTATTAATAACATTTATATTTTAATCATATATATCTACAGATTAAGAGTATTTTCGAAATTTTCGAAAATTTTTGAAACAATAGAAAACCAATTCGCATTCGATATCGTGAGATTCGTATACGAATTACCGAATTCACTATTTCTGAACTTTCATTTCGAGTACAAGAAGTGGTTCAATCCAGCGCTGACGTTGACAGTGATAAATTTACTCTGGTTAATGTAAAGCTTGTAAATAGGTACGTAATAATAAGTCAATATTGTTTGAGTACATATATTTTAATTTTTGTTGTTGTGATTTTAATTTTTTCTGCTTGAAACGGAATCTAATTAAGATTTTGTTTCTAAAAATCTACTGATACAAAAATCTACTGATTCAAAAATCTATAAAATTGTAAGCAGTAGAAAATAATTTCGCGCACGATTTGTATTCGTATTCGAATTCCAAATTCACGTCTAATTATTCAAACATACGTCTCCAGAGTGTTAGAGCGTCAAAAGCACACTCACAAGATTAATATTTAATACGAATTACGAAATACGTTCCTAATGCAGCGTTGTCACCCTAGCCGTGTGCAGCCACACAGTTAATTATGACAGTTTGCCAACATTTTACATTGTCCAAGCGTTAAGTTTTATAATCAGCATATTTTGCATAAGCGCATTGTAAACGCGGCTTAGGAAGCAAGAAACTCATTGAGGCACAGTTTTTTTAACCAGCAGCTGCCTGCCTGGCAACCTTAACTGCCTTACTCAACAAACGCCCCTATTTCGACGCATTAATTAAGCAATAAATGTGATTATGAAATCCTACTGTCAACGAGTTCGTGGCGTGATAATTGTTATTTGATTATAATCCATGTTGTGGTGAAGGGCTGAGACTGTAAGCTGTGATAAGCAGCAGAACTTTGAAGATATATAATGGAGCTCCTATTTTACTAAGAATATTATGAAATTCGTCTAATATTATAAACTGAGATGTTCATTTCATGAGTATGGGTCACGTATTAAGAAGACGACCACGTTACAAGGAAACTTATGGACATGAGACTGGATGGGAGTGTAGGTAGAAGAAGACCTAAGAAAAGATGGATGGATGGACTGCCAATTATGATATGTCAAAGACACACACACTTCTTGTGTATGAAATAGTGAGTGATAGAGCAGAGGAAGATGTTGCACCGAACCCAAATAATTTTCTTTTTTTTTGGACGGACCTATGCTGATGCCTCAGATGGCTATGTTCAGCTTTGCAATGAGTGTGCCTGTGGAAGGCGCTCGAACAGAAGGTTCGACGCCTTGCCTGCTAACGACACCGGTGACCGTTCCGGAGTCGTTAGGATCGAAGCAAAGGGTGTCGACGCAACTTGAGCGCGCGTTGTATATCTATGTTTAACAAACTTCCGCAAAGTGTCATTGATTTGCCTTTATATAAATTTAAAATCCATATCAAAAAGACACTCATGAGTAAAGGCTATTGTAAAGTAAGTGACTATCTAAATGATTACACTATTTGGGAATAGGGACACTATTCATAGAGCCATGTTTGGTAACAACATTATTTATAATATTGTATTATTTTTATTTGTGTATGTAAACATACATACGACTGTAATCGTATTAGGTATGATTGTATCTTATACTATATTGTATTTTTATATTATATTATCATAATTATTAACATTGAAAAGAGGAGATAAAAAATAGACCTTCAGAGTTTCTTGCCTGTTCTTCTCGAGAAGGCTCTCCCAATTTCCGAACAGGTGTCGAGTTAATTTTTTTTTCCTTATCCGTACGTACGGACAAGGTTTTTGTTTGTTTTTTTTTTTTGTTTGTTGACGTCAATAAGTGCCTGTAAAGGTCTATGTTGAATAAAGATTATTTTGATTTTGTCTAATGGCTTGAACGCTCAAGGTCGCCGTGTAGTGAAGGGTGAGAATTTACCCGGTACGTGACGATCCGGGTATATGTTTGACGGATGTGTGGCCCGGGTCTTCGCGCTCGCCGACGAGCGCGGTGAGTGAGCGAGAGACGTGGGTGTGTGGCGTGAGGGACGACGCGGTTGGTGGCCGGCGGGAGGGATTCGTTTGCGCGAGTGATGGGGTCGGGCGGGTCGGATAAGATTTTCAATTTTGTATCTTCCACCAAATGCTTATACATAATCAGTAACATAGTTGTTAAAAGCGTCCAATCGGTTTTATGCAGATTCTAATCGAAATCCCGTTCATTGTGCATTGTTTCTCACTGTTATACAACATATGCATTAAACTCAGCAGCGAACTGTCAAATGCGGGATGTTTACTAAACCCGCTTACTAAAAATCGCATTCGCTCGTCGCAGTTGATGGCCGGCGAAAGGGATTCGTTTGCGCGAGTGATGGGATCGAGCGGGTCGGATAAGCCGAACCCAAATAAAATTGGGAATAGGGCAAGAAGAAGAAAATGTGTGAAAAGTAAGTATTTCAAAGAAGCTATTAACAATTATAACGCTCCAAAAGAAAATATTTTAGAAAATGACGCGTTTTTGTAACTGTTGATATTCTTTTTGCAACGGGATCGAGGGTACATATATATATGAGAGGGATTTATAATTAATGCTAAATGCAAACAAACAAGACAAAGAAGAATATTACGAAATCGTCTATTCTTTATTAAAGTATTAAGATCAGTTAATATAAGATGAAATGGCGTGTAATTTAATAACAATTGTCAATGTCGAATTAGAATATATACGTTTTATACACCTGTGTTTAAGCGTCTAAAGCCTGTACAGAATTAGATTCAAACTTAATTACTTGTTTGATCATAGTTAGAAAAGAAGGCATTATGTGACCACAATAGCATCTCTTTCTAACAAGTAGCTATTTGAATTTGTTTCATTTTAGAATATGAACATTTATTAACTTAATTTATATAGAGACAATTATCACGCATTAATTTGAACAATACATTATAAAATTGACAATAAATGCTTATTTATAGTTCCTATAAAGCTTGAACACCCGGCATTGCCATCTACATTCTACGAGTACTTATATAAAAAATTGTGCATACGCCAAACAGTTATGTTGTACGTATAGTATAATTTGTTAATCCTTGCTCACAGGATGCCGACCCTCGCCTACACAAGTATTGAGTCATTAAATAAAACATCAAACTTATTGTCTTTGCCTATTAATGTTGCTTTAATTCAAGTTTTTATTGTCTTCATAATCTTGCTTTCATTAGTTTTTACTATTAATAATATAAGAAATTAACCTTGAATAATGTCTCAATCTCCCATAAAAAGGGGAAATTTACGCAGTCTGTGTCCATACTTCTTTGTTGATTAACTGTGTGGAGTACATGCATATAAAGATCGCTTTGAGGAAGGTATGTGGGAGACAATATTCTAAATAAAATAAGTTTGTAAAAATCTTTCAAAAATGCTAAAAATCTCTGCATACGACGTCTTCTGTGATTCCATGCAATTTGTTCATCTCTAAAGACAATCGGGCAGCACCAAAAATCACTATCCTTACTGGTAATTAAAGACTATATGCATTTATTGATCCCTTTGTCCAATTCTCCATAAACTGAACTAGAAACAAAACTAATTATAAGTTTATTGCGATTAGTACATTCATATTTCCAATGTTTCTATTTACGTTCATGTTTCTAAAATTGTTTCTCCGCAAATTTGGATCATAAATCTGTTTATGATCTGCCTGAAAGTAAATGCCGCATTTAAATTAACATTCTCAACCTGAACCAACGACACATACTGTATAAGGTGTTCTTAAATGACTCGACGGCTTCAGGGGACGCATAATCTTTTACGATCAATAACTCTCCGAGGAGCGCTAAAGAAATCAGAACAAACTATCGATTGAAATTTTAAGTCAACCGATGCTTGCTGTTAGTAGCTCGCTAATTCCGGCGTTCGCTTTTATTTATGTCTTCATACGCGCCGCCGATAGCCCCTAATTATGCCGCCGACGCAAAAACATTAATCGTGCATCGTACGCCATCGAGATTGTAGAAGAATGACGCAGCTGCAGCGCTGATGCAAAAAAATATAAGCCTACACACGAACTCTTAAGGTTCATATTCTCAAAAAACTGTTCTGCAGATATATTAACCACCAAAAAAGGTAATTGTGAAATCGATACGCAAAAAGACGCAACCGCAGGTATTGAAGTGAACTAAATTGAATTTCAGATTAAATGCGCATAAGGTTCCGTTTTCAAAACGTTGACCCGTGTTGAAGTTCAGGCTGGCAGCTCTGTCGTTTAGGATGCGACGCTGTATTCGATTATGAACTAAGGAGAAGGGGTTGATGATTTCTTTTTGAATAGCAACCGGGAGATGGTACGGTGACGCTGAGAAGATTCAGATTTGCGCCGGCGAAGCGTTAATGAGCTGGGGCTCCTTTGGATTCCACGGCAGCGGAGTTAGTGCACCAGCTTTTGTCGGCGCGATACGAGTTTTTGCGATGGCCAATGATAACAATGAGCGGTGTTAAGAAAAGTGGGATGCGAAATTCTATAGAGATAGCAAGAAACGAGATAATGACGGGTTAATTAATTACCGCTTTGCTTGTACACGACGATGTGATAGTACGAGGTACGGCGAGGAAACACTTTTTGTGGTTGCGCAGACATATCCCGTCATTAATGCACTCGAGACTTTTATTATGCTAGAAATGTTACAATCGGGAAAGTGGATCGTTAGCGTGGCCCGGAGAGTCGCGTGACAGACCAATTAATCTTAAACCTGACATTAGACACTTTTAATTTAGCTTCGTAATGTGCGTTTATACAGAACAAGCTTGTGCCCGCCACTTCGTCTGCGCAGGATTAGTAGTTTGAGTACCTTCTATTAGAGTAGCGTATATCTTTATAAATTATAGCTTATGTGTTATTCTGACAAAGGAGATAATTTTTCTAGGCCCACTAGAAAACGGCAACGTTTATTGATATTACTGAACTGTAAAATATAAAATTTATTATTAAAAGCAATTGCACGATATTATGTGTAAAAATGAAACGGGAAACATTTGAGGTAAAGGAACTAACGTTTTTTGAATCAAAATGAAAGATGATTTAATATATATACAAATAATATATAAATATAATAATAGATAAAGGATAGTGTATTATTTCTTTTTTAATTTATTTAAAAGTATTCAACTCTCAATAATTATTTTAATACTAGTTTAGACTATTTTAACTATTAGTTCGTCAGTCCAGTATCGTCGTGAAACTGAACGCGTCATCATTTTTGACAGCGACAGAATGGTACCTACACTGACATCCAATTGACGTCGGTTTGTTTTCAACCGAATTCTGTGTTTACGTTTCGAACGGATTGATTTGATTTTCTTTCCCGTATCCAGTATTTAGAATTCCAAAAAATAATACGATTTCGGGCGTTTGGTAGTGACCAAAGAAGATTGTATTTTTCAAGAATAAAAAAGTGTTAAATAGCATTTACGTAAAAAACAATTTGAATACAAATCAAAATAAAGCTACTAACAACTAAGAATTTTTAGGTTATTTAATCTTTATGTTTTAATTGATTTCTCAATATTCCCGTTAGATAAAAACAAGCTAATGTTCCTTATAATATCTAGGGTTAATAAGAAATTATTTAACGTATGTCTCATTAATAAACGTTACATTTTGTAGTGGGCCTATTCTCCATACAAGAAAAAATTATCTCCTTTATTCAGCAGTTTTTACGAGAAAAAGTAACAAACAGCTATCTGTATAAACTTCTGCTCTTATCATATTAGCCCTGCCCCCCTAGACAAGATGCCTTTCCATAATCATCATCGCAATCGCTAACATAAAAAATGTATGGGATTGACATAACCGATAGAAAAGTCAAGCCATCGGTTACGTCAATCGCATACATTTTTTATGTTTGCGATTGCGATTTCAATAATAGAAAGGCATCTTGTCTAGGGGGGCTGATTATTTTTCTGTGTCCTTATCTTTTACATCGATTCTGCTGTTATTAAGACTTTTTAATCTTCATTTTTAAATTCATCCTTTTTTCTTCATTTATCATGTATCAAGCATCAAATTGCTTACATAATATTACGATTTCGTATCCATAGGATAAAATAGCGCTACATACTAAAATAGAATAAAGTTAATATTTAAGAGTAACAGGTAGTATTTACAGCTTCAAATATTTACTTTTATTACAAAGGATATTGTTTTTCCTCGGTGGTGGTGGTTAGCCGCTGGTGAGTCACCGAGCGGGCAACACATCCTGAAGATGTCTCGCTGAGAGACGAAACACGTGTCGACCTTGTCTGCTTGTTGGACAAGTCATCATCAACTGCGCGGAATCAGCAAAAAACAATATCCTTTGTAATACAATGGACTTCCGCAAAATAACACCTGCTACAATAGAGTATTTACTTTTATATATTGAGTTGATAATAAAATTAAAATAATACACATTTTTAACGGGACTATTGGACAAACATTGCTTTTTTAACCGTTTTTATAGGTAATGTAACTTTTCATACTCGACTCGGACTCGCCATACCGAATTGCATTTTACCGTTTTTTATTTGCCTTGTATTAATTTAATATTAATACAAATTTTTTGAAAGTTACTTTATACTTTATCACTACACAGTATAAAACAAAGTCGCTTTCTCTGTCTCTATATCCCTATGTATGCTTAAATCTTTAAAACTACACAACGTATATTGATGCGGTTTTTTAATAGATAGAGTGATTGAAAAGGAAAGAAAGAAAGAAATACATTTATTGATGGACCACACAACGATACGAACAACAAAACAAAAAACAAAAGGAAGGTTTATATGTATAATAATATCCATTAAATAGTGGATAAATACAGATTTTTTTGAGGTGTCTAATGTGATGTCGTAAATAATTTATTTTTTTCCGCTTACATGCAAACGCAGGCTGAACCCTACGAGATTTATCAAAATAATGTACTATGTATTGTATACATTAAAAAGGTCTCTAGAAAATTCCGTAAAGGTCTCGTATACTCGTATATGTTTATTTCTTATGGATATCCTACAATAACATTTTTTATCATTTACTTTTTACGACAAATAATAGCTAATTTCCGAAACAATTTTAACCAGTACATCATTAATCCTTTTCCAATAAAATATCTCAAATACATTGATGATTTAATATAGACCTATATGATCCATTACAGCATATGATTTAATTTAATATTTTGAAGATATTATAGATTAAAAAATTGAGGGACGTAGTGTTTGCGGCGATACCGGCCGTGTTATCACTAGAGATCGGATAATCGGATGCATATTTACCTAAAGTTAGTTTAAGACAAAGTATGGAAACGGCTTTTTTTGTTTTGTTAAATAAAAATCCCGGGATTGCGGAATTGGATAGCCGGATGTTTATTTATTTACCTAATTTAGTTTTTGACAAAGTATGGAACTGTCTTTTTATTTTATCTCCATAAATAAAAATCCCGGAATTCCGGTGCTGTAGAACATTTTGGTAATGCAAAACTAGTCGGTAATATGAGCTTAAAAACGACGTTACATAAAGGTTAGTTTCAGTTCCCCGTGTGATTTGTGAGTAGGTATATAGAGTTTTAGAGGAAGAAAGTCGAGTGTTAAATAAAACAATAAGTACATACAAAACCTTCAAAATCAGCACTCACACTCATTAAATCGGAAGTTAACTCAGAGTGAGATACTAGACCATACTTACGCCCGGGCCATTTCTGTTTTTTTGTTCAATTATTTAATTGATTATTGTTTTAGTCAAACTAGCTCACTACTTTCGTATCACACTCTTCATGTAATAAATCGTACATTCATAAATCGCACGGGGAACTGAAACTAAACTTCATGTAAATACGTATGCATAGTTGTACAAATGAACCCGGAGTCTCGGTCTTTTGAAAATAAATACCACGTGCTAATTTAGTAATTTTCAAACAATATCACTACGTTAAATTTGCAGTCCCGTATTTTCCCGGGATTTTTATTTAACAAAATGTATTTTAAAAAGCCGCTTCCATAATTTGTGAGCCAAAAATTAACTTTAGGTAAATATGCATCCGATTATCCGATCTCTAGTTATCACGCACCCCAGCACCCCACGTGTTTTGTTCAATAATATCAATTGTTTACTACAGATATATTTATAATTCAATCAATTTTAAAAGCGTGTTTTTTAAGTTTTTTATAGTATACTTTATTATATACAACGTTTTTCTGTAGTGTATATATCAGCATTGCACCCGTGCGAAGCCGGGGTGAGTCGCTATTAGTTACGTTAGTTCCAAAAGAATGTAAAAGCTAAATACAAGATAACAATATGCGGTCAAAACGACATAACACTAACAGCTTGACACTACGACAAACAAAAACTATAAACAATTTTTGAAATTAATTGTAAGTAATAAATTTCATTGCACCATTAACTTCTGATAACAAAAGAGGCAAGTGAGGTGAGTCTTTAAATAAAAAATAACTTTTTTATCCGTCCCTTTCGTCAGTGATGGATATTTGTTTACCCTTAACTCTATTTAATTGCATTTTAAAAACTTCAGTTCGCGATAAAACGCGAGCAGTGTATTTCGTATGTAATTGCAAACACTTGAGTGAGCGGGACAAAAAATGTCCATATCATGATGTTAAGTGGATTACATTAAAGGCTGAACATCGGACAGGCTTAGGGTGACCATTCATCCATGGCTTGTCAGGGTAACCAGGATTTGTTGCTATGTATAGGATATATGGTCTCACCACACCAGTCAGCCGCAAAAGGTCGTTGATGTACAATATAGCCCTATTAAACAAATATCAACCATTGAATGTAGTTTTTAGGGTTCCGTACCTCCAAAGGTAAAAACGGAATCTTATAGGATCACTTTGTTGTCCGTCCGTCCGTCTGTCAAGACCCTTTTTCTCAGAAACGCGTCAAGATTTCAAGCTGAAATTAATATCACATACTCTGGTCTTCAATCTCTCAAAGCAGTGTAAAAGTCAAATTTCTAAGTCAACGCAATAAAAAGATATGGCCGTTTATGTTCCATTTATATTGCTTATTTTGACATTTGCAAGGGAATCAAAACCTATAAGGTACTTTCCGTTGACCTAGAATCATGAAATGTGGCAAGAAGTAATGTCATGTAATACAAGTAAAGGAAAAACTCCTAAAACCGTAAATTTGTAGTTAATTCACAAAAAAAATATGTCGTTATTGGGAAAAACGGGAAACATCTTTGAGACTTAATGCTAGTAATGACGAGGGTTCCGTACAAATTTGTCGACATGTAAATGGACTAACCATTTACATGTCGACAAATTTGTACCCTCGTTACGCGAGTCCGACTCACACTTGACCGGTTTTTATATAACGTTATATTCAAAAATGGGTAGACTACCTGATGATAATTAGTAACAGTCGTACAGCATCACTAGGCTCCTATTCTTCACGATAGTGTGACGTACGAGACGTGACCTGATGTAGATGAACAAAAAAATAGTAGTCGAGAATAGACGCCCTCAAGACAGTCATGTATTCGCTTCGAACTAACAAGGAATGTTAAAAATAATATCACCTCCTATCGATTCTGGCAGGTTGGACAAGGCTCGATCCCTTGAAATCACTGATACGTCGGTTTTCATTTCATCCCAGGTCTATTCTCTCTCTAGCATGCCCTGGAGGTTCGCTGATGATAGCGACCAACAAATACCCTTATGGAAATTACAGTGTAGTATGCTGCAAATCTAAATTTGACATCTTCTCGTCACGATATCTGGTAAATTCACCTGTCATGCCCTTCGAATCTCCTAATCTGATCACTGGAGTCTTTTCAAGTAAGATTCAAACTTTTTACTCTGTGACCAGTGTGGATTTAAAAAATGCCCTTGCTGGATTTCTCGTAGTTTCTTGTCAGAATCGAAGTCATTTTTATAAATAAAACAATGTGTCCTTTGAAACAATTCGTTACTCCTACTTACCTACTAGCTCAGGAAGCTGATTCTCATGCAATCGAATTTTTTCCATATTAAAATTCGTATACGAATTCCTCCGCTCTACTGAAAAGTTCGAATGTTTTGTTTATCTCGTATTCTGAGCACCCATAGAACAATTACTATTCGAAATAGTACGTCGGGTATAGATTAAATAATAAATTACGTAATTATTAAGCGTTTATAAAAACACTGTTACTGATTCATCTACTAATACATTTTATTCGTAAATATTACTTTTAAAAATATATTATTTTATTAATATGACACTTGAATTTTAAAAGTCTTAAGTTTTTTAGTAAACAACTTTAAAACGAGAAATTAAAATTGATTTATTATATATTGTATATATATTGTTTTTAATTTTTTGCCTACCTTTGTTTTTAATAAGTCAATGCGTGATCGTTGTTGAATCACTGGCTCAAACATTTGGATGAGTTCTAATGTGAGGTTCTTATTTAATCGAAAATGTTTAATAAATTTTGCATTGCTCAAATCAAATGGATCTACATTTGCTGAAATACTTCGTCGCGGCGGTTCTGCATTCGCTGCATCTAACTCTTGAACTAAATTACCAATAAAATCTACAATAAATTCGTCCATTTCCTATGTAAAGTCAAATCAACACAAATAAAAAGTATATTCAATCAAACTTTGATTTAAATTCGTATTCGAATGTCCACTCCTACTGGTCCGTATCACTCGTCTTGTTCGAAAGACGTTCATGCGAACTAGTTCGATTGTGAACTTCTGAGAATAGACTAACTGTGTTACATTCGAAAAAAAATCGAACTTCGAACTTTTTTACGAATGTGAACTTTTTTCTATTGCATGAGAATCGTGCCCCTGCCGGCGTTCCTCGCTAATTTTAAACTACCCTCATACCAAAATTACATGACACCTGAATTTGTATTTCTGACTGGGTATTTAATTAAAAAAGCCATCAAATATGTAGAAAACCTGACCTGAACTTTTAAATTCGAATAGTTCCAATATTTCACCAAAACAAAGTAACTTGTTTGTAAACAAGTTTATTTTATCCCGTATCCGACAATCTACTGTAGCGTGGCTACACTACACGAGCAGAATGACCAGTGGCAAGCAACGTGTAACAGCATACCTGCAGAACCGATAGCTACGTACAGCCCGTTCACATCGCTTTGAATAAATAACTGAATTCGCCCGAGGCTTGGCTAATTAACTCATTACAGTCTACTTTGGATAAAAACCATAGATTCCAGATGATTGCAGTAGCGATAGCGAGATGATAGCTGGATAGAAAGTTTGAGCATATATAATATACACGAAATTTGTTATTATACTTCACATCTCGCCCGATTTGAGGTTGAAGCGGACCTATTCAATAGAAGCCTTTTTTTTTGTTTCCCTGAGGAAAATGCATTAAATTGCATACCCCGGCTGTGGCGAGCCGGTGGTTATGTGCGGTTTTCCTTCCCAAAAGGGGGAGGCATACCCACTAAAAACCCCAAGGGATGGCCTTCCTCAGGCATGCAAGGAGCCCCCGGGAACGCCAAGCAACATCCGGGCACCCCCAGCCTCCGCTCCCCTGCCGATACAGGGGAGCCGTCCTCGGGGGAGGCTACAAAACCTCCCCCGACCTCCTCCTCTCGGGGTTCAATAGAAGCTTATTCGCCCTGAGCTTAAAAAGACTAGGACTGAAGTGTAGCTGGATTATTTTTTCCTCAGGAGAGGATGGCTAAGAATCCATCACAAGGAGCGCGAAACGTGCCCAGGATCCCCCGCAACGGCAAGTGTCATGGAGGTTATGTCGGACTCCACGCGGCCAGAGCGGTCTGACCACGTGACCTACCGATTGCACTCAGCCTGTGCCTAAGTTCTACGAACCATATAGGCAAATCGTGAGGGCGACCGTCCCTCACCAGAGCGGCGATACAGCGCAAACCCATAAAAGGGGCCCAAAAGCGCTTGAAGAGGCGCGGGAAGCCAAAGTGGCGCCAGCCTTATCATGAGGGAGTGTGGCCGAAACGCAGATTGTGGTAAATCACCACTTTTAACAGACCGTATTATAAACATGGAATTAAGGCAGTTTGTGCAGTGATGAAACTGCCTTTTACTTCCTTTTTATGAAATGAGGGAATAACACTTTGCAAAATGTATAATATAATAAATTTATAGTCTGACGATGTTTTATGAATTCGTTCAAACTGTTTATTTAACGTACCTATGTGTTTTGTTATTAATTGGTTATTTTGTTCGTTCAATTTTCTCGGTATCAGCTTCTAATCGAGAGGTCTAGGTGTTAGGCGCTATGTACAAATCAAATCAAAAGTTTATCCCTTTAGCCTTTGATTCACAAGTCTACGGCGGAAGGCCTTGTACTGGAAAGAACCAGCAAGAAAAGCAGCAAGGGCTATTTTGTTTCTCCCCGTACTTTTACAGGATTGACGAATTGAATTGAACTGGACGTACGGTGACCAACACGTCAATGCTTACACTTGCGCTACGAAAACCGCCGACAACGATCGACATAAGAGCTGCTTCAGGTTTAACACGTAAGTTCTGATTCCTGTGACTGACTATGTCGTATTCGATTTTTGAAAATGGAAAGATCTAAATCTGTCAAAATTATTTAACAGATTTTTAACTTAATATCCAACGCATAGAGGTTAATATCAAGTAGAAATAAATTATATTTTGTTTTATTTATCTTGATATACTGGCCTAGTGTACTTCATTAAGACCTGATCACTTTACTTTTATTAATGAAGTTTCTCTATGTGGACAAAGTATCACTGTCAATGATCATGTTGAGTGAATAATTTATTTATTGGCTTTACAGTCGGTAAATATCTGATATTGCAAGTGAAACCAAACTATGTAAAATAAGGCGTGTTTTTATTTAAATATGTTTTGCGAATTAATTGAAGATGGTGGAACCATTCCTATTATCTGGTGGTGCCTGAAACATTCTACACCACTTAACGTGTAAAATGTGAGAGTAATTGAGATGTTCGTAATATTTTTTTTTATTAGTAACAAATACGGTCCTAATTTTACTATTTTTAGCTAATCTATTCAATTCATTACCAAGACTTGCCTAACACTAATTTGCAAGGTATATTATTTTCTAACTCATTTAAATTTTGTAAGCGTAAACATACTATGCACAGTAATCTATAATTTCATTTTTTTACTACAACATGCGCAGAGGCACCTGACATGAACCGAAGGTGTTGATAGCTAAACTAAATTCTCAAATTACATTTAAATGGAGGCAAATTAACGTCGTCTTTATACTAAATGGCAATTAAACAGTTAAGTTCAATCACTTAATTACTAGTAACATAATAATATTTAAGTGCCAAGGGACTACTGTTACAGAAAAAGTTTGTTGTTTAATCCACGCTTCAATAGCTGTCTCCTAGCTTGCCTGCTCGATTCCCTGTTATGGTAAAAGGGGTTTCCAATAATGAATTAGAATACTTTATGAGTCTTAAATGTGGTGTTATGGTTTTCTTTTTACAGAACAATGCACATGTAGCTACTACAAATAGCATACAAATATAAATTATACATGAACAATACTAATTATTAATATATATTAAATTAACTATGTATTAAATAATATTATTAATAATGAAATTTAATAATTATAACGTAGTCACATATTATATATATAATTTGACTCATGGTTTTATTTATATAACAAAGCTGACAAAAGCAACCCTTAGGATGGTGAGTGACTAGCTTCATCTGTGTCAATTTTAAAAACTGATTTGGAAATGTCGAAGATTATATTTGATTTATTAAAGTGTGACTTACTATAGATAGGAATTACTAAACTACTAAAAATATATTCAGACTAAGAACAGGACAAGAAGAAGAAAAAGTATTTTTAATATGCAACCAAATTAGTCATCGTTACTTGATTTTAAAAAATCTTATTAAGCCTTGCACCATAATGGTTAAGCCGGCTACAAAATAATTTACATGTATTGACATTATCTTAAACGAGAGAACAAATGAGGAAACATATAATTCTAGCACTATAACTACTTTAAAAACTAAAACATAAACATTTATGAAAAGCAAAAAACAGTTCTTGCTTACTATATCTAATATTCTTCATTAACTTTACTCTGTCTGTTTCGTTGCGGGTATACTCTATTAAAATTTGAAATAAATCTTCTTTGCCGTTTGCACAAGTGTCACAGTATAGATTATTCCTTTTCCTCATCAAAAATTTTCAGATAAAAATCTACATTTTTTGGTATTATTGTCCTGTTC
Organism: Scirpophaga incertulas; assembly: GCA_036419045.1. NCBI lineage: Eukaryota > Metazoa > Arthropoda > Insecta > Lepidoptera > Crambidae > Scirpophaga > Scirpophaga incertulas. Next base: position 2,813,436 of record CM071631.1, on the reverse strand, counting down.
ATAGACTGACGAAATATTTGAAAGTTGTCTTCTATCTAAATTCTGTTCCAGTAATCGACCAGCGTGCATGAAAGTACTCGTATTAATGAAAGTCGAGGAAGATAAGGAAGTATGTTTGGATGGTAGCAAATAGCTTTCTGCCTACCCTCATGAGAAAGAGGCGTAAGTATATGCAGATATGTACCTGTTCCTACTTTAACAAGCCAAAGGTAATCATTAACCTTTTCCGAACCGGTATTCTGTCATTTTAACAGTTGAAAGCCTCCAAAACCACCATATTTATTATTCCATTGCCCTTAATGTCTTAATCGTTCCGCTCTCAGAATGATCTCGTTACAACTGGTATATTTATTAAGGCCAGTCAATAGCGACCCTCTTATCAAAGTCTTTAATAAATCGAATGTAATAAAGAAAGCGAGATTCAATATAGACTGCGTCAGGGAGACACACCCGCCCCGCTATGTTGATCTTTAATTAAAAACCACTAGAATTTCTTGGTTTGATTAAACACTCGAATGAAATATTTCTCTCCGAACGATGTAAGCATACAGCAATATCTCATATAGATAAGTTCTCTTGAATGTTATGTAATTTGACAAAAAAGCAGATCATGCCAGTAAATTAAATACGACTTCCGGACTATGGTCAAACTTATGATTAATCAATAAATTTATGTGTTTACTTTAGTCGTTATAGGTCCACAGGTTACCCTTCAAACTGGTATATATTTTTTGTTATTAGATAAATAGAAATTTAACAATACTAGTAGAAATTTTTGTTTTCTAAGTAAGGCGAAAGTTTGTAAGTATGGATCTTTGTTACTCTTTCACGTAAAAACTACTGAATGGATTTGAATGAAACTTTACCATAATATAGCTTATACATCAGAATAACACATAGGCTACAATTTTTGAGGTTTCTAATGTCGTAAAAAAACACATTTTTTGCGCTTACATTGCAAACGCTGACTGAATCCTACGTAGTTTATAGGAGCATACTGCAGTAGCTACCTATAGGCCTATGATTAGGGCTCTGCAGTGCTTAGTTACCGTATTTCTTACTTATTACTAGACTAGACGGGACGAACCTGAAGTCCGCGAACGAAGTCGCGGGCAAAAGCTAGTTTGCTATATTTTCTCTTCGTTCATAAGTTTTCATGAATCGAACAGTCAAGACGAGCATGAGTATCAATAACGCTTTAAACGCTTTATCACAAATATTATGGTTCTTATGACCATAAATTAAAACATAATAGTCAAACGAACTCCATAGTCGAGTGGATAGTACACCGGTTTTAAGGCGTCGCCATCTCTGAGGTCCCGGGTTCGAATCCCGGTGGGGGCAGATGTTTGTGTGATGAATGCGAGCATTTGTACCTTAGTCATGGTTGTTGATATATATTTGTATAAAAAATATTTATATATGTATAATATATGTATGTCTATCCGTTACCCTAGATCCTATAGCACAAGCCTTATAGAGCTTAGTTTGGGCTAGGCTAATTGGTGTAAGTGTAACAAATATATATTAAAAAAAAACACATTATTACCTTGCAAATTCTCGTCATTTCACGAGCTTACCGCAGGCCATTTCACAAGGTTTTGAAACCAATCTATACATAAAACACAAATATTTTAAAGAATTACAAAAACTTATTCAAAGTTATTGAGTTTAATACTTTAAGGTTGCAATAAATATTCGTTGTGGCGTAAAACTTGTGACCATACTTAGGGCTACTTACAATTAAATAAAGGGCGATACGATCTCCTTCTATAAAAGGTCGTAAACACAAGTTAGATGTCATCTTGGTCGCGTCCAATTTACCAGTAAATAATTAACTCTGCCCAAAGTCGGGTTATTGCTGCATCAAATGAAGTTATTTAACGGTGCTACAGCGACACGGATGGATATTTGAACCGGTAGAGTATATCATCAATTTATATTTAAGCGACATGGGCCGTAGCCTATTAAGTCTGTCCCCTACAGTCAGCTACGCAGTTAGCTACAAAAGCATAACCTTAAGGAAACTGAAAACTGGTGAAGTTTGGCATCGGGCATCGGGCATCGGGCATCAGGCATCGGGCATCAGCAATACCGAGAAGCCATGCAGGCCTTGAACAACAAACTATATCGGCGCTTGCTGTGGTTGAATAAATAAAATTTAGAATAAACGAATAGTAGTTGAGATCAGAACGGGCCTCTGCTCATTGAATAAACACTTTTACACATTAAGTATTATGCAGAGCGTGTGTGGAGGCAGAAGAAACGGTTGCATATGTGCAACTACAGTGCACAAGCATCGACCAAATCCGGAGAAGAACCATTGGATCACCAGGAACAGTAAGTGAAGTCCTGAATAACCTTGGAAACCTGAGCAGAAGCAGGTCAGGTATTCAAGGGGGAGGTGGGGTGACTGGAGTGACAGTCTTGCTACGGTTTCACGCACAATGGTCCATGCAAGGATTAAATCCGGAAAACACACCCGCAGAGGCAGTGGATGACAGTGCTGATGATGACGATGATGCAGCAATCCTTACTAATAGTTTGTCAGTCTATCTGCCTATCTGTTGCGTTTTAACGTCAAATATACGACTAGCAATTTAAATTAAATTATTTTATACACAGATTCTAGAGTCTAGGAAAGGACATAAGCAACTTTTAAATTAAAAAATGGACCAATCCAATTTAATGTTTAAGAGCATACATTTGATTGGTATAGCAATGTCCTTGTGAATATTTGCATAAATAAGCAGAATTTTTAAATAATGCAAAATGTGTATTATTTATTTATTTATTTAAAGGTATACTTACAGCTAGTATATACAGCATTTTGAAAATATTTGAATCGTGTAAGAAAATTATTGAGTATACAAGCCACTTAAAAGTATACACAATATTTAATTATAAAAATCTAAAATAACACGAAAACATAATATAGAAAAAACATAAAAATTTAATTAAATAATTTATTGAATGATTAATAGGTAATAATTAATATGATAAGGTAATATAAAATATCAACAAATATAATAATAATTAATATATCAAGCATGCACAAATTTTAGACCTAAGTGTTGTACATAATCTATGGAAGTTTATGAGCACTGTTTTTAATCTATGAAATTTGGTTTGTAGTTATGTATAAAAATTACATTATCTATGAATAGGCTTGGCACTCTGGCAAAATCGTTAATCTGTTAATATCAGAAAATCTTACACTGTCAAAAAGTTTTTTTACGAATCTCTATGCCTATAATAGGCCAGATGACTACAACTGAATATGGATTTTTTTATTGCAAAATTATCTAATTTTGATGTCATAAAGTACGTCAAAATATAAATTTCGGTTTTATTTTTAAATAATTTTATTTTTAAATTAAAAAATACCGCTAGTATTTTATATATTTCGAATGAAATAAAGACACTTCCTCACATTAAATGTATTATTACTTAATATTTAAAGTATACTTGTAAACGTACAAATAACGAATTTATCGGGAATTTCGTTTATACGCTCATACAAATTAGGCGAGTTAACTCAATTATGACGTCACGATTGCAGTGTATTAGTATGAAGCAGCTTTGAGCAATACGCGACAATGCTACAAACATGTCGCTGTATCTTTAATAGTAATAATCGGTACATCGTTACTTTTACAATATTAAATGAGTACTCGTTTATTATTAATTAAAAAAAAAGTAATTAACGCAATTGTAAATTAAAAACAAGTCTCTCAATTGCAGAATTGCTCCCCAGTATTGCCAACTGCACGGACAGATACAGTAGGCTTTAATTACGGAACATAACTCAAGAGACTTCGGTATTTCTATTTGTTTATTTCGCGCGGCTAATTTGTTTTAATACTATCAGATGGCGCGTTCATATTGAGTTGGAGTTTGGAGAGATGAGATCAAGGACTTAATTATGAGGTCTCACGCGCTCCGACGCAATTTCGGCCGGTAGTGCATCTGCGATTGGGGATGACAAATTGCGAATCGAAATTTGCACGCGATGCATTGGCGCGGTGACTCTACAATTCTTGTTCGCCGAATGCAGAGAGATAACATCTTGGTTCGGTTTCAGTGGGAATCATTTTTATTGATCTGTCATACTTATATGTGGCTGTTCCCATTTTTGGAGATGAAAAATTGTAAAACAGTTCCATATGTACATATATGATATGATTGTCATGTTTTAATTAAACTGTCATTAAAACTTTCTTTTGTATAAACGCTTAATAAAACCTGCAAAAACAAGTTGTTTTCTAGGTATATATTAGGGATCAAAGTATGAAATTGCTATTTTGTATGGAGATGTCAAACAATTACTCTATTGTAGCAGGTGTTATTTTGCGGAAGTCCATTGTATTACAAAGGATATTGATTACGTTTGCTGATTCCGCGCAGTCCGGTGTCTCACGAGCGGCTGCAGCCGCGGGCAACAGATCCTGAAGATGTCTCGCTGAGAGACGAAACACGTGTCGACCTTGTCTGCTTGTTGGACAAGTCATCATCAACTGCGCGGAATCAGCAAACGTAATCAATATCCTTTGTAATGTCAAAGAATTTCCGAGTTTCCTTATTTATTTAATGACGAAGAGAGCAAACATTACGATATTTTTACACACACGTCAATTACACATTAAACTAATTAATAAAATAGTTTTAAATGCAACCAAATTAGCTGTCATAAAGTTATAGTCGATAATGTACAAAATTCTGACCAGATTGTGATGTTAAATAAAATTTAAAACTACGCAACGGATTTTGATGCTTTTTTTTTTAAATAGAATAAGTGATTTTTAGCGAAGGTTTATATGTATAATACGGTAGAGAAACACTGATAAATTGAGAAGTTTCTAATGTGATGTAAATAAACACGTTTTTTTTTCTATAAGGACATTTTGTAGTAAGTAGGTATATTTATATATAAAAATTGCACTCGTGCGAGCGGGTCGCTAGTTTTTAATAGAATTGTTTGATAATTTAAGGGTGAAACAATTAGTTCCTCAATTGTTGAAGACTCCAAATACAGTTCGGCCTTATCATCACTTACTATCAGATAAGACAAAGGCCAAGAGCAGTCCTGCACATGCTAAAAAACAGCGTGAGTTAAACGTCATTTTCACGGCTACAGGATGTTTTCTTTCATCGTAACCAAGTTTTCCTATTGAGGGTATATGCGGTGTCTTATATCTCAGATAAATAAATTCCATTTGAATAAGCATTTCAATCGCAGTTATAAGCGATATGCGATAGAAATTACCAGTTGCACTTTCAAAGCAGTTGCAAACATTCCCGTCCCGCGTACTGGGATATCATAATTAAGTCGCGCGCGGCGTGTTCAAATTAAATTATGTCGGAATTAAACGTTAGTGTTGCCATAAATCGGCAGAGCTGCGCAGGCGCCGCCGTTACGCGCACACATGATGTATCGGTTGCGATACTACGCTCGGTTGGAGTATGGCGAAGATTATAAGCTACTAGCTTTCTCCCTCGAACGAATGATCTATACTAATTCTTTTCTTGACGTGAAACGTCTTTGAAATCGCGCCGAAACATACGGGTACCAGGTTTATTGGGTATATTCATTGTACTTTAATAATTAAAAAACTATTAGTCTTAGAAACAAAAATGTGGTGTGAATATTTCACTTATATAGTCAACTCGCTGTTGTGACATTGAGTTTTTTATTAAAATACTTAAAATACCGTCAATCTTGTTTTTTTTATTTCAATCTTTTACTTTAAAAGCGATTCCCTAACAGACGTTTTTCCATCCCTTTCATTACTTTCAGATGTGAAATTTTCATGTTTCAGAAACAACGTTCTTGATTTCTAATCAAATACAATTATTGGTTTTGACTGTGTGTTGACATTTAAATTAGGAATTTAAATGATTAGGATTTCCGTTATAATTTTCTCCCCTCTCTTTTTGCCTCTCACGTCACGTCACTTGTTATTCCTCTATATTGTCTATTCCGAACGTGAAAATACTTCCTATCTTAAGTAAGTTTATCCTAATAGCTGTACAAAAACTATTTTCTTGGGTAAGTTTCTACTATCGGTGACAGCTTACTATAGAATGGCGATCAATCATCATCCATTGATAATCTGTTTATCAGAAGTGCTGAATAAACGATTTCCAAGAACGTTGTTGAATTTTCTCGTCAGTTAATTACTACATATATTAAAATACTATGATGTAGTGATTAAAATTTGATTTATCATTAATTATTGTCAAAACTTTTGATTGAAGAAATTGCATATTCTAAAACAGAAAAAATAGACATAGTATAATTTTTGACATGTTCATTTAATCTACGTAGACATTTATTTATTTATTTTTATCACAAATACCAATAATAAGTTATAATTTCAAAATTACTTATATATTTTTTTCTAACCATCACTATCACTTGTACCACACGTCAAATGAAAATACAACTTAATTCGCAGGCTGGGTTGCCATTTATCTGTTTGTTTTTTTTTATCAAATAAACCCACCGCTGTTCATTCAAGGTATGGAGAACGCAGATTAATAAGATACAGGGTATCAGAAGTTACGACTGCGGTTGCCACTACATGGGATTAAGCTAATCGCATATTTCATGGTCTTTAAAACATATGTGTACAGTAAGAGCCACATCGATCTTTACAATTTGTAACTCAAACCGCTTTTTTGTCACTCGAGATAGGGTATGTTTTAGTAATAAAATCGTAGATCTGGAGACCTATTTTTGAATTACGAATGCGATTTCGAAATCACCGCTGACTAAATAGTCAGCGGTGACTTTGAGGTCACCGATTCCTAAACATCCAATTTTTGAAACTCGATCGCAGAGCTGCCAACATAGATAAAGTACACACATAAATATAAGAGTTCGGTTCCACGCAGAATGTAGCCGCTGCCGATTATTGTCGGCTTAACCATCATGCTTATTATATATATAATATATGCTACATTCGTATATATATGTATGTATATATTATAGGTATATAAAGGTTTATATGTATATATATGTATATATGAATGTAGCTTGTATATACCTATATATATGCTACATTCATATATATATATACTGAAAAATCAAACAAAACACAGATAACATTTCCACAAGTATGACTTGATTACGAGTGGGTGAGGGCACTCGTAAAGAAATCACACCTGTGACTAAGGTAGTCACATCAGTGATATTCAAAAATAAGAATTATTGAAAATCGGTGATGATTAGTCACATCGGTGATTTCGAAGTCGCATTCGTAATTCAAAAATAGGTCTCCTGGCGCCTAACGTAACAGTTGCAATTCAATCTTAATTGTTATTTTAAATAAGATATTATTCATTGCGGGCTTTTACGTTAATTCAAATACAGATAAGAGATAATAAGGTAAATAAACATAGGTAAAATATCCTATATTCTATCCCGGATGTCGAAATACATAAAATTACAACAGAATAGCAGAAATAAATGTATCTCTAATCTGTCATCTGAGGAAGATAGTGACGGGGCTCTCAAAACAAGTATTATAATAAAAAAACAACTTTTCCAGTTATAATACTAGTTTTTTATTTAATTCTTTTCTTATTGGAATTTTTGAATATTTATTCAGATTTTCTTGACGGACACGAATCCAACAAATAGGCGAGGAAATTGGTTTCACGTGTAAAACATCATCTGGTCATATGATAAGCACTAACGAAGAGTTACATAACAAGCCTAAAATTTCTTATTCATTACATAATTCCATAAAAGCTTTCTATATTTTAAGACGTCTAATCTGATAAGAAAACTCGATGCAATGCAGAAAAGAAACAGTGTTATCAGAAGTGTGGAAACGTATTGTCAATTAATATACAGACGCTTTTAAAGCGCCATTAAAGTAGTTAATGTTATCAATAATCTTAATCAACGTATCATTGTGCTCTTAAAGACGATTAAAAATTCATAAGCAAGGAAACACCGCCGACCGTAATGGAAGAATCCCAGGACATAAATATAACTTCGCCCGTTTTTGCGCGTTCTGCGGTAAACACGCCGTGGGATCTGACAAAAACGTCATAACACTTATATTTTACGATTGAAGGGATATTCTTTTTCCCTTACAGTTTAATAAACAAGCTCGTAGAAACTTTAATGATTTTGTGAGAAATTGCGTAAAAAATTACACAAATCAATTAAATTTGATATATTATAATAATTATAATATAATATAATTTGATAGATAGATAGATATTTTATATGGTACTGTAACGGGGATTGTATGTAGCAAGAAAATGGAACCACTGGATAATAATAAATGTGTATTGGATATTAAAAAAAAAAACAATTTTAAACATTAAAAATAATTTTACAACTCGCCGTCAGGCGGAATGACATCTCACGTCTAAAAGAACTTAAAAAGTTATTACAAACTAGCGGACCCGACAGACTTCGTCCTGTCAAAAAGATTTGTACAGTGGCAGTTTTTTGTTCCTAATTATTTTATAGATAATGTCGCAACCAAATCGCAAAAAAAGTCTAAATGACCTATTACATTTTGTGGCTATTCAATTTTGGAACGTGACATTAAATCCTCCAACGATGTATTCTGTGCTCCAACGCACGCACGCACACTGTTTTGATAGATATGATTGAATTTCAACTATATGTAGCGTTAATAAAGCGCAAATTGACTCTTTGATGTTAGGAACACACCTTCATTGCTTAGACAACAGTGAGTGCTTGCAATATGAACTTTATACAATAACAATAAAGCTCAATTCGACTGTACGTTTTAGTTAGAAAACGTTTGCATGGGAAAATAAAAGGGCTGTTTTTAGGGTATTTCCGATAATTATTCGAATTTTCCTCATTGTAAAATCCTCCTTGAACTTCAACGAACATTAACAAAAAAGAATTGGCCAAATTGATCCAGGCGTTGTTGAGTTATGAGCTTACCAACACATTTTGCGATTCATTTTTATATATAAGATAGTGAAAGATCACTACAGTACACACAACAATAATTGAGTAATAATCACAAGAAAAAAAAGAAAAATAAACAATTTATGGTACGAACAGGGAAACAGCCCTGCCCTCCATACAGAATAATTGAGGATCATGTGTGCTTCAGCAGCACAAAAAGGTCCATAGCTCAGCGCCAATATTTGCACAAGAGCAAAACTCGCTGATTTTCAGCTATAGCCCTGGGGCCGTCACTTCGATACTCAGCTGCCGCGTTTTACAGGCACAGTGACAGGTATATGTAGAGAATCGCAGCTTCGGTAGGCCATCAGTAGTAGAATGACAATTTAGTGAAGCACCCAGAAAGGAGCTCCTATCGAAGCCGTACGGCCCTTATGGGCAAGGTTCAAGCTTTAGTCGGTAGGATATTCTGATCGAGCTGCCTACATCCATCTGGAATCTGTCAAAAACACCGTGGCAATTGATATCCATGAGGATTCTTAGTAAATATATCAGATGACAATATTAAATATCTTTCTCTTATAAGCTTAAATGGTTTTCAAAAAACCAAGTAAGCAATTTATATTATTATGTTATTTATAGTAACATTACAAAGAGACAAGATTTAATTGTTTGTCAGTTTTTATTGAATAGCCTTTGCACTACTGTCTCGGTAGCACAGCTGCGGCGCCGCCGCGGGTCGCCGGCAGGCGCGAGGAAGTCGCGACCGCGTCGGCGACCCGGGATGGACCACGCCACCTCCGTGGCCGGGGGGCGTCGTCGGTGGAGGAGACCGGGGGAGGTAGTGAGCCTCCCCCGAGGAGGGCTCCCCTGTATCGGCGGGGGAGCGGAGGCTGGGGGTTCCCGGAAGTGGCTTGATGTTCCCGCGGGCTTCCTACATGCCTGAGGAAGGCCATCCCTGAGGTTTTTAGTGGGTAGGCCTCCCCCTTCTGGGGAGGAGAGCCCCACATAACCGCCGGCTCGCCACAGCCGGGGTATGCAATTTAATGCATTTTTCTCAGGGAAAAAAAAAGCCTTTGAACTACTGAACCGATTTTAATGAAAGTTGGCATAAGCGTAGTTTGAGACCTAGGGTTAATAATTGTAATTATCACCTATTTCCTGGGACTAAAACCGATAAAAACAATGAAATAGATTGATTGACCAAATTACATATGGTATGGGTTTGGTTTGGTTCCGGACCCAAAAAAGGAGATGATAACATCATTTTATCACGTCAAAGTATGTCTTAAAAACCCAAAACAAGAGAACGAATATTCAATAAAACTGAACTACACTGGTGGACAAATAAATCGAGCCACCCTTAACCCGTAAGTTCAAATGCAATTTCCTTCAAATATATGTACATTTGATAAATAAAAATTATGTTGGCAGCAAGGGCAAGTCATATCGAATACGGAGATAATAAACACAAACGCTTTCCATTAATCTTATGAGGGTAGAATGCGCGTTAAAAAAATTATCACAATTTTGCCGGTATTATCATAAAAATTTTTGTTTGTTTTGAGTGTATAAAAGTCGGTAGATTGAATTTTTTTTGTGGCTTTTTGCGTTGTTGCTTCCTCTGTCATTAGTCTGCAGATTGCGGTTGCTTTTCTTGGTAATAATGGATACTACGCCTCAGAAAGCTGCTCAAGCTGTCGCATTACTTCAATCGGGCATTGGTCAACGTCGGGTTGCTCAAATGTTAAGAATAAGTCGTTCTTCGGTGCAGCGCGTCTATAGAAGATACCTGGAGACTGGAGCCTTCGATCGACGCCCAGGAACAGGCAGGCCACGGGCTACAACCTCCGCAGATGATCGATACATCAATTTGAATGTCCTGAGGAATCGGCGTCTGAACGCGGTACAGGTGCAACAACAGCTTCGTGACGAACGTGGAGTGGTTATAAGTGCGCGTACAGTCAGGAGAAGGTTGGCCGAACGAAATTTGACACCTCGACGGGCTGCAACAGGCCCAAAATTAACAGTAGCTCACCGCAGAGCACGCCTTCAATTTGCTCGTGAGCATAGAGAATGGACACTGGATCAATGGGCACATGTTCTTTTCTCTGACGAGACAAGGGTATGTCTTTACGGAAGTGATCGAAGACAGAGAGTCTATCGTCGCCCTGGAGAACGTTACGCTCAGTTTTGTATCGAAGAAACGGTTGCATATGGTGGTGGCTCTGTGATGGTGTGGGGCGGCATTTCTCTAACAGCACGAACAGAGCTGGTTTTCATCGAATCCAATGCTCCGTCACGTGGATTGACTGCAGAACGATATATCCGTGATATTCTTGAGGATCATGTGGTACCTTACTCAGGATATATCGAAGATGAGATGCTTCTAATGCATGATAATGCAAGACCCCATACAGCGAGAATTGTTACTCAGTATCTTAGGGACGTTGGCATTCGTGCTATGGAGTGGCCAGCACGGAGCCCTGACTTGAACCCCATCGAACATCTGTGGGACGAGTTAAAACGCAGGGTTCGAGCCAGGATTCCGGCTCCTTCAACACTTTCTGGGCTCAAAATGGCGATAGAGGACGAATGGAACGACATCCCTCAAGACTTAATTGTTAAATTGATAAGATCAATGGGTACACGGATGCAAGCAGTTGTCCAAGCTAGAGGCGGCAATACACATTATTAAAACATTAATTTTTAATTGTTTTCCGATGTTATTTCTTTGTTTTTTTACTTTTAAAATTAAATCTTTAAAACGTTTTACTTTTTCTTTTAATTGACTTTTCATTCTAGAGGCACGTACTCAACAAATTAAGGTGTTACCCCATACAATTTACTTTTATTGTAAAGCTTATAAAATTACTTATCTAATGATACCACTTTCATCAAAATTGTATTCATGCATTTGAAGGAAATTGCATTTGAACTCAAGAGTTAAGAGTGGCTCGATTTATTTGTCCACCAGTGTATATAAGATAGAGAAGAACTATATGAAAAATAGAACATCTAGATTCTCATAACCCTTAGCTTAGGGCAGAATTTATCACCAAAAAGGGGTGGCTTAGACTGGATAGATTTCAGTCAGCGAGATGACTTGATATACATGGCTGTCTTGGATACGTCTGTCTTACCTTTTTCTGCAGTCAAACAACAGTGTTTTCCTTAAAGTGTTCCGGTTCGAACAGTGCGATGGGCAGTGAAATTATTGGGTACTGCGATTTTTTAATTCCCGTCACAATGTGGTTCTGGCTCTAGGGTTTGCAGATTTTCCGCGAATCTAATAGGAACCATACTTTTTTGTATTATCGTTTTAGTCGAGATAAGCATTGCTGGACATAGGCATCCTCCAAAGATCTACACAGCTTAACTTGGAAATCCTTATGGGGTAATTTGGGCCGTACCACTATAGTGGGTTGGTTGGAGTTTCGATTGTTTTTAGCAGGGTTGCACCACGAGCAAGTAAGGTTGACTTGGGTCCTGTCAAGTGTAATTCGGAATCCCTTATACAAATAAAGGGACAGCTCCCCATGTAACAATTAACTAATTTGTTTGTTTGTCTACTACTCGTTTTTTAACGATACAGATTTCACGGTTGAAAAAAATAGAAAATTCGAATCTTACATGCGGTTATTGATTATATTGTTAAAAAAGCACGTCTTTAACGCTCAAAACGAAGTTATACGAAAGAAAATATTTTTAGAATGCATCTAATAACAATTAAAACCATACACGCTCAGAGCTTAGTGCAGTAACGCGGCCTTTAAATAACACGTACGCAGAATCGAGATAGCACCAATATTTATTAGTATATCTATTGCTCTTTGAGAATAGGTGCGCGCCGACGAGCTTAAAGCTTATCAGATAACGAACCTTGCGCGTAAAGTGCAAAGCTTAAGGTACAGGTGTACTCACGGCTACGGAGAACGGAAACGAAGCACAGTTATCGTTTTTCGTTCTGGCGAAAGTAATATTGTGTTTCTTTGATTTGCTGCGGCTTAGTGTAATTCATACAAATATTATAAACGCGATAGTTTTTTTTATGGATGTATGTTTGTTATTCTACGATTTATAAAGATACTAGCCGATGCCCGCGACTCCATTCAAGCCGTAGGTCCCTTATGCTGGCTGAGTTTAATTAGTAGGTCACGTGGTCAGACCGCTCTGAGGGGCGATCGCACTAATAAATCGCAAGCGAAACGCAACCGAACCGTTCGGCTTAACCAATCCGAACGCCACAATATCACGTCATCTGTTCGATGACGTGATATTCTAGCTCTCGGATTGGTTGAGTGGAACGATTTGGTTTCGTTTCAGCTGCGATTTGTTAGTGCGATTGCCTCCCTGGTCACGTGCAACATAACCAACGTGACACTTGCCATTACGGTGATATTCTGGGTACATTTCGTGCTCCTTAGTGAGGATTCAGCCTCTCTCACGAGAAATGCATAGGATATTATCTTTGAATCTCCAGAATAATCAGGCAGTTAAACGTACCAGCGCTGTGTCCGCCTTAGTCACGGAGACAATCGGAATGCTTGAACAATTAACATTTCGCCGAGACTGATCATCTGGCGAGATGCGAAGATTCCAATATGGCCAGAGCTCTTAATTATGGCAAGAACAGTCTTTCGTGCTCGCTATGCAATACGGATGTAGTCTAGTATCTATGTGAATCAACATAAAAAGATTTTCAACGATACAACTATAGGTATATCTATAGCCGTTTTATTAAATAACGCCATTCAATTATATGCCTAACTTAGTATAATGTTCAACATACAGGTCATGTATTACTAACAAGGCTAGTATAGCCTAACCCTACACCCACCCACAAACATTGCAAATAAAGGTTTTTTAGTTGAACTTAATATTTCGCATTTTTCAAGACATTGAAATATAAATCTTATAAATATTTGTAAAAAGTTCGTTAATTTCTTTTAATATTATATTGTACGTACTAGATTGTGTAAAAAACAATGTCTTTGCAGCTCAACTTTCTGATCTTGGGAAACATTCAATGTAAGTCGTGATACAAATCGGTTTCCTAAGTATTGTTACAATTGGTTGATCTGTGATCCAACATCAATTGGTGCATTTATCGCTCGATACGTTATGTGAAACAACTTTCTTTTGTGATCGATTGTTTTGATATCTGCTTCATTGCAGAGTTGTAGGTAGGAAATGAAGCTATTGATTGCGGGTCATTACTGTCAGTGAACTAACCGCTAGCTTGCGGCTTTATTTACTGTTTTATAGAATTTGACAGGATTTAACTATTGTGTTCTTTTTTCAAATATGTACTCGTAACAGAAACAAGGGTCCAGATTTATTTTCACAAATAGTAGACGACTAAATTACTTTTTATCACATAATTGTCTACCAGTGAAAATCCCATCCAACTATTTCGGAGCTAATTCATCAAACAGGCTAAACTCACAAGGCTGCCTGAAACCATAACATGGCCGCTTAGAGTTGTGTTAAAACAACATTCAAATAAAAACACCGCTCTTGCAGCGTATAACTCTATTTCATTTATACTGCGATTTTTTCTAGAAATTATTATGTGACAGCTTTCTAATGTTAAGTTTGCTATACCTACCATACCAGGGGGCATGTTTTTTTTCATAGGATAAGGCAGCAAACGAGCAAACGGATCACCTGATGGTAAGCGATAACCGTTGCCCATGGACACCCGCAACACCAGAGGAGTCACAGATGCGTGGCCGGCCTTTTAAATGCGAATATGCTCTATGTTTGGTTCTGGCGCCCATTAAAACAATATCTGCCTCGCCCCTGAGAGGGCGAGCGCTCCGATGAAGCCGATAGGGCTTTCTGCCCGGCCAAAGGCATTAGGCAGTGTTTAGTTGGTAGGCTGACCTTCTGTCAGAGTCCAACATAACCACCCGCCGTAGACCGGTTGCGGGTGGTATCCGGTGCGAGGTCGTCCAAGCACCAGGGGGTTGTCATAGCGACCACTGTGGTGGCCCGCCCCCTATGAGGATTCACTGCCTCCTCCCGCGAGGAAAAAAAAAATAAAAAAAAATAAAAAAATAACATTGTTCACATGTATGCAGTAAATTTTTTGACTTTGACTGCTGTAACCATAAACATAATTAACATTAAACTTAAGTTAACAAATTCGTTCATTATATTAATCTCCTTAACTAAATCTCTCTTAAAGATAATATCTTGCTTGTAAATTATAAATAGCGCGGACTGCTCTTTTTTGACGAACAAAAATACGTACTTTAAATGCTAGCAGCCGACCTCCATAATAGTAAACCATAGGAGCACACTGTGAAAATAACTAAAGCAACTATAAGTAAATAATTTAAAAAAATAAAATAACTCAGGTGATTTATATTATGTATGATGGCATGACGAATCCGAACTGATTTAAAACATCAAAGAAGAACATCTAGGAGGTAGACTCTGTACCAGGGTCGTCTGCATGGGTACCTCCGTCTTACCTATTTCCGCCGCCAAACAGCAGGGTTCGCTTTGCTGTGTTCCGGCGTGAAGGGTAAGATAGGCAGTGAAATTACTGGGTACTGTGACTTTACATCTTATGTCACAAGTTGGCAACGAACACTGTGGTTCTTGTGAGGTTTGCAGATTTGCTGCGAATCTCGTGGAACCACATGTACTGTAGGCGACTGTTACCACTTACCATCAGGTGCAGCTTGCTCCTGCTTGTTTGTCAAATTTAGCAAAAAAAAAAAAAAAAAAAAGAAGAAAGATAGAGGGAAGATGATGAAGAGAAAGTCCAAGCTCAATAATTAAGACAATAATAATATTTCAAATATGGCGGGCTCGCCGGCGGGCTCGGCGTTACTCGCCGCTCACTAAATAGGTCTCCCGTAAAAGCAGACCTAAGGAAGCAACATTAGCGACAATAATAAAAAAAATATTTCAGAGATGGTACATTTACATATACAAGCTCCATATTTATGTTAGTAACATTGAAAACTTGAACAAAAGTTAGTAATTTTGAACTACACTCACAGGCATATTTAACCGCCCACCGTTATTTCTCTTCACCCTGTTTGTTTACGTTAACTATGGCTTATGCACTCTTGTATTTTTTGTCAAGTGGGTACTTCAGCAATAAAATAAACACGTATACTCTCATTTTGTTGCATAAGATTGTGTCACCGAATCATTTTTCGAATTTAGTCGTTGTTAGACATTATTAGCGTTGCGTCACAGAATAATCAATCCTTGTTTCATTTTGCCGTAGTGGATCAATATTATTCAATTTGACTTTAAAGTGATTGTTCATCGTTTTTAAATCTAAAAAATTCCGCTGGATGCGACTGGTGCAGCCAGGGCAGCTTTGGCCGATGCTGGGTACAGTCAACGTCGCATCGCTCGTACACTCGGTGTAACCACGGTACGGGATGCTATCAGACGATTTCGGGAAACTGGTTCGTACACCCGGAGACCAGGTCAAGGTCGACATCGCTGCACTTCAGCTCGAGATGACAGGTTCGTTGTCAGTAATGTCCTAAGAAATCGGTTTTGCACCGCTACTGAAGCTCGTACGTGGTTTTTGAGTTTGAGTGTGAGAATGTGAGTTAGTGAACGTACAATAAGACGAAGACTGGCAAAAAGAAATCTGAGAGCTTTTCGCCCAGCTCGAGTGCCAGAACTGCTCACTCAGCACCGTAGAGCTAGACTTGGTTTTGCGAGAGAGCATGCTGACTGGACTATGGAGGAATGGAAGGACGTACTGTTTTCAGATGAGAGTAGAATAGCCTTAAGAGGTCCAGATGGACGTCAGCGTATCGACAGGCGCCAGAATGAAAGGCAAGAAAGCTCCATGCGCTTTAACCGAAACAGTGGGTTACCAAGGAGGGTCCATAATGGTTTGGGGAGGTATCTCTTACGAGGCTCGTGCCGATCTTGTTGTGTTTGACAGAGGCAGTGTGAACGCTCAAAGGTACGTGGAGGAAGTTCTTCAAGAACATGTCGTACTTTCGCGCCATTTATTGGATACAACTTCAGACTAATGCATGAAAATGCACATTGCCATACGGCAAGATCAGTCACTGATTATCTTAATGAGGTCGGGATTCAAGTTCTACCTTGACCTGCACGCAGTCCCGACCTCAATCTAATTGAACACATTTGGGATAAGCCAAAAAGATGCATACGAGCAAGAGTACCAGCACCTACGACCTTGAGGGAGCTCAAGACGGCTGCGATAGAGGAGTGGCACAATATTCCCCAATCGGACATCCAGGACATTATGGATGGATTACCAAACCGGCTCCAAGAAGTCATTAGAGCCCGTGGCGGAAACACCCATTATTAAAATTTTATTAAAAAAAATTAAAACATGTTCTTTTTTTCAAAATTTAAAATTACCAATTTTGACAAAATTTCGTTCAAAATCGTTTTCTTTTGTGTACTCGTGAATAAACAACGTGATTTAAGTCTTCTTGTATTTAAGTTTACCTTGATGATTGTTTTCAACTTATCATCCCATGAAATATGGGCTAAAATCCTGAATTTCCGCAAATTCAACGAAAAACGAGGTGGGCGGTTAATTGTGCCTGTGAGTGTATTATAAAACTTATTTACGCCAAAAACCTGTTTCGCGCTTGTTGCCCACACGCGCTCCCTAGTAGATAGTAGTTAGTGTGGCAACGTGGTGGCTGGACTGGACTGACGCGACAATAACAGACCGACCTGTACGCGACCCGCGCATTTGAATTTTTATTCCTATTTACGAGTATTGTGAGTGTACCTAAACTGTGCCAGTGAGAATATTGAAGAGAAGAAAAGAACTCAGCCTATGGTCAACCTAGGGTTCTCCAAAGGCGTAGTGAAAACGAGGCAACAATTTGATTTGACATTTAACAAAGAACGATAACAGGGCCCAGGACATTAATAATAATAATAATAATAAAGGCGTAGGGAAGTGACGACCCCATCGCCCGCTGGTGGGGTATTTAATGCCCCTTAACTGCCATAAATGCCCCATCAGTGCAGTCAGTCTCCCTCAGGGCAGCTTGTGGCGAGCTGTCGGTGAGTTGCGTCACCGAGGGTACCGATGTGCTTCAGGGGGGCGTATGCCACCCGCCTCTGTCTAGCCTTAACCAGCCGGACAGAGTGGAGTCGCAAGAGCAAATGCTCGAAGGGTGGAAGTGTAATAATGTCATAACGCCGACGGCGTCTCGATCGCTGTCGCAGACACACCTCTCTACACCCTTAGCCGTTCACACCAATGTTGCTCTCTTCGCACCAATATTGGTCTGCTTTTTTGGAGGGCCCATTTAGTGAGCGACGAGTCACCACCTGCCATATTTAAATCAATTAGGAGGCTTTGAGAAGGCAGGTGACTGGAGTCTCTTCCATAGCCCGGTTTTCATTACCACCTAAATCGAAATGCAATAGGCCACAAACGTTTTGACCACTAATGACAGTAGTTTCTGTGCATCTAACTAGGTATAGTCTTTGGCTGCATTTTTCATGGTGCAGATAGAGATTAAACCCAGTTGGTACACTCCACGCACACTTTCATTAAATTTCGCTTAAATGGCCTCTACGCGTTGGATCTGTATCCCCGCGCAAGCCTTATAAAGGACCGTGTCTTATAAAGATACGTGATTTAAGCTACATAATAATAATACTAGGTTTAAGTTTTTTATAGTATTTATATTTATTTTATATATCTATATTGTAAAAAACTTAAATTTAAGATTATTAATTAAATATATGAATAATAATAATAAACTCTTTATTGCACATAAAATAAATACAAGAAATAAAGTAAAGAAACAAAGACAATTATGAGAAAACGGCGGCCTTATTGCTAAAAACAATCTTTTCCAGGCAACCTTAGATAAGAGAAAAACGAAAACAAACTAGTAATTTTGGGAATAGGTGCAATTATTGTGAAAGTATTTAAAGTAAAATTACGTTAAGAATTTAAGGACAGGAAATGGATACGGACTTGGTTCTTAAAGGACTTAGTTTGCGCTCTCCTAATACTCTCAGGGAGAGAATTCCAAAGTCGAACGGCATAAGAGGGAAAAAAGTAAGAGAGAAAATTAGTACTGCAAGAAGGGATATCAAGAGTCAAGTTAAAATTCGCTCGTAAAACGCGACTGGAGGAAGAGGACCGAAAAGGGAACAAAGACTTAAGGTATGCTGGAAATGTAGGAAGAAATAAGATATTGTAAAGAAGAGATAAAATATGCAAATCTCTGCGCTGCCGAATAGGAAGCCATTGAAGTTTGGAGCGATGGTGAGAAACATGGTCAAATTTACGCAGATTGCAAACAAACCTGATGGCCACATTTTGCAGACGCTGAAGCTTGTCAAGTGACTCCTCCGACAGACCCACCCAGGCAGCGTCAGCGTAGTCAATTAAGGACAATAAGAGAGATTGAGCTAACACTGTTTATATATAAAATTTTACCCTAACAACGAACGTTGTACAAAATAATTTTTCGAACCGACTAAACGCTCGTTCACATTTATTTGTAAAACCAGTTCATCTAACTCAATTGCCAACAGCACCACAAAATCGAACATTCCCCGATTTATATCCACTGTCACGTCAAGAAAACTCACTCGGCTGTTATCGTATAATGTCACTCAATTTCCACTCCAATTTAAAGCGATTACACATTAGAATGGGACCGTTCTCCGAAGGTCCTCGCTGACCCTCGGTCTGCGTGATTCAATACACGTGATATTGCTTTCAATTTCGTCACAGCGGGAGATCATATAAGTATTATGAATATTCGTCGTTTTCACGATCACTAAAATATAACGGATATTTTGTTTTTTTTTTCCTATAGGGACTCATCTAAACTTACATGTATGGAAAAACTACTAAGAATCAAATCATTTTATAATAATTCATTTCAACATCAAACTTAAAAGCGAAATAGGAGAAATCTATTCACATTGAAGATATATTAGGAGTAAGTATAAAATTGCTGTTTTGTATGGGGTCTTCAAAGAATTTGGTTTTCCTTATTTATTTGATAACCAAGAGAGCAAACTTGTGAGCTGAGTGAAATTGTAAGCAATTTGATGTACCTCTATGCCAACTAATTTTCTTGTCTTCAAAACCATGTTATTAATGCATATAAACCAAAAAAAATGTATTATTTTACAACATCCTTATTCCAGATTAATTTCTAAACAAAGCTTCCACTTTAGGTTTAAAAAGTTATGCGAAAATATCTACGGCGATGAAATTTTTATTGAAAGTTACAAAACTTGAGTTATTGGCGTATTATAAGAACAATACTTCCTATTGTAGCCTCTAGTTCAGATATGTCGTTCATATAACTTACTATTAATGCAACATAATGAATATTTTTGACGTGACAACGTCTATTAAAACTCGAAAACACCGTAACGGCCGAATCTGACGCCACACGGAGCCACGCACATTACTCATAATAATTAATTTATGTATAACTTCAGAAGCAGAAAATTTAAACAAACTATGAAATAAAAATATAAATGTTATACATTATTTTATTTTAAATATTTTTTTATACTTTCTTTACATTCAGGTGCACAGTGAAAAATATCTGCTGCTGAACTGTGTTGTACAATGGTCAAGATACCTAATTTAATTTAATTTTTAATTTTGTTTATTCCTTTCGTGTTTTTTCCTATTGTTATATACATTGTTTATTTGAAAATAGTTCAAACATGCTTCTGGATTCTGGGTTCAAGTCTGGTTTAAAAAAAATATTTTGATGTTAGTAGGTATATAATATAAATTATGATTTTAACCTGTTGTGTTTAGCATAATAATTAATTAATTAATAAAATTTGCTAACAAATTTGAATCACTCGCACATTATTTGACGTAATATTTCAATACTAAAACACAATCAATTTTTATTTTAAAATTATGACATATGCCCATTTATAAATAAAAATATTGCATTATATCTTAATAGGATGAAGAATTCAACGTTCTTCTTATATTATACTTATACAAAAAACACAATAAATAAAAATAAACTTGCCGTTCCAACGTACAGGCTACAAAAAACTAGAAGCTCGTTTATGGGCAAATGTATAAATGTTTAAGTATAACAAGATTCCACATAGTGTAGCTGAATTGCCTCTTCATAAGTTCAAGGTACCTACATGTTAAAATGACGCTAATGAGTAAGGGCTATAACAAAGTCAATGATAATTTAAATGATGCCAATGCTTGGTGTTGATTTGAGGATGCATTCTAAAGTGTAAATAATTGTTTTCCCCTATAAATTGTAAACATATGTACATTGTATGATAACGACATAATTTATTGTAAATGTTGTTATTACTTTTGATAAAGCTGGTAAGTTTCTTGCGCCCATTCTTCTTATCAGCTAAAAAATACGTCCTGAATGGGTGGTAGGAAAAAAAATTTGGACGATTCAAAAGAGCTTTCTATAAGTCATATTTGAATAAAGTTGATTTTGATTTGATATTCTCTTCAGTAGATCAAATATTAGACGAGAACACTACCTATATCATATTAAGTTTTCATATGACCAGTCCATTCGCCCCTCCGAGAGGATTTTCTCGAATCTATCATTACCTTTCTCATTCACATCCCTACCGCTGACCCGAGTTAGAAAGGGACACAGCTGTACTTAGGGACGTATGAAAATTTTATGCGCTCACAGTTTGTTATCCACGACTCCTTGTAAATAAAATTGAATATTCAGAAAGGTGTCCAGGAAATCACGGCTATCCAGCTCGGACAGGGGCACGATTCTCATGCAATAGAAAAAAGTTCACATTCGTAAAAAAGTTCGAAGTTCGAATTTTTTTCGAATGTAACACAGTTAGTCTATTCTCAGAAGTTCACAATCGAACTAGTTCGCATGAACGTCATTCGAACAAAACGAGTGATACGGACCAGTAGAAGTGGACATTCGAATACGAATTTAAATCAAAGTTTGATTGGATATACTTTTTGTTTGTATTGATTTGACTTTACATAGGAAATGGACGAATTTATTGTAGTTTATTAGTTCAAGAGGCAGCGAGTTTATTAAACATTTTCGATTAAATAAGAACCTTACATTAGAACTCATCCAAATGTTTCAGCCAGTGATTCAACAGCGATCACGCATTGACTTATTAAAAACAAAGGTAGGCAAAATAAAAAAATATATATATGTATATATATATATTCTACATATATATATATATATATATATATATAATATATATATATATATATATATATATATATATATATATAATATATATATATATGTAGAAAATATCGGAAATAAATAATTTTTAATTTCTCGTTTGAAAGTTGTTTACTAAAAATTTAAGAGTTTTAAAATTCAAGTGTCATATTAATAAAATAATATATTTTTAAAAGTAATATTTACGTATAAAATCTATTAGTAGATGAAGCAGTAACAGCGTTTTTATAAACGCTTAATAATTACGTAATTTATTATTTAATTTATACCCGACGTACTATTTCGAATAGTAATCGTTCTATGGGTGCTCAGAATACGAGATAAATGAAACATTCGAACTTATCAGTAGAGCGGAGAAATTCGTATACGAATTTATTTCGTATATGGAAAAAATTCGATTGCATGAGAATCGTGCCCCAGGACCCGACCCTATTTCATTTCGGGATAGGATTAGTACTTCAATTGATATTATCTAATAGCAATTACTTTCTTGTTTGGGTACAGCCGTTTTATTTTTGTAACATCCAACTTCACTTGTAACTTATTTAATTGAAATGACTAGAATTATTAAATTTAACATCATATCAAATTTACTTAGTCATTACAGCTAACATTATCTACAATGCTAATTTTAGTGTTTTAGTCATTTCAACTAAATAATTACAACACGCAACTACACTGTTTAATTTATGTGACAAACCCGATTAGCAGCTACTGCTAACCAAATGTCGACTACCGCTTACTAAGTAAAAACGAATTTAACCATCTTCCCGTTATCCAACCATTAACCAAACATAGGAGCAAGGAATGACGTGTTCACTCACTCGCTATGTGACTAAATGAAACTACACCATGTGACCGACTTTTAACGGCATATTTTCGACGCATTAAAGTCAAAGTCAAAGTCAAAATAATTTATTCAATTTAAACCTTTACAGGTACTTATTGACGTCACAAGAATAATAATATTAATAAAACTACAATAAATTTAAAATAGAAAAGACAATAAATTATTAATTAATTCCTTAATCGCACTTGTATGTACAAGTGCGATTAAGTCGCGTCCATCTTCCAAATCAAGTTTTAGAATATTAGATACACAACATTAAAATTATAATTTCTATGAGCTATCCCACGAGGAGCAGGTAAGAGTCATATCCAAACTGATTTATCATTTAAATAATCTTTAACAGTGTAGTACCCCTTTTTAAGAAGACTATTTTTAATGTGAGTCTTAAACTTATTTATCGGTAATTCTATAATACTCTTTGGTAATTTGTTGTAGTATTGTATACTTTGCCCTACAAATGATGCAGTAATTTTCCGTAGCCTAGTTTGTGGTACAACAAGTTTGTCTTTGTTACGTGTGTTTAGCTTATGTATATCACTTCGTTTAGTATATGTATTGATATTATTATGAACATAGACAAGGCAATTAAAAATATATTGCGAGGCGGTAATCAGTATACCAATATCTTTAAATCTCTCTCTAAGAGAAGTTCGAGAGCTTAATTTGTAAATAGCGCGGACAGCTCGTTTTTGTAAAATAAAAATAGTTTCTATGTCAGCTGCAGTGCCCCATAAGAGTATGCAATATGACATTAAATTGTGAAAATAACTGAAATAAACTGATCTGGCAGTATCAATATCTGTTAATTGTCTGATTTTCTGTACAGCATATGCGGCTGAGGCAAGTTTACTGGCTACTACTGAGATGTGGGGGCCCCATTGTAACTTTGAGTCAATCGTAACACCGAGGAAGACAGCTGAGTCCACCACTTGTAATTTTTCTTTGTCGAGTATGACTGTCGTGTCAACTAATTTTACATTTGGAAGGGTAAACAAAATACATTTTGTTTTCTTTGCGTTTAGTTGAAGGTTATTTTTACTAAACCATTTTAATACTTCTGCCAAAGCGATGTTTATATCATAAGCGATGTTTATATTAGTACAATGTCTAACTCTTGTTTGTACATGGCGATTAATGACAATACAATATTATAACAATATCTGTGATAGATCAAAAATAAAGGTACCCCATTGATCTAGTTATACTATGTATGCCAATAAAATGCCTTTTATTCCCCTCAGGAAGAGAGGCAGAGTATTTTCTCAACGGAGCGAGAACCCCGCCCAGAACCAAGTAATTCATTGACCACGGTAATATATCAGCATTCACACGTAATAATGCAAAGGGATCCAGCATAGTAGGTACGTGTCTGTCAGTTGGAGTAAATTAAACAGCTCCGTGTTGGTGATGGATGACACTTCACTCCTAGCGTCAGTGTGGCTTTTCATCTTTCAAGCGGTCACATTAAACCGTTTCACTGACACAAAGTATTTTGTATATTTGTGTTAATTACGAAGTCTACAGCCGGAGGCTCCAAAAAAAATCAAACTTTACTTTAAAATTATTTAATTAAAAGAAATTACAATAAAATTACGAGCTAGATTTTAAGTGACAACTCTTCGATGTTAGAAGTAATTATAATTATTAACTTAATTCGTCTATTTAAGAAAAGTAGGTTTTGCGTCATCTTCTGCTGAGTCTGCGCCTCGTGCAGAGTGTTGATTTGGGGCAATGCTGACAACGCGATCCTCGTATATTAGGGTTCCGTAACATGTTTGTAACGTTTCATTTTATTAAATAATAAATGCAAATAAATATGAACGTTTGCATTTTGCTAACAAAATATGCTAAACTGAGACAAGACTCTAAACCGCGATTTCAGCAAACCGCATTGACGCCGAAATCATTCGGCCACCGAGTACTATGCATACTAGTGGATCACTTTATTTGCATCTTCACCTTTTACTTTGTTAGGCCAAAGTAGATTTTATTTACTGTATCTGTAAAAATACAGGGAGAATATGTTACATACATACATACATACACTCACGCCTTTTTCCCACGGGGGTAGGCAGAGATTACGTCTTTCCACTTGCTACGGTCTTTACATATCTCTTTCGCTTCATCTACTTTCATAACATTCCTCATACATGCTCGACGATTGCGGGTACTTCTGACCTGGCCTTTTTTGAGGACACTTTCGATTTGTTCGAGAATATGTTACAGATTCCCAAAATCTTGGTTCAAAATAAAGCATGCTAACAAATCTGTGTTTATGTTTAGCATTTTGTTTAAAAATGAAAAATAAATGTAATTCGTTTACATATTTTACGTTTGTTGTATTAAAATAATTTCCTTGATAATTGTTCTTAAACACTTTTTGACAAAATTTGTGGTTTATTTCGTAATCACTTCACACGAATTTTTAATTTTACAGTCCATTTTCCGCTACCAACAGAATAGCTTCTACAACTCTGCCATTATGTACATCCCCATCCATGCAGTCCTTCCGGCAATTGGAAGAAAGGAGAAGCAGTTCTGAGTTTCGATTCTGAAATTGAGATTAGCTTTTACGTTAAGATGCAATTGTGTCTCTTAGCAAACGGTGATGATGGAGTTAATCTCATTTTTAGTCACGCCAGGACTTTTCTAAGTCCCGTTTCGATATAGCCTTATAAAAGGTCTTCTAATATAGAGTCTCCTGTAATTGACCATATAATTTCTGGATTCCAGCTCCAAATTACCTAACTTTTGCTTATCATTTTTGCCTTGCGTTGAAGTATCTCGTCGGTGTTAGTTAGCTGGGATTTTTCCGCACTTATTCTCATAATTGGGTCATGTGATAATTGACTTTTCTTTCCTTACTTCAACCATCTGAGATCCTCTCAGAATACCAGAAGCCTCTTGGAGCTATATACGGAATGCTTTGATGTTTACAATGCTTTATAGGGTTCCAGGGCCAAAGTCGTTCGATCGTGTTTGTCGCCTGGGATTTCTTATCCCTTAAAATGTATACTGTCTCTCTATACTGTAACTAAACTAATAGTATATAGAAGTAAAATTTCTGAGATTAATTAGTAGTATGCGAGTCGAGGAACGGCTCCAAATTTTTTATTCGAGTTAACGCAAAAAAAACTAATAGCTTATAAAAGTAGCAGTGGCTGAAGAATTACTAGCTCGAGAACAACATTTAATCGTAAACACTGCCTCAAACTGCAGTTTAATATTTAAGCTTGGTAGAGCAGCTTTAATTACAACTTCAAAGGCCCAGTAGCCCGGGATTACCGCGGGCTCTCACCCCGGGATAAATCTGGACCGGGACAGAGGACTGCTGTAATTAGCAGGAACTGCTCATTAAATGTTACTAATTAATAAAGACAGCCTGTTGTTTGGTGAACTGATATGCTCCTGGATTAGGTGATAAGAGCCAAAGGAGGGAACAATATAATTTTAACATTGAAATTACATTTCATTAATTTTATGATATTCGAAGTTTAAATAAAGATGAGTTCACCTCATTAGAGTCGATGGCTTTGAGAGCTGTTTGGCTGTCAAAGTATATATATACATACATTGCTCGATATAGTTTCTTATATTTCATTTTCTGAATTTGCGACACAAACAGTTACAATAATACATAAAAACTAAACGAACATAAACCACTAAAATGTCCACATAAAGATGAGATATTAGATTCTGAGCAATATCAAGTTAATTAACATTATATGTACATTCGAATTAAGTTTTTGAACTTAGACATACTTAAATTGAAATTACATGTATGTACATCGAGAAATTTCTTATTATATAATATATATGTTATGTTGTATGTCTTATTATATATATATATGATTTTGTTTATCTACACTAATATTATAAAGAAGAAAGATTTGTATTTTTGTATGTAACGAATAAACTCAAAAAGTACTGGACCGATTTTAATAATTCTTTTTTCATTAGAAAGCTACATTATCACTGAGTAACATAGGCTATATTTAGTACTAGATTACTATAGAAATCTTTAGAAATTCTTATTAAGACCAACCGAAGGTGTAAAAAAAATTTGCCATAAAATGTGTTTCATCGCTTACGCTGCGAAGAGTAATGTCTACCCGTGCGAAGCCGGGACGGACCGCTAGTGATGGTATAAATTTATATGATAGCTTATATGCCTGAACACATAGCAGACAGTATAATTGCAGTACACCAGTAGTCGAATGTTACCACATCTTTGGAAAGAAAACGAGATGAAACATGTCATGTATATTATAAGCCTGTCGCCGCAGAGAAATATATTAACAATGTAATTTCTTTTCTTGAAATTAATTAAGTTATGAATGATATTAATCATCATGATGCAAAGTCCTTATTAATAAGTATTTTTATGTGAATTTCAAAATATTTTAAATATTATTGTGTTTAATTTCAACCCTTTCTTAAGGTCATTAAATATGCAAGTTTGCTTATGTAAGCTATTGAAATCTGGTCAATTAATAATATTAAAATGGAATAGTTTACAGATTCTAAATTAAAAGATAAGTTTACAACGTACAAAATGCATAAAATAAATTAACGAAAATGTGTACAAAACAGTTATAACAGAACGCGCTCCCCAACATGGCGTGTCGACAATTTACCAAAACAAATATTCTCAAAAGGCGCAACTCCATTATCCACAAGAGCAAAGACAAAGACGAGTATTCCCTACACTGTTTGGATTCTACCAACAATTCTATGTTTGCACAAATCCAGTACTCGTTTGTGCTCGCTTAATTCAAAAGTTTTCCTTGTAGCGCAGCGTTGGACGTGTGTGTAACTGCGGCTACCGCTTCGTTTAGAGTTTCATAATAAAAGTCACCAGCCCTCCTGCTAGCAAGTTGACATTTTGTAAGCATGTCGAGTACACACCTCTTTAAGTCTATTGTTTTAATGTTTTTGCTTGGTTTGTCTAATGTCCAGCATTGATCACTTAAGTGTTTACAATATGTATGTCTATTGTAAGCACTTAATAATAATCTTTTCGAGTAAATATATCTTAATATTAAATTTAAAAACGGTAGTACTTAGTGACTTTTATGTTCTATAAAGTGAAAGAAGTAGAGAGTTGTTTTTGATCATGGTGGATTATCCAAATCTTTTTGCAATCTGCCACTAAATATACGCATCGGCAAACGTTCTGCCACATAAATTATTTCTGGATCCATCCACCTACGTCCAAATTCGTCCAAATAATACATACACTTTGACCTTTGACTTTGAGCTTATGTCTCTCGTAATAGCCGTGATTATTGTAGTGCAAATGTAAAGCCTAACTTGTCGCTTGCCGTACATATTTTATCGGATGCATTGATCTTAGGTTGATTGCTTACCCGGGATGGACCACGCCCCTTCCGTGGCCGGGGGGCGTCGTCGGTGGAGGAGACCGGGGGAGGTAGTAGGAGACTAGAGGAGGGCTCCCCTCTAGACAGGGGAGCGGAGGCTGGGGGTTCCCGGAAGTGGCTTGATGTTCCCGGGGGCTCCCTACATGCCTGAGGAAGGCCATCCCTGAGGTTTTTAGTGGGTAGGCCTCCCCCTTCTGGGGAGGAGAGC
This sequence comes from Scirpophaga incertulas, assembly GCA_036419045.1. Taxonomy (NCBI): domain Eukaryota; kingdom Metazoa; phylum Arthropoda; class Insecta; order Lepidoptera; family Crambidae; genus Scirpophaga; species Scirpophaga incertulas. Next base: position 2,784,881 of record CM071631.1, on the reverse strand, counting down.
CCCACATAACCGCCGGCTCGCCACAGCCGGGGTATGCAATTTCATGCATTTTCCTCAGGGGAACAAAAAAAAAAAAGGTTGATTGCTTAAAACTGGAATAAAGCCGCAGTGCTAGAAAAATGTCGCTATACGCTGCAAGAAAGGTATCTGTGTTTTAATATTATTGTAGCTCTACTAAGCAGTCTTTGTAGGTCTCGGGTCTTATATAAGTAATACTGTGCTTGTGCTAGCAGCATAACATACAAAAACAACATAATCTTCACAATAGCTTACTTCCAATTCACCATATTTTTGAGTTCCACTATGAAGAGTAGAAAATACTGTGAAATTACTGGGTACTATGACATTACATTTTATGTCACATATTGGCAACGTACTCTGTAGATCTTCTGCAACACAACAGAAGAAATATAAACTAGTTTTACTGCGAAAATCAAAGATCAATCAACAACAGATCTTACAAAGAAAATTGCTCTTGAATCTACCTCTATTTACACAGTACTGTCAGAAAACATTTCTGGCAGTAATGACCAATTAGAACGACATATTGCGGTTCGCCGACAACCTTTTGTTTGCCGACAGAAAACATGGGTCAATCAATCCATAATCCTTGATATCTGAAGTAGTTTCTCGCAAATAAAGGGTGGCCTTTTCAGAGATTTACTCTCTACGAATGAGTACAAAAAAAAAATATGGAAGCCGTGACCAAATAATATCAAAATCGAAATATTTTTTATTCAAATAGACCTTTACTTGACGACAGAACAAAATTCAAATTAAGAAAGCAGAAAGATCTATATAACCTCGATCTAATGAACTGAAACTACTACAAATCCCACCAACAACCCATAGCCACCCATAGCCATCATGTTTTTACGGGAGATGCGCGCAGAATCTGCACTACATACAAATTGTTTAAACTGCCTCCCTTTTCCCTCTCCCCGTTCTGGGTCGTATGTACACACAAACGCCTTCGATTCTGCTTACAGTCGCCGTATGCACACAGCTCGTGGTACCGCTGGCTTCTTTAACTATGTGTTTCCTTTTTTCGGTTGTAGAGTAAAACAAAATAGTTTGAATCTTTTTTTAGTGAAAATCTTATATATAAAAATGAATCGCATAATGTGTTGGTAAGCGCATAATTCAACAACGCCTGGACCAATTTGGCCAATTCTTTTTTGTTAATGTTCGTTGAAGTTCAAGGAGGGTTTTTACAATGAGGAAAATTCGAATAAATATCGGAAATACCCTAAAAACAGCTCTTTTATTTTCCCATGCAAACGTTTTCTAACTAAAACGTACAGTCGAATTGAGCTTTATTGTTATTGTTATAGTATAAAGTTCATATTGCAAGCACTCACTGTTGTCTAAGCAATGAAGGTGTGTTCCTAACATCAAAGAGTCAATTTGCGCTTTATTAACGCTACATATAGTTGAAATTCAATCATATCTATCGAAACAGTGTGCGTGCGTGCGTTGGAGCACAGAATACATCGTTGGAGGATTTAATGTCACGTTCCAAAATTGTATAGCCACAAAATGTAATAGGTCATTTAGACTTTTTTTGCAATTTGGTTGGCTATGCGACATTATCTATAAAATAATTAGGAACAAAAAACTGCCACTGTACAAATCTTTTTGACAGGACGAAGTCTGTCGGGTCCGCTAGTATACAATAGAATAGAATAGAATATTTTATTAAACCTTTTACTGGTAGGGTCTTTCTTAAAATTTAATATCCCCTGACAACCTATTTGCCATGTACTTATAGGTATCAAGCGGCCATCTTGTACGAGTGCAGATTGCGGAGTGTAATCGTTTAACTGAGACCTACGGATCAGGAAAACCCAAAACACCTGACTTTCAAGATCTGGTCAATCAGCAAAAAGTGTACAAAGAAATCAGTTTCATCGTCAACTCAACACCTGCCACGTCAGTGCATTCACGGAGTCCAAAGCTGAGTCAAAGCGACCACCATTAGCACTGTCCAAGTTATAAGTGTATTACGGAATTGGAAAAACACGCTTTCACGTAAAACTACTGAATAAATTTTAATTAAACTACAGTAATATAGCTTATATATCTGATGTTATTCACATGTATAAACTATATTTACATAGGCTACAATTTTTTATATACGTAGTTACAGAGATTAGCGAGTATACAATATTTTCTCTCAAGAGATTAATAATTTGAATCAGAACCTTACTACAGCTCATTGACTATTTTCCGTATGTAGAAAGACTTGAGGTGAGACTGATTGACAAGTGTGACCTTTGAAGTGCGGGATATACATATTAAGTCACCCCGATATCCGATGTACTGGTCAACAATCCAAAAAAACCAATATTCCCATAGAATGACCGTCGATATACGATATGTTAGAGCGATTTATTAGATAGATTTCAAGATGGCGCTATACTCTGTATATATTGGCTTTGCGCTGATTATTCTAAGAGCTAGGGGGCATGTAAAGACAATATATGATTATATGAAATAACTGTAAAATTTTGAGAGATTCAGTATAACAAAAAAAAACAGACAGATGACCGTTTTTACTCCGTTATTGAAATAAAGCCACATCAGACAACTCTTAGATAACCGTTTGTACGTAGGAAGAAATAATGCAATTTTTTATGATAAAAATGGTTGCCTGTAAAGTCGGTTTTACGGGCGAAGATTTTACGTGACAACGTCTTTTTCTCGGTAGAATATTTATTGATATGAATATAATTAAATTGCACAATAGGAACAAGGAATTGAATGAAAATAAGAATTGCACAAATTTTAACTATAGAAATATATTTTGTTTACTAAAACATTGTACATGTAAACTTCGAGACGCAAGGCATTCGGCGGGCCTCTCTCTCGTTCGGTGACTCATCGTAACGTTACCGAGCGTTACACTTTTTCATAAGTGACTCCCAGCCGCAGCCTAATTTAAGACGTTGTCACGTCAAAACATAGGCCATACAAAGCCATACTTACGACACACAATCACGTTACATCCTCCTCCATTCAAGCCGCAGGGCCCTTCTGGCCAATGCTAAGGCTATGTTTTGATCGGTAGGTCACGTGGTCAGCCCGCTCTGACCGCGTGGAGTCCGACATAGCCTCCGTGACACTTGCCGCTGCGGTGGTATCCTGGGCACGGTTCGTGCTCCTTAGTGAAGATTCTCAGCCGCTCTCTCCTGAAAGAAAAATAATCACGCTACATCTTATACCTTGCGCCAATCATGGCTTGATATTAACTGTCAGTCGCAAGAATCGTGGGTGATTAATCAAACCACCGAGACAGACGGACTCAGGTGAACTGTTTTAATTGCGCGCGCATTACCCGACGACGCGCATTGTGCAAGAGATTGCCAGAGGAGTTACTCTCTAACACCAAAGAAAAATCTTTGACGTTTACTAACTTGGTAAAGAAGTAATTTAGCTGTCTAATAGCATGTGGCTGTGATTTCACCCCATTAAGTAGTAAACATAAGGGTTGCATTCAATTAATCGTTTTTATTATTGTAAGTATTGTCATTGATCGATATTGTGTTTTTGCGTATTATTGTATGGTTGTAAGTGTAAATGTTTTTATCAAGTCCTCAAGTGTATATACGTTTTGGGTCACGGTTTCTATCATCATGTGTCATGCTGATTGCAATCAATTGAATGCATCTTTTTTTAAATTAATAGTCTAAGTTAGTATGAAGAAATAAAACTGAACTAAGCGAGGCTTCAAAAAATCTTCATTGTTGCGAGGCATCTTGTTATTTCCTGCTTGTATTACCTTTCCAACTTAAACGCAATAATGGATTTGTATCGGTAGTTGATTTAACAACGAGTTCTCCAGTACGAGAAAATCAAACCTGTGAAAAACAAAATTATTTTTAATGATTTAGTTTACATTTGTATTACGAAAATTGTGTAATGCGAGAAATACATACCAGTAATCGTGTGCAAATATAATCAGCAGTTCAGACTTAGAAGAGCCATCTCAAGGTCAGCCTGTAATGTCTTAAAATCTTTCTTTATAACCTTAGAGAGTATTCCTTCACCTGTGCGCCTGCACTTCGCAGCAATCTAATTTAGCGGTCTCATTGTTGCATCGGGTATTGATTTGGATATCGATTAATTTATCAGTGTGAGATTTTATTCGAATAGATTCGAACTATATTCGAATTGTCGAAGGTAAACAATACGGATTAATATCATTACTCTTTGAAGAGTTGTCAGTTCGTCGATGGAAAGAGGAAAGGTAATTATGTGGTACAATATTAGTTATTAAAAGGAAAACTGATAAATTTATGTATGAATAATTAATAAATAAACAAACATATCTTTCATTTTCTGATGATTAATACAACTAGAAAAAAAAATTAATACGAGAGAAGCAAGGTTTGTAAATGTACAACCACTGGATATCACATGAATCACAGCTGATAACTGATAATCAAAATCAAATTACAAACAAAAGACAAAAGGCAGATATTAAACCAAATGTTTAAAAATTATATTCCGCACAATGTACAGAAGCAATTAATTATTTAATATGTACACATAACAATACCTCAGATAGTACACGTTGACCTTGAGATAGCTCATATGTCAGGTAATAACGTCCAAATGTAAAACCTGACGAGCTGCTGACAATATAAATGTGGTGCTACAAAAGTGTCTGATACTCGTACGTTGTAAAAAAATTAAAAAAATCCTAGGTTACATAAAATATACAATACAGGAACCAATCACTAAAAATACAGTAATGGAGTACGTATATACATATTACAAAAAAAATTAATAACAATTTTCAGCTTTGATGATGTATCGATACCAAAGCCAGTAATCCCTTAGACGCCTGTGGAAGAATTCATCAAGATAAACGTCTGTTTTCCGAGCTAAGGCTGTCTCAGCGATATTTGATAACTTTGCCTTGTTACCAGCACAAAACTATTTAAATACCAATTACTGATTCCGTGTAAGTGACGCAAGGTTTAAGCTTATGCCTAATATTATTTTATTAAGCTTCATTTACTTACATTATTTATTTACCGAATTATATAAACAGACATATGTACATCGTGCAGTCTATTTTTCACAATAACCCTATTTAATTTCATATACATATCACATTAATTTAGTTTATTATTTTAATCATAAACAGATATGAATGTGTGAAGCTAACAACTGACATTAGCCTTCAGATGAGAGTTGTCAAAAATTTACATGACTCTGTTGTTTGGGAATATTGGAGAATGCGGACCGCACATTTTTTTCTGCTCTTACTTATAAATTGTATGTTTAAAATTTTTCGCATGTTTTTTCTTTTGCTTCTGCTTCTTCGACTTTAGATTTTTATTTGAAATTATTTAAGAAAATATATTCGGGTATAAGACTATTTATTTATGTTATCACATTTAGTAATCAAAACCAATGTTAAATGCTTTTAAATTAATTACATGTTAAATAAATAGTAAAACTTGTATTGCTAATGCTTCAGAACCCGAAAACAAAACACTATGGTTCTTATTTTGTCAATTGTGCGTTATTTGAAAGTATTACACAAATTAAATATAGTTATGACTAATGACTTTGAAAATGAATAATAATAAATATAATTAAAACTAAACTCATACCGGTTTTCTCTGTGTTATAAGCCATTAACTTTCACAAACATTTACATTTAAAATTTGTTCGACCGGCTGCTTTTAACTTCGCGCAGCCGCCATCCGCCATGCACACCCAGCGCTTTTTTTTTTAAACCTTCACTCGTATCGAGCAGGCAAAGAGCAGAGCCCATACAGCCTATTCAGTGGTAAACACCCAGCGCTCCATCCATCGTCCTTCCTTTTTTAATGTCCATAGTCGAAATATGACAAGGGAAATAAATACATACATCTATTTTAATTATTTTTTATGAAGTAGTGTATTGATGTATGATGAAGTAGTAAATGTTCATGTTAATCCTAATATATGTTGCGTTATTTTTTTTTGTTATTAAACCATTTTATATATTAACCGCAAAACAATACGCTCAGAGTTATTTATAAATGTTATTTTCCTTCGCCTACGAGTACATTGTTTAAACATTGTTATCATTTAAATAATCCTTCACAGTATAATAACTTTTTTTATAAGAGTATTTTTAAGAAATCATTTAAATTTGTGAAAAGGCAAAAAGGTAACACTTTGTGGAGCTTTGTTGTAAGGCTCTATGCATTCCCCATAAAAGAGCCTCTAGTTTTGTGCAATCTGTACGCTGGAAAACAAGCTAATTGCGAGTATTATTACTTGTATTTAGTTTATGAATTAGATAATTTTAATTAAATTTATTATGGTGCTTGTGAACAAAAATTAAATTTTCATAAATGAATTGACTTGTTAAGGTAAATACAGTAATTTCTTTAAATAAATCCTTCAGAGAAACGTCATTACGATCCGATCTAATAATTTATGTCATATTTAGACTCTTATAACTTGCATCAGACCCCAAGCCTAAATGGATCTTATTCAAATCTCAATTATTGTTGGTAACATTAAACGATTCAACACTCGGACTAATTATTTTATTTATATCCGCGCTGCCCATTATCCTGGACGTCGGATCAGACCTTCCCAGCTCATTGAATCCGGGAATGAATGATGGAACATGATATCGAAGGAACGCAGGCTAATGTGAGAGATCCTCGTACTTAAGGTGAAATGCGAAACGACATTAGAACAATAGGCTGATTCGCAATAACTGAAGCTGTAAAAGGGCTCGCTAAGGGTTTTGTCAGTTCTGAATGTGTTTAGTATTTTTAACGCGACCATACTCTTCGTTTTTGTAACCTTATCTGTGTGTGTTGTGTTGATATTTAATAGCATCGAGAATAAAATTTTAATTAACCACGGAAATATATTGGTGCCTGATGTATTTATTGTAGTGAACATTAAGACTTGAAATTTATTTCAAACTTTTTGTCCTTGTTGTCAGAATATATTTATTTAGTGACAATCACGTTTATAAGTATAAAACTCACCTCATAAAAGTATAGCTTTTACTGGCAGTTTCCGCTACCTAGCTACCAAATGCTGGAACAATTTACCTCCACCCTTGAGACAACTGACTTCGAGATCTTTGTTTAAGAAGCATATAAAATTGTATCTTTTAAACAAACAGCATTTGGGTATTCCAAGGAGATACTTGGTGACGGATTTTGCCATTTGAACATAACAGGCGAGAAGATTAAATGAATTAAATATAAAGTTATAATCACCAAATCATTCCAAACAACAACATTATATATTTTTATTACTTTTTCTTTTAATCTTATTCACTTATGTACTATGACAATGTTAATTGTTTATTTATGTTAGTATATTTATATCCACACACTTATATAATATATACAATATACATCGTTATATAAATTCATGTATTTTCTTTTACATTCTTTAATTTTGTGCGCATGAAACCCTCAGGTTGTAGCAGAATACCAGTGCTTTGCTCACATCCGTATGTGGGCAATCCCAGTCACTGAGCTACGACCTATTTACACTTCTGCAGTACACACAACTTAGTTTATAGTTTGCATTTATTTAGTTATTGTTAAGTTTTAGCTTAGTCTAATTTAAGTTTGTCCGTGTAACTATGTTTGTGTGTGATGAAGATATGTAAATAAAGAGTTTATCTATCTATCTATCTATATCGGAATCCTACCTCATGTTATCGGATACAACAATTTTGTTATCATGCTTGCTTACTTTCTTCTTTAACATGCTGGTTCCACGACTGTCTAGAATTAGTATTTTGAGTACCTTAAATTTATGTGGCGTATATCTTTGAAAATTGTAACCTATATGTTATTCTGTTGCATAAGCTATATTATTAAAAAGGTACATTAAAATCCATACAGTACTTTTTACATTAAAGTGTAACAAACATACAAACTTTCCCGTATTATTATTAGTAGGGGTATCTTAATTTGAAACATCGCTGTCCATATTCTCTTCTTAATTCATTTTCAACATAATCATATTGCCAACATTACTGACAAGAACAAATTTATCCATATATTCGGCAATCGCTCTCTCGCGTGCACCCACAATAATAGTTTAATAACAGCCGATAAATCCCGAAGCAATATCGCGGGACAGGACAATTTGCCCCATCGGTCAGCTGACAATGGGTCACTCCGGCATTGTCATACGCACACCTCCATTCTCACGCACGTCTAATAAGCCTCCTACAGTCCTGCTCCCCTAGTTCCGATAAAGCTTTAACACCACAAAAACATTCATTTTAGTCTCTACCTTCCATCTCTGTCTTAAAATCTCTATTGGCTTATCCATTCCAGCATGTTTCATTTGTTTCCCATTCACAAACACCATTATTATTGTTTTTCTTCGCGCCAAATTGTTATAATATGTCACAGTTGCCGAGATTACGACCCGCTGTTTTTCTTGTTAATTGGGTGAGGAATCAAGATCGCGGATGACGGAGACGCCTTGTTAAAGCTTTTGTTCGGGCGAGCGTTGCAAATATTTGTTTTTCTAGAAGAACAAAAGAGTAATCCTCTCTTACGAATTGTTTGTTATTAATATATTGTTTTGCTATTAATATAAACCTTTATTAGTATTGACGGCACTAATCTAAATCACTGTTTTAGCACTTGTCGACACCGTAATTAAAATTATAACCATTGTTTTTAATAACGTATGTGTTTCAGCAATAAATATCGTTGTTTCAACTAATAAAATATTTTACAAATTGATTAGTGAAAGAGAAAAAATACAACACACAGAAAATAAAAACCTAACAACGAATTATGGTAATAATTTTATAATTACTATTATTAGTAAGAAAGTAAAAGCAAAACGAAATATAAATAATACAGTGATAAATAAAAGAGAAAAATTATAAGTATACTCTTTTTCTTATTATGAAAAGAATTGGCATTGTGCCGACACCGGTATTCTGTGCGCCTCGAGGAAGATAGTTTTAAAGAAGGAATTTAAAAAATAGTGTTAACAATACATAAGTAATAAAGTTATGTCTTCGCTCATGAAAATCAGATGGCGTTGTCTATGTAGCGTTCGAGCGACTTCACTGCTTTTGATCACATGATTTTAGAATTACCCTTTTTAATTTCCTATTTAATATTGATTGAACTTCTTTATCTGTAAATTAAGTCAGTGCCTTAAGCATTTATTATTTAGTTAAAGTTACGTTCATACTCCTAGCAATAGCGTAGTTTTTCTTACAGTTATAATATAATACTAAAACTAATGTCCATTAAAAAAGTTCTTTTCTCATATCCCGATTATAAACACATTGTGGAAGAAACATGTTCAAATTTTAGAGGATCGTCTAATTTTCTAAAATTTATGACGATAAGCTGCATAAACTTGATCTTTTCTGCACTAAGCCAAGAAATCAAAATCAAAAGAATCAAAATAATATTTATTCAACATAGACCTTTACAGGCACTTATTGACGTCAACAAACAAAACAAAAAAAAAAGCTTAAATAATAAAAAAAAAAACAAAAACCTTGTCCGTACGTACGAATAAGGAAAAAAAAAAGAAAAAATATATTGACTCGACACCTGTTCGGAAATTGGGAGAGCCTTCTCGAGAAGAACAGGCAAGAAACTCTGAAGGTCTATTTTTTATCTCCTCTTTTCAATGTTAAGAATGTTTAAGAGTGAATCCCTTAAAATTTTATCCAACGAATCTTAGGAATGTGCTAATGTTATTCCAATTATGTACAATACTAAAACTACCTATTGTATTTAGGAATTGTATTTAAACATATATTTATATGACGTGTATTGTAGATTAAATATAACGGAAAACATAACACATACTTTCACCTTTGTATATTATACTCAAAAAATGTTATATAACTATTTATCTGTTTTATGTAATTAACTATGGAACTGTAAGCTTATTTATACTTAATAGTTCTTGTTTTTGTAATATTATTTGAATATAACTGTTTGTTCCTAAATAAAAGAAAATGGTGGTGAATTATTTACATAATAGATTTAAGTATATAAAATATGCAAAATTATATTGTGTCTTGTGATTTGGACTGTATAAAAATAAACTGTTAAAAGAAAAGCAAAGGAAAAAGCAGCGTACAATTTGTAGCATTGTAATGTCCAATATAAAAAAACAAATTGTACAGATGAATACCATATTAGAAAATGACAGTCATTGTTTACTAAAAATACAATAATAACGTTTTACGTAGATGAACGAATTTGTTGTAATGAGCAGTTGAATAGCACAAAACGGAGTCAATCCGTGCAGACATGTCAATAGTCTGACGTCGCACTAAAGACTCATTTGCTAGAGCGACGGACATCAAAAGTAAAGGAATATATCACATTTTACAGTTCCGAGATCCGCTCTTGAGCGTAAGGTCCGTGTAACGTGAACTGTCCTTTTTTGTAGTATAAAAATCCCAACTAATATCAAATGCGATATGTATAAATGCGAAAGTAACTTTCCCGCTTAAACCTCGCAACTGATTTTGATGAAATTTGGTACAGACAATCTTTAGACCCTGAGAAAGAACATAGGCTACATTTTATTTCGAAAAAAGGGATGAAGGGGTTGAAATAGAAGTTGAAAGTTTGTATGGAATTTCTTAATTTTAAAAGATAAAACCATGAAACTTTATATTTAATCACTTGATAAGAAATAATTAAACATTTGTTCTAGCATTTTTGAAATTTCGACCAGCTAGGGGGGGAAATAAGGGTTGAAAGTTAGTATGCAAGTTAAGAAACAAAAAAAATCGTTTGTTCTAGCATTTTGAAATTTTTACCAGTGTGGGGGTGAAATAGGGGTTGAATTGAAGAAAGAAAGGGACCAGGATTGACAAAAACTAATTTCACGCGGGCGAAGCCGCGGGCGGAAGCTAGTACTTTCTATGTTCCAAACTGCACTACACTATAAGGTTTGGCTCTATCGTATCGACAAAAATAGATAGGCCTCCATCACGCTGCTTCGCAACATCCTGGAGACGCCATAGCGATTAACCTTATGCATTGAATCTAAAGGCGGATTATATTTCTCTGATGTGTTGTGACGTGACGCGTCAGAACGGTATCGGTTTTTTACAACACAAGCCATCACAACACAACACGTAATACTAGTATGAACGTTACTATACTAAATGTATTTTTTTTTCCACAATATAGGTTTAAATATAAATATTCTCGCCAAACGTTACGTTTATGGGCGAGATGCGCTCTTATCTTTATACATAAATAAAAATATATCCTACAAACTAACTATACATCCCTAGTAAATATTTGACGCTTAAACTAACCTACCATATCGAGCAGAGCAATTCGTAACTTTGATTTTATCTGTGTTTGAGTTTCAGCTGATTCTGCCGTACACCAAGATTTTTTCCCCAAAACTTCAGAGCCCCCTAGCGGCGATTTTTGTCGTTAACTTTTTCTAGCTCGTCTTGTTAGCTCGTCAAGGAAAACAATACTATTGAAAATTTGTGCCGTGTACTTTCGGATCTTTTCTTAATATCTCAAGCTTATCATATAATTTATGCACCAAGTTTTTAGGCAGTCTTTGTCCATAGTCATTTTTGCACCTGGCAGTATCAATTTCTTTTCCCTTACACTTTTTGTATTATATTTATTTATTACACTATTTTTGAACTTTGTACTCAAATAATATTCTATCCCTATTAAATATTTGACTTTATAATCTATTGGTAAAAATTTACAAATGCTAAATAGTTTGTCATAATCTTTGTTACATATATTTTTTACGTTTTTGCTTACTAAATACTTAAGTAACCTTTTCTGGAAGTTTTTGATACTTTACAAATACGTGTTAAATCTTCGACCGTATACTATCAGACCATAACTTAAGATCGGCTTAACTTAAAATTGAAACGACGAATGAAATCTGACGCGTCACGTCACAACACACCAGACAAATATAAATCAATATTTGCTCGTTGCTGTAGTTACTAATTTGCAATAAGCCCTTATGGCAGGCGTTTTGAGAGTCATTGATAATGTAACGCTTCAGACAGTACATGTTGACCTCGAGACAGTTCTTATTTCATTCGTAATAACAGTGATTTTCGTAGCGCTAATGTAAAGATTGACGTGTTAATTGTCACATTGACCAGAGCAACACCAAGTTACTACATAGTCAGCCTACAGGCCAAACATATTTATTTTTTCACGGACTCTTATGCGTGTATGTCGAGTAGACTGTATCTTGAGAAACGCTGAACAAGAAAATCTCTATGAAGTGTGATTTTGAACTCTAAATCGATTCGATGACAATAGTACGTTGATATAATAGTGGGAAAAGCCTATCAGGGTCGTCTACTCGGTACCTCCACTCACTTGACATGATGGCAACGTACACTGTGGCTTTTGTGAATTGCTGGGAATCTCAAGAACCATATGTACTATAGGCGACTGTACCAACTTACCATCAGGTGGCCAGTCTGTATGATTAATAAAGTTGATAAGTTTCTTGCGCCCATTCTTATTATCAGCTAAAAAATACGTCCTGAATGGGTGGTAGAGAAAAAAATTTGGACGATTCAAAAGAGCTTTCTATAAAGTCATATTTGAATAAAGTTAAATTGATTTTAACTTTGATTTTGTCAAGATGTGACTTAAAGAGTATTGCGATTAAAGTAGCGTTACTAAAATGACTGCTTAAATTAAATTAATTAAATAAACTGAAGTTGCACCTAAAATTGTATATTGCATGAAATAAAACAATAATAATTGAGCAATAAAAATAAGTAAACAAATGATTTAAAACAAGTTGAAAGTTTTGATACAATGCTGTTTCTAAGAATTTGGTGCCATTTTCATTTTGGTAGTTTACTCTACTTTGTCTATGGAGTATTTCCGCAATCATCAATCTATGTTTAGCAAAAATTAAAGAATTTTCATAGAGTGTAATTTGAAATTGATCAAATTAAACAAAGTTCTGTGACAGTGAAGAACCATGACTCACGTCACGTGCATCTGCAATGCCATGAGGAGAGCTCAGTCAATACCTATCTGGTTAATTTTCCTGCCAATTTTTAAGTCCGTTCGCTCATGATTTGCGTGATGCGTCGTCATCAGCTACATTGTCATAACTCTCGGCTTTTTAAACATTTTTTCTTTTGTCATTTTTAGAATAACAGTCACAAGTACACGTGCATGCTGCCGTGTCTATGCAAATGATTGGTTTGTGCAAAGTAATTGTGAAACGATCGTGCTTGATCGTGAATTATTGACAATATTAATATGTCCATTTAAGTTCCTCTTAGGAGCGTCACCATGAAAAATTACAATCACATCAATAAATGACAAGACTAGATTAAACTGATTCGTAAGAAAAATAAACCTTAATACTACACTTACTTATATTATAAAGCGGAAAAATTTGTATTTTTATATGTACGAGTAGTAACGAATAAACTCAAAAAGTACTGGACCGATTTTAATAATTCTTTTTTCATTAGAAAGCTACATTATCACTGAGTAACATACGCTATATTTAGTACTAGATTGCTGTAGAAATCTTTATCAATTCTTATTAAGCCACCAAACCACCACCATCATCCTCTTGCCCATTTCCCATTATCTGGGGTCGGCTCTTCTTCTCTTCCATTCCTCTCTATCAGCCGTCACTTCCATGCTTACTCCTTTCATTCTTATATCATTCTTCACACAATCGATCCATCTTTTATTCGGCCTTCCTCTGCCCGTGTATCCCTCCACTTTCATATTCAACATTCGCTTTGTGACATGACTTTCATCCTCCGCATCACATGTCCAAACCATGCTAATCTACTTCCTCTCACTTTTTCTACCACTGGCGCTACTTTCAGGCTTCCACCAAACCACCACCACCACCAAAAAAAATTAGTCATAAAATGTCTTTCATCGCATACGCTGCGAAGAGCGTCTACTCGTGCGAAGCCGGGACGGGCCGTTAGTACCTTATAGTTTTTATACAGGTATTTCTATTCTAATATATCTTTATATATAATGCTATTAAAAAAAACAATTAAAAAATACTATGAATAGTGATTATCTATGTTTTAGTGACAGTACATAATAATATAAATATAGATAATAAGTGTAGTAAAATGAGGGAAAAAATGCAATAAAAGCATGATACAGGAAAATGTGAGACTAAAATCCGAGACTTCGCCCATTAATGCCCAATGTGTTACAAAACAGCCTATGAGTCTGCAGACTTTTGCACTATAAGGAGAAACTTTTGAGGTTGAGTCTAAAGGAATGCATTGACTGTGAAAGCAGACTAAAAAGACAAACAAATAAATATAAATAACAAATAAACATTTCTTACAATCACACAACCTTTTTTTTTTGTTCCTCCTGAGGAAAATGCATTAAGTTGCATACCCCGGCTGTGGCGAGCCGGCGGTTATGTGGAGCTCTCCTCCCCAGAAGGGGGAGGCGTACCCACTAAAAACCTCAGGGATGGCCTTCCTCAGGCATGTAGGGAGCCCCGGGATCATCAAGCTACTTCCGGGAACCCTCAGCCTTCGCTCCCCCGCCGATACAGGGGAGCCCTCCTTGGGGGAGGCTACAATACCTCCCCCCATACACACCAATTAACCTACCCCAAAGTAAGCTATTAGGCTTGTGTTATAGGATCTTGGGCAACGGATAGTTCTCAAGCCACTACACGGCGTCCTCAAGTTGCATCGACTCCTTTGTTTCGATCCTAACGACTCCGGAACGGTCGCCGGTGTCGTTAGCAGGCAAGGCGTCGAACCTTCTGTTCGAGCACAGTCATTGCAAAGCTGAACATAGCCAACTGAGCCAACATCTACCTCTACTGAAACTGGACTCTAGAACCTCAAAGATCGAGAGGCAATCGAAGAGGCAACACCTTGAAAGCGGTGTACCAACCACTCAGCTACAGAGATCCTCACAAATGGGGGTTGGATTTTTTTTATTTAGTATCTACTAAGGAACTCTCTGTCTTATGTCTAATTGTTACATGACAACAATGTCATCATCGAGACAATCTTAACCTAGCTTAAACTGAGCCTTTTTTTAGAGAGGGGAAATGCGACTATTTGCACCATGTCACCGCGCTGGCAAGGCGCGGCCGTGTGTGGGGCTCTTCGGCCTAAGCAGACCGGTCTACGCACTGAAGCCCCCCTGAGTTCTCTAGGCACATGGCGGAGTGCACTTTCACGATTCTACCACCAAACTTAAACTGAGCCTAGAAGCTCTGTCATTTAGCCGGCCAATAAACACCGATCTTCGCCTTTTTTTACAAAATCAAAATCAACTTTATTCACATATTTGAACTTTATAGAAAGCTCCATATCGTCCAATATTTTTCCCCTATCATCCAATCAGGACGTATTTTTTAGCTGATAAAAAGAATGGGCGCATGAAACTTATCAGCTTTATCAAAAGTAATAACAACATTTACAATAAATTATGTAATGTACATATGTGTTTACAATTTATACGGGAAAACAAATATTTACAATTTAGAATGTAATATCTTCAAATCAACACCAAGCATTGGCATCATTTAAATAATCATTGACTTTGTAATAGCCCTTACTCATTAGCGTCTTTTTAACATGTACCTTGAACTTATGAAGAGGCAATTTAGCTACACTTTTGGTTGAGCTATAAAAGTAATGCTCAACTTTTTCAATACTTTTTTGTAACATTTCAGCAAAGCTTTTGACACCTGCATGATCACTTTAATGTGCCCCGGCTGATGGCACATCAATAATCCTGCCGCGGAGGCGGTCGGCGTAATTAGGGGTTAAAATTAATACGTCAAGCCCCGCCGGAGGTGTCGGCCGATTTCAATTTAGATTTATGAGACCACGGCTTAATTGTGGTGTCCGAGAGATTTCTTTCTTTGATAGCCAAATGGATGACAACTGCTCATAACTTTCTAATGTCAGAACTATTAATAGCGCAATATTTCACATGGATTTTTTTATTAAGTAATCAACAAATTAAAACAGAAAATACAAGTGAATTGTTATCAAATAAAAATATATAGATAAAAATAATTATGTATTTATGCTACCCCATCCGAATATATATATAATACATAGCACATAGATAAGATAGATAGGTGTTTATTATTTTCTGCAAAATACACATAAATCAAATCAGTCCACTTCCACAATAATCAAATGAGTCTACTTGTAGAACACACCTTCGTACGCTGCTTAAGCTTCCCTCTTTTAACACGCAGTTCTACAAGTGGTCTTTTACTGTACACGCCGTCAGATTGTGGAACTCGCTGCCTCCTGAAATTCGAGATATACAAACCCTCCCTTTGTTTAAAAGGAGAGTGAAGGAATACTTCATTGAATCTCCTTCATTGATTTTAGATTGAATGTTATCCATTCACGTTGAATAGACACACTTAGAAATTTTTTTACCTTCTTTTTTATGTTTTATGTTTTTTTTTTTATTATTATGTTTTGTTTTTAACGGTAGGTACACACATTGTTTGTACTTTTAATAATGTCTCCTACTGCAGGTTGGCTGGAAGAGATCTCGTAAGAGATAAGCCTAACCTTTTGTATTTGTTAATTTTCTGTATATTATTTATAACTACATATGTTTTATATTGTGTACAATAAATTGTAAATAAAATAAAAAAAATAAATATCTACTAAAATAATAGTAATAATTGGGAAAGAAACAACCATGCAATGAAACACCATAAATATATGTATGCTGCAGAAAGCATAATTTAGACAAATCACTGATTTTCAGCCATCACCTTTTTTGAGTGAGTAGAGTATTACAAAAATCCATACTAATATTATAAAAATGGGAAAGTGTATCTGTATGTTTGTCCGTGTTTCACAGAAAAACGGAGCGATGAATTGACGTGATTATTTACGTGGAGATAGTTGAAGGGATGGAGAGTAACATAGGCTACTTTTTATCCCGGAAAAATCGACAGATCCCACGGGATGCGCAATAAAGGCTTCGTTCAAAAACTACAGCACAGATTTTCATGCGGTTTTCATCAATAGATAGAGTGATTCTTGAGCAAGGTTTTGCGGTATTTTTTATCTCGGAAAAACGGATAGTCCCACGGGAAGCGCGATAAAACCTTCGCGCTATAAACCGACTTCCGCGCATATGTAGCCGTGGGCAAAAACTATGACCCTTAACCCTCTATAGACCCAATCCCGACCCGAGGGTCCCGGTCCCGAGGGTACCGGAGGCCCAATTATGGGATAGGACAGCAAACGAGCAAACGGATCACCTAATGGTAAGCGATAACCGTTGCCCATGGACACCCGCAACAACAGAGTAGTCACAAATGCGTTGCCGGCCTTTTAAAAAGGAATAAGGGGAACCCTCACTCACTCGGCGAAACACAGCGCAAGCGTTATTTGACGCCGGTTTTCTGTGAGGCCGTGGTATCACTCCGGTCGAGCCGGCCCAATTCGTGCCGAAACATGGCTCTCCCACGGTAAAGTTTCATAAAGAATCCTAAACCAATAGCTCGATATTCTCTCTGGAACCAATGGTATAAGTCAATTTATAGATAGAATGCATACGTACTGCCCATGGGCAAGTGTTTCAATTAATTATGCGATATGTTTTATTTTAAAATTTTATAAGCTGTCAGTCCGTAAAGCAGAACCTTACTCTGTTATGTAAAAATTGGAATAATGAAAATTTATAGTTGCAATACAAAAAATGGGATTTATTGACATTCGAAACAAAATATATCAGGTATTTGCTATTAAAATCATAAAACTTGGCATGAACCAATTTCACATAGTATAAGACAAGAAAAAAAATGAAAACTGTTATTATAAACTGCTTGCTGAACCTGAACCCTCCATGCTTTTTTGAAGGTGCGTGTTTCCCCAACAAAACTTGTCTATCTTCATAATTTCACAAGCATCTGCAGTAAAAGTGATGAAAAGTGATCCCACACTGCTCATTAAGGGTGAGCCCATCGGCGGCGAGGTATCATCTGTCCAGATTATCGCTGGTCCATTTGCGCCGGGAATGTGTCGGGAATGTGTGTCAAATGCGGAGGCTCGTTACACCGCGACTAAAAACTTCGTCTTTTGACAGATTTTCGATCTCCGCTCAAGTTACAAGAGTTAGCGGGGTCTACGTTGCCTTTCATCGAACCAACACATAATAATAATTTGAAATGATATATTTGTCGCCAAGCTGTATAAGTATCCTACTACTATTATAAAGGCGAAAGTTTGCCGCTCGGTGTCTCACGAGCGACTGCCGTGACACGTGAGACACCGAGCGGGCAACATATCCTGAAGATGTCTCGCTGAGAGACGAAACACGTGTCGACCTTGTCTGCTTGTTGGACAAGTCATCATCAACTGCGCGGAATCAGCAAACGTAATCAATATCCTTTGTAATACAATGGACTTCCGCAAAATAACACCTGCTACAATAGAGTACTTAAAGACATACACTGTTCAAGGACACTATAATACTTAAAACTATGCTAAGTGCCATCTTAATTACAGGTTGCCACAGCATGCATTAACTACTAGCAAACGGAATTAATAAAAAAGAAAACGAAACGAAACACAAAACAAAAAATCATAGAACAATCATAGAACTATTGGTAAACAAGGAGAGCTGCCGATTTGATGGTTTTTGGTTACAGTCGCTTATAGTAAATATGAATCGAATGAGATTTGCAGCAGACCTACCACTATCACATAAACCATAGTGTGTATTGCCAATATGTGACAAATTATAAAGTCACAGAACCCGGTAATTTAACTATCTCACCTTACCAGTACATAACAATGCCCTTTAACCAACATAACCCTTAACCTCTGCCTCTTAAGGTTCACAATTCTTCAGGCTATGTCGCTGACCTTGGTTCTTTTGCGGATTTCATAATTTGTGATTCGATCACTCCGAGAAATACGAGCAAAGCCCTTTTTATTATCCTTTAGGTGGCTTTGGGTTCCCTTTTAAGGCCCGTTGTGAGAGGCATGATTTCGGTTCCATGTGTCGTCACTGACAACACGTACAAATCAAAGCACTGAGGTAGATGGGTCGAGAATATTCTAATTAAGCTTATCACTATTAAGCAAAAACTATTTTATATAACTATTTTTAAACAAAAACTACGATTGGGTGCTAGAACCAATCAAAGTTACTATCGCTCGCCAACCGAGTTGGTTACGATGCAATTCGATGACCGCCATAATACACCGGTTTCAAGGTCCCTGAGGTCCCGAGTTCGAGTCCCGGTGGGGGTAGATGTTTATGTGATGAATGCGAGCATTTGTTCTTGGTAATTTGTCCTTGGTCTTGGTCAAAAATATATATGTATAATATATGTATGTTTATCCGTTAAAGGTTATTATAAAGTAAGTGATTATCTAAATGATCACAGTATTTGGGAATAGGGACACTATTCATAGAGCCATGTTTGGTAACAACATTATTTATAATATTGTATTATTTTTGTATGTAAACATACATACGACTGTAATCGTTTTAGGTATGATTGTATCTTATACTATATTGTATTTTTATATTATTGTATATTACTTTTATATAATATGTATAGTAGTACTGTTTTGATTGTGTGAACTGCGATCCATGCAGAGGGCCGTAAGCGGAGCAAATACTGTAATATAGGTCCTAATTCATATTTGCTCCGTTTGCGGTAGAAACTATGGGTCCGTGGGGACCGGAGGCAAAAAAAATAGTACATGATCTATCAGCACTGTTGATTGAAGCCTCCGGTGATCAGAGGGCTGGCAGTTACCTCTGTCAACGGATTAGTTTGGCGATCCAAAGAGGTAATGTTGCCAGCATCCTAGGTACTGTTCCCATGGGCCCCGAATTGCAGGACATTTTTTATTTATAGTTCTAGTTTTATTTTAGATATATATAATTTAGAAGTATTTTAAGATATTTATTTTAAGGTTTAAATTATAGTTTTAATTGTATTTTTTAATTTAATTAATCTAGTTTAGTTTATTATTATTCTATTGTACGTGAAAATCTTCAATGAAAATGTATAATTTTATAGATATCGAGATTTTATGATTAAATTCGCAAGTCATTCCTGTATCAAATTATAAATACCAAATAGGTACCACAGTGCTACCAATAACTTATCTTATTGTAATTATTACCATTGTAAAGAGGAGATAAAAAATAGACCTTCAGAGTTTCTTGTCTGTTCTTCTCGAGAAGGCTCTCCCAATTTCCGAACAGGTGTCGAGTCAATTTTTTATTTTTTTTTCTTTTTTTTCCTTATTCGTACGTACGGACAAAGTTTTTGTTTTTTTTTAAGCTTTGTTTTTTTGTTTTGTCTGTAGACGTCAATAAGTGCCTGTAAAGGTCTATGTTGAATAAAGATTATTTTTGATTTGATTTGATTTTGATTTGATTCGTTACCCTAGATCCCATAACACAAGCCTTACAGAGCTTAGTTTGGGCTAGGCTAATTGTAAGTGCATGACATATTTATTTATGTTAATTGACTGGACTACGAAATCGCTACATCCTAGCACTTGAGGCAATCCAGGCTAATGACGAGTTTGGGAAAAACGTTTAAAAGCGGTGTGGCTGCATTAGTTCTGGAACAGCGCAGCTCCGCGGACAATGCGGCGGTTGCGGTTAGAACCTCTTCGTAGGGGTAATGTGCCAAACTCATTATACGATACGTGTGAAAAACATCAAAATGAAATAAAACCGGACACGTGTAAATCATACTCATTCTCTGTTCTGTATAAGTCTGATGTGATGCAATATTTCAAAAAATTGTGGGGCACTGTGATTTTACTTCTCATGTCGCAGATTGGCGCTTACTTAAGGAAGTTGCATATTTCTTCCAAATTGATACATCGTGCTCGTAAATTTAAATTATTCTCACTCCGGGTTTTCGTGAACATATCTCTTATTATAATCCCTTAGGAAGAACACTAACAGATGGTTATCATATCAATACATATAAAATAAGATATACAGCAGTTTTGTACAAGATACCATCCCAAAGTAGTGTTTACAGCACGACAAAAGAAACACAGCTTACTAACAAACTCTTAACAAGAGTTCACACAATCAAAACAGTACTACTATACACACTATATAAAAGTAATATACAACAATATATACAAATATACATACCAAGACCAAAACAAGAACAGGACAAGGCACAGCCGCGAAGGACCGCAGCAAGGCCCATCGTCATTAATATTTCGAAAAATTACGAAGCATCATCCAAAACCATCCGCCGCAACTGTGCCTTAAACACTGTGTACTTATAAAAAATGTCTAACTCGCTGCATTTGCAACACAATTCATTATAGTCCCGACACACTCGATACAGGGGGTTGTGGATTTATCTATGTTTTGTTTTGCTTTGTTTATCCTTTGATACTCGGTAATCCAATCCAATCATGAGTTTTGTTATTCCAAGATAAAGGATGTTATTCGCTGCATGTTAACAATACAATAAGTAGAAACATATCTTGGGTTTCAACCTAGCTTTTAAGGTACGATATAGATTGTTTTTGATTTTTTTTTTAAATTGGCTGTAACCTGTTTTGTACGTATAATTAATTAAATAAATAAAATAAATAAATAAATTTCTTACGAATCTCACAAGAACAACAAATAAACACTACTGCAACTCAAACTATATATGGTGACCTTGAGACCACCTCTATTCCCTACGTAATAGAAGCTGTTCTCCTACAGTTAAGTGCTGGCTATCTTTCTATAGGTAACTGTAGCTACTTGCTATCAGCTGGCTGCTAACTTGTCAATGTAGTTGAAAGAAAAAAGGAAATACATTTATTTACAGAAACACTTAAAAAATACATTATAACTATATTAAATTGTCATTACAATATTGTGATTAAACATAATTACGTAATTATATATTTTTTATGTATATTATTAACAATTATTAATTTTATTTGACATTTGTTTAATATATGAAATAAAATTGACGTCATTATATTTTAATAAACAATTTGACAATTGAAAATGTAAATGTGTTATTTTGATACAGTTGTTCATAAAAATAAATAGATAATGCACTGTTGTAGATTAAAATAAACTGCCAATTTGCATGCATGATAATTAGCAAAACAAACATTAATATATGTCTTCTGGCAAGAATTTAGAATTTATTTATTATTATTTTGGCAAGAATTAAGATTCATTTATTATTTAATCATTTTATATTTATATTTTAATTCCGTATTTATTTTTGTATGAGGTTTAAAATTTCTAATCACATTTTATAATTTATAATAGATTGTTTATTTGACTTGTCTTGAGTGTAATGACAAATTGGTTTCACGCATTACATAAAATTAAATGTTTTGTTGTCATGACACTATTTTTACATAACGTAACCCTTAACAGACTTCATTTTGAACTCTATTGCAATAAAAATATCACTATTACTTACATATTTAATGTGCCGCATTATTCGTGTCATACATAATCAATAGGCAGATATTTCTTTGAGCCTTTCCTAGCCGAGTTAATATTAACTAACCTTTGAATTCGTCGGTACTGTTGGTTTCACCTGCCCCTGTATTATGCAAGCTTCAAAGTATCTTATTGATGTTACGAGACAGTCGTAGCTTTTTTATATAACTATGTATATTGACAAACAAGTAGTCGTTCCGTTTGGTGGTAATAAGTGGCTACAGTCGCCTATAATACATATCGCACTAATAATAAATACAATAGTGTATCAACTCAAAACGTCGTACTTGACATAATACTATAAACACACGCAAAATTTGATTCCTCATGCGTGATCAAGACCGTCGTTCGATTAGTGCAAAAACAGAATAAGGATAAATTAAAAAACTTATGTAACAGTTATTCAATTTGCAACTATTGCATGAAGTGAGTAATAAGTTTTTTGTTGATTCTGAAAAATGATCGATTTTGAGTTGATACACTATTGTATTAGTGCGATATGATTCATGTGACTTCATTCATAGGATTTTTTTTCCACACCGGAGATGGTAGAATAAGAGGTGCGCTACTGTTGTAGTTGTCTTAATAACCCCTTGGTGCTCGGACGACTTTACCCCGGATATCACTCGCGCACGGTCTACGGTGAGTGGCCATGATGGACTCTAACAGGCTAGCCTAACAACTGACCACTATCTACAGCCTTTGGAACCTTATCGGCTTTGAACTAAAGCTCGCCCGCTCTCCAGAGCGGTGGGCGGTCCAAATAGCAAATTTGCAAGCTCCACAAGAATCACAGTGCATTTTATTAATTTGTATCATAAAATCGCAGTATTCAGTTATAACAGGAACACCGTTATATGTCGCATTTTGTGCTTTATAGTTTTTGAATAATACTTTGAACGGTGTTCCTGACATGACAAGATTGTCGGGGAGAGAGTGTTTTTGAAAGAGCTAGTCGTAGGCTCACAGGCTTACGGTGACACAGTAATTTCGCTGTCATATCATATCTTTAAACTAGAACCTACTAAAATCTTCCTAAAATACTGCTACTTTGCGAACATCGTCATTATCATATTTCATCTCCACACTTGTCCCAACTTGTCCAAACTTGTCTTCCTGCGGTCCTCAGGTCGTCACCAAATCGTCTACCCGTCGAGTCTGGCACTCGAGCACCTTACCACCCCAGCTGACGTCAGTCCTACGAGCAGTGTGACTCGAATTCTTTGGGCTATGTCGGTGACCTTGGTTTTTCTGCGGATTTAACTATATCATATATCTATAATATTTATGTACGTGTGTCTACTCGTTATCCTAGATCCCATTACACAAGCCTTACAAAGTTTACTTTGGCTAGGCTAATTGGTATGACCCGGGATGGACCACGCCCTTCCGTGGCCGGGGGGCGTCGTCGGTGGAGGAGACCGGGGAGGTAGTGTAGCTTCCCCCGAGGAGGGCTCCCCTCTAGGCAGGGGAGCGGAGGCTGGGGGTTCCCGGAAGTGGCTTGATGTTCCCGGGGGCTCCCTACATGCCTGAGGAAGGCCATCCCTGAGGTTTTTAGTGGGTAGACCTCCCCCTTCTGGGGAGGAGAGCCCCATAACCGCCGGCTCGCCACAGCCGGGGTATGCAATTTAATGCATTTTCCTCAGGGGAACAAAAAAAAATAAAAGGCTAATTGGTATAACTGTAAGAAATATTTATTTAAGTGTTTATATTATTTAAGAATATTTGTTTTGTTTTTTTATTTGTAATATTTTCCGTTCATTTAATTTGTTTATCATCCTTACGTCTTTTAATTATAAATGTCATCACGTAACACAATAATGATATGGCGTCCAAGAAAGGAATTTCGTTTACATATGTACACATATAGATATACCTCTCAAACCAAAACAATCATTGAGATATCATAAATAACTAATGAAACAATATTAAAAAACAGTGGGAGAAAAATCTGATACAAAATGTATGTCAACTTTCTTAAGTATATAATGACGAACTTTATGCTGTTATTATAGACTAGCTGTGCCCGCGACTTCGTCCGCGTGGAATAGTTATTTTGCGCACCTCAGCTGTTACCCGATCTTGACAACGCGACATATCCAAATTTGGTACCATAAAAACGGTCATTGTGACTAAACCTTAAAAGATACACATATGCCGTCGCGGACTTTTTTTTAGATCATGTATAGAGGAATAATTCTTTCATACATATTTTTTGTGTATCTTGAACCGTTTTCGCAGCGCACGCAAAGAAAGCCTTCAAAAATGAATAATTTTCCCCGTTTTTTACACATTTACCGCTCTGTCTTTGCTCCTATTGGTCATAGCGTAATGTTATTTAGCCTATAGCCTTCCTCGATAAATGGACTATCCAACAAAAAAAGAATTATTCAAATCGCACCAGTAGTTTCGGAGATTAGCGCGTTCAAACAAACAAACAAACAAACTCTTCAGCTTTATATATTAGTATAGATATGATTTATGAAGTTATTGTGTATTTGGGGTTTTTGGTGTTTATTTATTTGTATTCGGATTATTTGGTTAATCACCATTGTACAGTCAAACTTTCATTTAATCAACTTTTTATTTATATATTAAAATAATATTATATGTATATTAATATCAAATTATATATTTATAAAATTACTCACAGAAAATATGGTTAGTTTATTGCTTAGTGTTTATTATTTGTGTTTTTTGTTTTATGTTATTTAACTAGCGACCCGCCCCGGCTTCGCACGGGTGCAGTGAAAAAATGGTTATGGTGGGTTATCCCTAAGAGATAGACATATACCATCGCGGACTTTTTTGTGGATTATTGTAAGTTGTACAATACTGTAGTACATTATTTTGGTCTATCTCGTAGGGTTCAGCCAGCGTTTGCAATATAAGCGCAAAAAAACGTGCTTATTTACGATATCACATTAGAAACCTTTAAATTTATCAGTGTTTCTCTACTATATTATGCATTTATTATACATACAAACCTTCCTTAAGAATCACTCTATCTATTAAAAAAACCGCGTCAAAATCCGTTGCGTAGTTTTAAAGATCTAAGCATACATATACGGACATACAGCGAAAGCGACTTTGTTTTATACTATGTATTGATTGATTGATGATTCATTTTTTTTTATTTTTAATTTTGTAAATGGCGTCCGCGGAAGATCAGCGTCGTGGTGTACGCCCGACACATGCTGAGCGGAGACCATTTTGGTAACAAAATGACTTGTATGCATGTTTGTCTTTGTATTTTCCGAACCGTTATTTTGATTACAAAATAAACGTATTTCTTTCTTTCTTTCTTTCAAAATATTTATATATGTACGTGTGTCTATCCGTTATCCTAGATCCCATAACACAAACCTTATAAAGCGTAATTTCGGCTACGCTAATTGGTGTAGGTAAGTGTAAGAAATATATATTTATTTTAAAAAAGTTGTTGATCTCACGAAAATTGATTAAGTATGAATCAATTGTAAATAAAATAAGTTTGCTTCAACACAGTTTGTTCACATTCCGCCCGAGTCAAATGTTATTATTTATATATAGACTAGGGAAGGAAATTCAAGGGAAGTCTTAGGCTATAAAATGACATATTATTTAGTAGAATGTTATAAATATTTTATTTATAGTTATTATAACTCTATTTATAAGATATCATTTATATGTAAGTATTAATTTGTTTTAATGTTTCTTTGGTATATATACCAAAAAGTCGTGAGTCGCTCGTGAGACACCGAGCGGGCAACAGATCCTGAAGATGTCTCGCTGAGAGACGAAACACGTGTCGACCTTGTCTGCTTGTTGGACAAGTCATCATCAACTGCGCGGAATCAGCAAACGTAACCAATATCCTTTGTAGTATATATACCACTTTATATGTGTACTCTGAAGGTTGACTGGTATAAAATATCTCAGTCAACAAGTAAGTAAGTCAAGTTGTGCATAAAGATTGAATAAATAAATAAATATTACACTGGACTCAGTACCACCAACTAGGTGAAGTGTGAGTGTATATTACACTGCTTATCCTCGGGAAGAATAATCGTGATTATTCTTCCACTTGTACAGTCAGCAAAACATCAAACTGTACATTTGCATTATGTGAAACAACATTATTACGAACGTACAGATAAATTCAAATTCAAATTCAAAATCATTTTATTCAGTCTGGGCTGTTACAAGCACTTGTGAATGTCGAAAAGCTACGCCATCGGTTCGCAAATCTACGGCGGGAGACCTTGTACTGAGAAGAACCGGCAAGAAACTCAGCAAGGGCTGTTTTTTTTTCCCTGTATTAAATAGATACAGAGTCGTCAATTTGGAAAATGACTTCAATATTGATAATTCATGAAGTCACTTTCCATTACATAATATAATTAATAAAAATTTATTTTGAAAACATGCCTATATTAGGAATGCCGTGTCATACAGTTTTAAAAGAATATATTAAAGTTAAATCAAAATTATAATAAATACGAGTAGTACCCAGTATAGCAAAGAGCAGACTTTATATATAGATAATTTGATAATGTATCAGACTTTACTGTGTGTAATTTATTTAATCTTAAGACTTTCTTAATTTTAATGTTAAATATTTCCAAGCTGTATTTATATTGTGTACACATCATCAATATTGTCAATTTATGACTTACACAGATCATGTAAGGATAACGCTAATTTCGTAATATCCAATACATTATGAATTGAACAAGTCAGTATTTCTTACTAGATTCTTGTTATATTTTTTTCTGTGGCAAAGCTAATGAATAACACATAAGAGATACTCGTACCTGCATTTGCCCGGACTTGTTAAACACTTATGAAATTACACGCGGAACATATTTAATTATGTGGAGAATTATTTTTATAACATATAGTTTCGCTATTTTATAACATTGTCACGTTTCGCCGGCCTATCCAATTATATAGACGCGTCGATGGTATGTAATTTAAACAATAATAATTGTTATAAAAGCTTACATCCGCTTAATATAAATAACTAGCGACCCGCCCGGCTTCGCACGGGTGCAGTGAAAAAATGTTTATGGTGGGTTATCCCTAAGAGATAGACATATACCATCGCAGACTTTTTTGTGGATTTTTGTAAGTTGTACAATACCGTAGTACATTATTTTGGTCTATCTCGTAGGGTTCAGCCAGCGTTTGCAATATAAGCGCAAAAAAACGTGCTTATTTACGACATCACATTAGAAACCTTTAAATTTATCAGTGTCTCTACTATATTATGCATTTGTTATACATACAAACCTTCCTTAAGAATCACTCTATCTATTAAAATAAACCGCGTCAAAATCCGTTGCGTAGTTTTAAAGATCTAAGCATACATACGGACATACAGCGAAAGCGACTTTGTTTTATACTATGTATTGATATAGCATGAAGCTAAGGGAGATATTTTTATTTCTTCGTACAATAATCTCTTGTCCTTAGTTCAATAATTTTGTTACTACTCGTATATAATTTAATAATATAACAACGATGATAATATGAATTTTCATCTAATTATTTTTATGTGTGTTATAATTAGAGATCGGATAATCGGATGCATATTTACCTAAAGTTAGTTTAAGACAAAGTATGGAAACGGCTTTTTATTGTTTTGTTAAATAAAATTTTTCACCGTTTCTGTGTTTTTATTCAATTATTTAATTGATTATTGTTTTAGTCAAACTAGCTCACTACTTTCGTATAACACTCTTCATGTAATAAATCGTACATTCATAAATCGCACGGGGAACTGAAACTAAACTTCATGTAAATACGTATGCATAGTTGTATAAATGAACCCGGAGTCTCGGTCTTTTGAAAATAAATACCACGTGCTAATTTAGTAATTTTCAAACAATATCACTACGTGAAATTTGCAGTCCCGTATTTTCCCGGGATTTTTATTTAACAAAATGCATTTTAAAAAGCCGCTTCCATAATTTGTGAGCCAGAAATTAACTTTAGGTAAATATGCATCCGATTATCCGATCTCTAGTTATAATTATAATTTCCATTTAATTATTATGTTTGTTATAATTATAATTTAATTATTATGTTTGTTATAATTATAATTTAATTATCATTTGACTACCTCCATAGTCGAGTGGTTAGTACGCCGGCTTCAAGGTGTCACTATCTTTGAGGTTCCGGGTTCGAGTCCCGGTGGGGGCAGATATTTGTGTGACGGATGCGAGCATTTGTACTTTAGTCATGGTTGTTAATATATATTCCTATCAAAAATATATATGTATGTCTATCCGTTACCCTAGACGTCATAACACAAGCCTTACAGAGCTTACTTTGGGCTAGGCTAATTGGTGTAAGCGTAAGGAATATTTATTTATTTTTTATTTAAATTATAATTTCTATTGAATCATTATTATATGTATTATAATTATAATTTTCATTGAATTATTGTTATGTGTGTTATTATTATTATTTCTATTTATTTATTGTTATTTTTGTTACCTATAATTTTAATTTGCACTTAATTATAATTAATATGAATTTAACAAACTTTGTATTTGATTGTGTATATTTTTAACTTGAGGCATGTAAATCAAATGTGTAAATTTGTTAAATAAATATTTGCAATCAATTTACGTCGCTTTTAGGGTTAAAATTTTCAAAAATTCTTTCTTATTCAAATTCAAATTCAAAATCATTTATTCAAAATAAAAATATAATTTTATAAGTATATAGAATTAATACTTAGTCATTTACACCAGAATTACAATTGTGATAAAAAAGGCCTTATTTTCAAGGCTACCAGGCAACTTATGCTTAGAGGTACATATATAATCATTCACTTTTTCGTTCCCGCAGGAAACTCAGGGTCATGTTGCAAGATTAAATGTTTATTTTTTTTTAAGCAAGCCGTATCTGCAAGTACACGCCACAGTAACTCGGTGACCGATATCTGAAGTATCCATTAAGCGGGAGCATGTAACACGATACCACTTAACCGAGCGCTTATTGATCCCGGTTGGACCACCTGGCTGTATGGATGCTTTGCTCTTTGCCATTTTTGAAAAAAATATTTGATATATTTTTTTATATACTTATTAATATAAATATTTAGCTTACTTTATAGATACGAGTATATGAATATAGCCTTAGTAGATATCGAGTTTAAAGTAATTGGTATTCAAATTTGATTCTAATAGCTGCAATAAACTCTAGTATACAACTTTTAACGTATACAATATAAAAAATTATAAAAATAGGCATATCAACCGATTGTTTCATACAGATCGAGGTGCTGTTAAATATTAAAATAACAAAGAATTTTGTCTGCTTATTTACAATAAAAGATATCTGTATCGATATAATTACGAAAATGTCGAGGTACGAAAATTTACGTAAATACTGCGTTAGTTCTATACTTTTTCCGCAAAGACGGTAGCGCCACTTTAGCACAGAAGGCCATTTTGCTTTTCCCAGTTTACTCTACGTATTTATTAACTTTATGATAGAGGAATAAAAAGTTTGCGCAACAATTTCTGAGTTTATGTAGTATTAAATCAAATATAATTTCAAATAAATTTGAATAATTTGATACATAAAGATTTGTTTTATTATTAAATTGACTATTTATTCTACATTCTAATTGAAAATTAATTATTATTAATTAATGAAATTAAGAGAATGATTAATCTTCCTTCGACAGGCAATGGAAAATGCAACCTATGTGAGTTAACTTTACTAGAAACATAATTAAATAAGTTACATTATAGTCCTATAGAGTGAATAATGATTAAGTATATTATTGCTAATAAAAAGATATTCAAAATTAAAAACTTCAAAAAAACTTTAGACATGATCTTGAATTTTACTATTAATTTCTATATTAAATTGAATGTTCTAATAATTAATGTCAAATTTAATTTTACCAACGTATATACAGATTTATTGCTGCTTTGATGATTCTGCAAGAAAAATAAGGTCATCTTTTGTTAATTTTGTTTCCCCTTGTTTAAAGTTAGTAGGTAGTGTTTATTTTGTTAATAATAAAAAATAATATGTTCTCGACTATGAAATTGAACTTATTAAACTTATTAAGCGCTAAAAAATATGTAAATATTTTTGCATTACCTACTTTTTAACCACAAAGTACAAATTTTGTTTACATTTACATCTGCGAATTAGAATATTATATAGTAAAAAAAAATAACGTACCTGCTGTTGTTTTACTTCAGAATTTTGTACATTATGGACTGTAATTTCATTACAACTAAATTTCTTGCCTTCAAAACTATGTTTTTACTTAATGTGTATTGACATAAATAATATAAGCCAAATTCTTTAAAATCTTCATATTAATCAGTTATTTCATATTTTATCTCTAATAAATAAATATTTCTTACATCAACAACGCATCTTGTGACTCCTCTGGTGTTGCTGTCTATGGGCAATGGTAATCGCTTACCATCAGGTGATCCGTTTGCACGTTTGCTGCCCTATCCTATAAAAAAAATTAGCCTAACCCAAAATAAGCAATATATACAGGGTGGAAATTTGTAATGCCACCTGGAGGGGAATTACTCTTAATACTGTAGATAGAAAGTTTTACTTAAAGGAAACATTCCTTTATTTTGAAAAGAAAAAACTGCATTCAAAGATTTTTGAAAATTCACTTGCCCCACCCGGTAATTGAACCGACTAAAATCTGCAAAAGTTTCACCCTGTATTTTTATTGCACCGATCGGTAGGGTCAATTATAAGGATCAAATACATTACTCTCTAACAAACTTCATAAATTAAATGAAAGGAAAACAATGAAAACTTAATTCAAAGAATTAATAATTTAAGATTTCATTGATTTCATAGTATTTTGTTTCATAGTAATTTGTACGTTCTTGTAATGCAGACTCCTTTCTTATGCGATATAACTGCGTGTGTGACGTAGTTTAAATATGGAATGTTATGTTACTTTTGAAAATAGATTTTCATTTGTTATTCACATAATAATAAGATTGTTTTTCAAATCATTTAACATTTGTTTCACGGTAAAAATGGCTTATCAAGAACAATTTGATTTATTAGAAGCTTATTTTTTAAATAACAAAGATGTGAATCGTTAAGAGTACTTCCTCCAGGTGGCATTACAAATTTCCACCCTGTATAAATAAATAAATAAATATATATATATATATATAATATATATATATATATATATTATATATATATATATATATATATATATATTTATATTACAACAACCATGACTAAGGTACAATTCGCATTCATTACACAAACATCTGCCCCCATCGGGATTCAAACTCGGTACCTCAGAGATGGCGGCAACTTAAAACGGATGTACTAACCACTCGACTACTCAACTATGATAATTATCACTATATGTAAAAAGAACTACTATGAGCCACAAACAAATATAAACTAAGCCACAGCAACGGGTGTGGCACATTAATAAAAAAATAAAATTTCGCTGAAAGTGAAATTAAGTATGAATGAGGAGTTACGGAGGGTCTCGCTTTTGGCATATCGGCTTAATAAAACACTAAACAGCCACAGAGCATTATCGAGTTACCAAATCCGTGAATCGGACAAAGCGTACGCCATTTCGCGGTAAAACGTGTTAATACCGCGGTCCGGTTCGTCGTTGGCGCGATTAAACGGCGCTGGCGACGTTTATTTATTTTCCTGTGATCAGAATGGTTGGTTCTTGGTTGTAAAGCCTCGTGAAGTACATGTTATGTTAGTTTTATCTGTATCCAATTTAATGCGGACAATTTAATTATAATTGACGACCTCCATAGTCGAGTGGATAATACACCGGTTTCAAGGTGTCGCCATCTCTGAGGTCCCGGGTTCGAATCCCGGTGGGGGCAGATGTTTGTGTGATGAATGCGAGCATTTGTACCTTAGTCATGGTTGTTGATATATATTTGAATAAAAATTATTTATATATGTATAATATATGTATGTCTATCCGTTACCTAGATCCCATTGCACAAGCCTTACAGAGCTTAGTTTGGGCTAGGCTAATTGGTGTAAGTGTAACAAATATTTATTTATTTATTATTTATTTATAATTTAACTCTTTAATGTTATGTAGGTAACTGTATATGTTTGGAATTCAATGTCAATTAAACTTTCATGCATACAAAATAAACATATATAAGTTTGCTATGTAATTAAGCTAATGATATTCATATTAAAATTTGAATAAAGTCTACTTTGGCTTGACAGAGTAAACGATAAATAAAACTGTAAAATTTTCAATTGTTTTTTTGGACGGACCTATGCTGATGCCTCAGATGGCTATGTTCAGCTTTGCAATGAGTGTTTGTGGAACGCGCACGAACAGAAGGTTCGACGCCTAGCCTGCTAACGACACCGGTGACCGTTCCTGGGGGCGTACTCTTAAAAACGATATTCGATATATCGTGGCCTTCGTCGTGTCGTATCCTACTCTTAGTTACTATCGTTTAAAACTTTTCAACGGACGATCGAACGAACGATATTAATTTTGACATGAGAAAGCCTCAAATGACAACGATGAATTGAATTTAACAGACGAACATTCGCAAAATAAATATCAAATGTACGATGGTTACAGCGACACCTCAAACCGTATCGTATTACTTTTCGCAAATTTTACGTAAATTTTGCGAATGTTCGTCTGTCAAATTCAATTCATCGTTGTCATTTGAAGCTTTCTTATGTCAAAATTAATAGTGTTCGTTCGATCGTTCGGTGGAATGCTTTAAACGATAGTAACTAAGAGTAGGATACGACACGATGAAGTCCACGATATATCGAATATCGTTTTTAAGAGTACGCCCACTGAGTCGTTAGGGTCGAAATAAAGGTGTCGACGCAACTTGAGCGCGCCGTCTAATGGCTCGAGCGCTCAAGATCGCCGTGTAGTGGAGGGTAAGAATCTACCCGGTACGTGACGGTACCGGGCATATGTTTGACGAAGGTGTGGCCCGGGTCTTCGCGCTCGCCGACGAGCGCGGTGAGTGAGCGAGAGACATGGGTGTGTGGCGTGAGGGACGACGCCGTTGGTGGGGTCGGGCGGGTCGTATAAGATTTTCAATTTTTATTCCATACGGTGGCAGACGAGCAAATGGCCCACCTGATGGTAAGTCGCTCCATCGCTCATGGACATCTGCAGTGCCAGAGGCACAGCTGAGCCGCTGCCTACCTGGAGAGAAGTACTCTTTTTAAGCCTCGTTTGAAGTTAGACATATCGTAGCGCTCAGGAAACATCGCAGCTGGGAGCTCATTCCAGAGTTTGCATGTACGCAGAAGGAATGAACGCTGAAACCGAACTGTACTAGACAAGATCGGTTCCAGGTGATATGGATGAACTCTACTGCGGTGGCGGGTGGTGCGATGGTAAAAAGGTGACAAAGCACCATTGCAAATAATTCCTCAGAGCACTCTCCGTTAAAGAGCCTATAAAGAACCACATAGAGCCAAAGTCTCTCCGCTGCTCCAAGGTCTCTGTTGAGGCCGTAATAGTATATAATATAATTTTGTAGCTTCCACCAAATACTTATACATAATCAGTAACATAGTGGTTAAAAGCGTCCAATCGGTTTAATGCAGATTCTAATTGAAATCCCGTTCACTATTCATTAAACTCAGCAGCGAACTGTCAAACATCCCGCCTTACTAAAAATCGCATTCGCTCGTCGTTTGCGTCGCCGTAACGCGATACTAGCCTCGATGTCTTGCTTTACTCCCATCCCGACCCTAATTTTACGGCTCATTAGCCCATTCCGCATCGCTTTTTGCAAGCCACTGTTTCGTGAACAACGTCCAAATCCCGCCGATAGCTTCATTATGGTTCCTTGTACCGTGAATTCGCGTATCTGTGGCTCGGATTAATACGTCATTTAATACCCTCGTAGTTTAAGCGTTCCGTTTATCTTGGCGCATCTGCATTTCTAAGTAGAGCAGTATTGGAGACGCACGGTACGTCTCTCCCGATCAGCTAATTGGTTAGACATCGTATTGCGGTCATACAATAATTTGTAAGCGTTATCGGGTTACGTATCGAATACTGATATGCGATACTTTATTTGTTGTACGTACCTACTCACATTTTTGTCAAGGTTATATGTCTGTAGAATATTCGAAATGCAACTACTAACACTGTTCCACTGTAAGGGGAAGCTAATCAAGCAAGAAGTTAGCAACAATGAAGATAGTAGAATAGAAAAACCGAACCGAGGTATGTGTGAGGTGAGGTGAACGTCTAAATGATTTATTATATTTACCAAACTGGGTTTAACCCAGTTTGGTAACCGAGAGCCCAAACCTAGTAAAGGACCTACCTACCTAAATTAAACATGTACTCCTTGACTGCATCAGCGTTGTGCAGCTCCAATAGCTACACCCTCAAGGTTACCATGGCATTTTCAGGATCCTATAACCGCACTGGGCCAGCCTAATCGCCATAACATAGTTACTGTAAGGTCATACCCCTGGGTGGGAATTGAGACGATGATGATTGCAAAACACAACTATAAATTAAAAGTTAAACTATGCATATCAATAAAAAAGATATGTCTGCTAAACTCAATCTTAAGTTGTCTATTGATCCCAACACTTTCTTATCGATCGCGAAATAGATCTGCAACTTTAGTTAGCGTTTTAAACAGGGACGTATTTGGAATTTATCAATTCATGTTAGTGTAATATTCTGTTATTCTTTCTTCACGCCAATCATAAATTTACTCACTAAAATAATACTCATACTGCACCTATGTACTGCAGTAACATTTTGAACTTTAGACCACCTCTATTCTCTATGAAATATAATATTTCAATTGTTTTCTTGAAGTGCTACTGATTGTACATATCGTCAAGTATAAAATATTTCATCATTGCTACTGACACATGACAACTATTTAATAACAATCCCGCATGTCAATGTCATTACTTGTTTTATAATTTAATTTTTTCTCACTATATGTATTGAATAAAAATAAATAAATTTTATTCCAGGTCTAGTACTGATCATCTTATCTGATAATGGCTAGTCGCCAGTCGTGAGGAAAACTCTTCCTCATAAGGCGCATACTTACTAAACCACCCCGACATCAATCTTGCAATCTTGGCCTAAGCCAGGATCCAAGAAACGGGACTTCATTTCATATCCGAATTAACTGACCCGGAAAACGTAAGATCCAAAATTCAAATTTCAAAACCGATATTATAATAATTATATTATGGTCTTCTTCCAAATTTCTTTTTCAAGTTTTCATTTATTATTATTTAAATATTTACTCTGAGAAGAAAATGATATAACTGACACGCCGTTTTTATGTGCAGATTGTAACATTGTAACATAACATCAAGAACAAGAGATTTAATTATCAAACATAAATCCAATGTGTCATTTTCTTAAATTCTCATTATCTTCATTATCATTTTAGCTGAGAAATACCCTTCTCAAAAAATCTTCACATAGATCGGTTCTACGCTGTTGATGCTTATATCCAGCTTCTTCCTGCATGCATCACCAAATCGTTAGTTCACCTGTCACTCCAAGATTTTCCACAAACTCACAAAATACTCTATTCCCAAAATTTCTTTTTTGATTCAATTTGGAACTTATGGTTTGTATGTCGTGTATAATTTTTACTTCAAATGAACTAAATTGACTAGATTTTTTTTAATGGCATAAATACAGACGCTCACGTAATAATACTTGTATCGTAATGTCGACTCTCCGGAATTACTTGAAAAAATAGGTCTCAGAGTAACACATGATCCATTAAAAGCCACGCTTACTTCACGTTCCCGCTACCATTCCATTCAAGCCGTAGGGCAATTAGGGCCAAGGCTAGGCTGAGTTTAGTCGGTAGGTCTGTGTGGTCGAGCCGCCTTGACAGCACCAGGAGTCCGACATAATCAACGAATCCCTGCTTGCCTGTTGCGTTGGTATCCATGATGGATTCTCAGCCTCCTCTCCTGAGAAATTACTGGCGGAATGCATTCCTGCTGAGGGTGAGTCACAATTTCAATGTGGAGCCTACATTGCACGGCATAGATTTGTAACAACATCGGTTACACAGTTAATGCTAACATTTAGTAATGCATTCTTTAAAAGATAGTGTGTTATTGTATACATAACTATGACAAATATATAGGTACGAATACACTGTTTAGCAAGATGATCTACTCCTAGGCTAATACTTCATTATTATTTTGCATATAGTGGAAGTTTATAATTGACCTTATTTGTATGCTTATGTCTTCCTATCCTATTTTCAAAAGGGGAGTAAATAGGTTTTTGAAGAGTCGGCAACGCGCAAGTGACACCCCTGGTGTTGCAAGTGTCTATAGGCTACGGTAACCGCTCACCATCAGGCGTGCCGTAGGCCTGTTTGCCACTATCGTGGTATAAAAAAATATGTAAATTAACTTTTGTCTAGCTGTTAACTTCCCGAAAATTAATAAAATGAAATGAATTCATACTATATGATTTTTGTAATATGTAGTTTTTACATAAATATTATAGATATTTTAGTGCTTTGCTAAAAATGTATGCATTTATTGATGATATGTCTAAAACTAAACACTCAAAAATACTCTTTGGCAAGGTCCTAGGTCCTGGCGCCGTCCCTGCATTGTCACCTCTTATAATCGTACTGCGCTCGAACCGCTTGGTCCGAGGTTCCGAGTATATCAGCGCGCTCATTTTGCTGTCACAGGGCTGCCACCTCGTTAACATTGCGGCGCACAATTACCGCGCCGTTATGTTGGCAGCGGCAAAAACGCTCTTGCGTTAGGGCCGATTACCCGGACTAAATTCCTCCGCAGTCCAGGGCGAGAGAAAAAATTCTCAGTCCGCGCAGGTCGTGTCAAGACTCCGAGATATGTTAAATTTGTAATGCGAGTCTGTATCTGTGTACAATCTACTTCTCTCCTAGATACTTGGGAACTTATTTTAGATAACTTACGAGATCCAGGTCAACGTCACCTGCCTAGGCCAGAAAATGACAGAAAGTGGCAGAAAGATTGTTTAAGTCAACAAAACACTTTTTTAATACGGAGTGATAATAGTCGCGTCAATGAATACATAATACAGGCAATCTTTAGAAGTCCTCAAGAACAGCTCCGATTTTGATGTTTTTTTTTTGTATAAATTTTGTTTTTTTTATATTCTTTAAAATCAGAAACCTCTTGGAGTGGGGACGGAACTTTTTATCTTGTGTAAACAATATCAGCGACAAATTGACATATATTCAGCGACGCGACTATAAGATGAAACGTATATCGAGGGATTTATCCGCCATTTTGAAATGTATTGACTATGTCAAAAAGTCAAAACACTTGCTAGCGAGAAATCCCATATCGTGTTTCGGTAATCAATCATATCCATAGATTAAGCACGAGAAATAAAAAAAAATGTCTTTCTAATATTCTATCATTTAAAAAAACAAACTAAAGACGTTCTAAACTTTAAGTTTTACATAAGTCAAACAATTACAAAATGACAGTGATTTCTTTCTATAAATAAAAGCACATTGCGTGTTAATGATATTCTGATGGTAATGTTAAAGGTTGTTAAAATTTTCTTAAATATAAAAAATGCGTCGATAAAATTTTTATGAAGACTGCCGTACATATAATAGGTTCATCTACTTAAATTTATTTTATGATAGCTGACGACCATTTATTTCAGCCGTACTAGAAAGG
The DNA here is from genome assembly GCA_036419045.1 of Scirpophaga incertulas. NCBI lineage: Eukaryota > Metazoa > Arthropoda > Insecta > Lepidoptera > Crambidae > Scirpophaga > Scirpophaga incertulas. Next base: position 2,746,704 of record CM071631.1, on the reverse strand, counting down.
AAGCAAGAAATCGACGTTAATTTATGATTAATAAATAGTTAACTAAACGCAGATAATTATGACATACTGAAAAGTTTTGTTAGCATATATTTATATAAATAATTCAGCCTAAAACTGTGACACAGGCTAGTACGTTTTAAGTACAAAAAATCGTCACCGAAATACAAGAACTAGGAATTCCGCGCTATAAACAAAACTATTCCAGTATCCCAGCTTTCTCTGTTTTCACTGCGATATCAAAGTTTGCGCACGCGCATCCGTGGCGTGCATATTGGCCGATTTTATAGCCGGCCGATGTTTTCACCTCGGATGGTATGCAAAATTTCATTCGCTTCAGCCATTAGGAAATTAGTATAATTATGTTCGGGTTCAATCGTGAAATCTAAAGATAACTTATTTGTAGGTGTCTGAAGCTGAAGGTTGAGACGTTGAGCTGACGTTGAGACAATGTAGGAAAGAATGCTTAGGGATACGACGTCAGATAACCTCCTCGTGGTGCTACCTGGGTAACGTCTTTTGACGGTTAATAGTCTGGCAGAGGGCCCCCCCGAAAGATTGGCAGTAGGGGAGAGGCGAAGCTCTCTTCTACGTTGTCGTCCTGGAGACTGCTCGGAGACCTGGCCCGGGGTGGGCGCTAGTCGCCGACGCGGTCGTGTTAGTTGTCCGCAAGGGATCCCATGCCCTCATCATCGCGTGATGCAGCTCTCCTTCAGGATGACGCGTTGCGCCCAGACGTAATGGGGACGTAATGGGGACGTAATGAGGGGGATCGCTGAGGTTTCTATTAGGTATGCAATTCAATGCATTAACTTCAGCGGAAAAAAAAGGAAAGAATGCTTTATATTAGAGAATAAACAAAAAAAACGACAAATTTATTTTATCAGTAACACATTATTCGAAATAACTAGAACAGTTTGATGTAACGACTTATTAACTACGAGTAATTAGGGTCTATTTTAATTATTTTTACAGTATCATGTAGTATGGACTACAATATATTTTTAAAATTTGTATTTTAGATATATACTCTAAGTTGAGATAGTAAATTTTTAATATTTTTCAGATATCGCTATGTAATAGAAAGTTGGTTTCTGTAGATCAGTTCCTTTAAATTTACACAATTTATGTATGTGCCTTGTCCTGATCGTCAGTGCATAACGCAGCTGGCAGCCAAAAAGTGCAAATCCCTGCGGGTCTCAGGTCTTGGATCACGTTACGAGCTAATGGACCGGACCCGTTTTGGGCAGCAGGCCGCCGCTATCCACACTATAAATTTTTACTGTATCAAATATTACGCGCAAGCCAGATGTCTTCTTTGTAAATTAATCTCAGTTTATTCTTAGCTTACTGGATAAATCAAAAAATATATTTGACACATTAATATTATTAATTACTTTGCTCACTTTTTCGTGTTAATAATATGCCTTTAATATATATATATATATATTATATATATATATATATATATATATATATATATTATATATATATATATATTATATATATATATATATATATATATATAAGATATTTTTGTTGGGACGACACAATTAGTGAAACACAATTGAGTTTCTCTGTATGAAAAAGATTTTAATGGTTATTTTGTGTGCATGAAAGAAAAGTTTATAATTTACTTTTGACTGATAAACGTACATACCTGTAAGAAAATTAAAGACATTTAATGCTATTACTAACAATGTCTGTTCCTAAACCACAACTAAAACACTTTAACAGTAGAATTAATAAATTCTTCTCTCATTAACAATTACAAGCATACAATGCAATGCATAAGCTTATAGATTATCTTATTTCATAGGTCAAACTTTATCTATTTGTCATGTCACGTTCCATGATGTTTGATGCGCGGGAAAATTCAAATTAAAGAAAATGATATATAATATATATATTTCGTTCTCGATTCCACTGTCTCCCTCAGCCTTTATACCCCAAACGGGCATGCGTTAATAGAGTACTTAAGCAACCTTGGTCCAACACGCATTATTACCTTAAGAATTCGTTTACGGTGTCAGCAACGAGGCTCTGGAACCAATTGCCCGCAAGCATTCGCGACAGTTCATCCGTGGATGTTTTCAAGAGAGCACTTGAGGATCACTTGCTTTCAACTCTCCAATAATCATAATGTGTTAGTATGAATGTATATATATATTTATTTTTAATAAAAGTTGCACATTGGGCCTTCCCGCACATTTCTTTCAGGACATCCGTTCTGGTTGGCTGGAAGAGATCTCTATTAGAGATAAGTCCACCATTGTACATATTCTTTTCTATATATTATACATTACCTATGTTAACTGTGCAATAAAGTGTTATATATATATATATATATATATATATATATTATATATATATATAATATATAATATATATATATATTTCTTACACTTACACCAATTAGCCTAGCCTAAACTAAGCTCTGTAAGGCTTGTGTTATGGGATCTAGGGTAACAGATAGACATACATATATATTACATATATATAAATATTATTCATAGAAATATATAATAACAACCATGACTAAGGTACAAATGCATTATCACGCAATCATCTGCCCCCACCGGGATTTGAACCCGGGACCTCAGAAATGACGACACCTTGAAACCGGTATACTAATCATTCGACTACGAAGGTTGCGGATGTTGAGGTTGAGGTACGGAGGTTGTAATGAATTACGCAACACTTCTTTTATGAAAATAGTTAGATCAATGATTAATTATCAAATTAATGATAATTAATTAGTTTAGCCCAATGTAAGTACTGCCTAAGGCTTGTGTCATGTCATCTTAGATAATGCATTTATAAATATTTTTATAGAAACATATATGTACTTATTCATAACCATGACTAAGACACAAATGCTGACATTTATCATACAAACATCTGCCTCCACCCAGACTTAAACCCGGGACCTCGAAGACGGTCCTTGAAACCGGTGTACTAACCACTTGGCTACTAACCATCAAATCATATCCTACTACTATTATAAAGGCGAAAGTTTGTAAGTATGGATGTATGGATGTTTGTTACTCTTTCACGTAAAAACTACTGAATGGATTTGAATGAAACTTTACCACAATATAGCTTATACATCAGAATAACACATAGGCTACAATTTTTGAGGTTTCTATGAGGTCGTAAAAAAAACACATTTTTTTGCGCTTACATTGCAAACGCTGACTGAATCCTACAAGATAGATCAAAACAATTTACTACAGTATTGTACAACTTAAAAAGGTCTACAAAAAAGTCCGTGATGGTATATGTTTATCTCTTAGGAATAACCCACAAAAGGAAAAAGATCGTTAAATGTAGTTTATAGGAGCATACTGCAGTAGCTATAGGCCGTATTTCTTACTTATTACTAGACTAGACGGGACGAACCTGAAGTCCACGCGAACGAAGTCGCGGGCAAAAGCTAGTAGGTTATATAAATGACAACATAATATTTGGATTTATTACTATAACTGAAATAGTTATTTGCAATGTTCAAAAATTATTATTTACTAGCTACGCCCACGTCTTCGTCCGCGTGGAATCGTAATTTTATGTAGCATTTTTAATTATTCTTCAAATAATTTCATTTCATAAAATTTTAGTAGCCTATGTACTTCCTTACGGTTCAGTGGTTTTGATGTAACAGACAGCAAGCCGCCTGCCTGTGCGTTCCCGACCTTATACAAAAATAATCCTTATAGCATGATTCAGTATTTACGCGCAACGGCTTATTATTAGCGTATGTCATGTATAACTTTGGTGTTTCTATACCGAATTCTATGATTCTTTTCTATGGAATATTTAATAATGTTAACTTTTTTAATTAAAGATGACTGAGAGTGTTATAAACGAATAAGTAGACAAATATAATCAGAAAGCTTCGAACTGCTAAGCTATCGGGAGTTACACGTGTTATTGTGTGTCAACTATAAAAGGTAGACATAAGCTGTCGTAGAATAATTTTTATTTAATTTTAAGGAGAACATTTCCGTCATACATGATTTCTGTGTAGCTTTAACCAATAAAGTTGCACACGCGATGGAAGCTTAAAATATACAGTAACTTCTCCCGTTTTTCCAACATTTTCCTTCACTGCTCTGCTCCTATTGATTGTAACGTGATTAAAAGTACTATAACCAGCTCAGGAGTATATCAAGTTTCGTTAAAATATAATAAAAAACCTATTTTTCGATATCGAATTGTTAATTGTTTCACAACCGTCCAATTAATTAAATACTAAACCAGACGAGTTAATGCGACGATATAAAAATATTTAAGAAGCAATTATGGCTTTACTAACCATTAACAAATGTACAAGAGCAAGCTCTACACATGTAAGTGACCAATAAGTGGTCAATAAAATAACGACTTTATCTTAATCTACGGCTTGTTAAGGCTGGCGTATACCAAAATATTATAAATAAACTAGCGACCCGCTCCGGCTTCGCACGGATGCAATACTGAAACTAAACTCACTGCAGAAAAACTGTGAACGTTGAATATAATAAAATATAATTAAAACATAATATACTGTATATAAGTTTTACTTACAGTTTGAACCATGCCGGGACTTATGTATGTTTTGCAATCTTCAATAATTTTTTCATCAATTATTCTGTAATCAATTTGCACAAATTGATCATTGTACGAGTGGATTGGAAGGGACGCATAAGAGAATCCCGTCACAGACGTGCTTTCTGCGTGATCCCAATATCACGGCCTCAACAGATCTTGGAGCAGCAGAATGACTTCGTTCTGTTTGCGTTCTATATGTGCTCTTTAACAGATAACACCTTCAGAAACTTTTTTACCATCCTTCACCCATCACCGCAGTAGAGTTCATCCGTATCACCTTCAAGCGATCGGATTAGTCAAAGAAATGTTTGCCGATTTAATCTTAAGGTTATGGTTTTAAGTAAGATAAATAAACGTTCGTTGTCTTTGACACCTACACTCGCCTTGACTGTAAAAAAGTTAATCGATAAAAATACACGCAGTAAAACGGTAGAAAGCGTTTATTTATACCGAGCACGCGTCGGCCAGTCGCCCGCCGAAATCTCCTCAACATTATTAGTGGACGACGAATTGATGTCAATACAAACAGACTGAACAATCACGCCCAATCCCATTGCTGGAATTATCTCGTAACAAGTGGGCTGAGTACAATTACACACAAATTGAACTTGCCCTAGACGCACGCAACGATGCGCCACAGTGTAAGTAACGAATGTTAAGTAAATAGTATTTTATGCAACTGTTGTATAAGAAGGATTTAAAAAGGCGAGCGGTATGAGTTACAATGTGATCCGAACGCAACGTTTTTAAAAATAAGTTTTTCGACTTATACAAGTTTACTCTTTCTAGTGGTTAGATTGCATCACTATCTATCTATTCATAAAAAAAATGTTATTAATGATATATTCACAAACTAATCATAGTAGTCGAGTGAGAAATGCAACGCCAGAGTTTACTAAAGAATTGTGGACAACGAACCCGACACCACCTTGGCTCTCCCGGAAATAGAGCACGCTACCGTATTACAAGACTATCGTAACCTCACACTCTCTTCGGGTTTTTGATAGAGTCCTACTCAACTCCTCTCGAGTTCCAGCAGTTTCTCCTCGATGTACCATGTTCGTGAGTTGTAGATTGCCAAGGTCAACATAATTTAGTGGTAGGTGAACACTTCCACACCTTTGGAGCCGGCACCGCACCAACTTCCGTCGTCGCACGGCGTCTAATAACGCCGTTGACTTAAGGCCTCTCCATTATAGAGGACTATGTGTCTTCTCCCACCACGCTGGTCCATCGTAGATTGGGGTGTTTACTAATTAATGATTTTAAATCACATAACTAGTAGAATTAAATGTTTATCATAATCATTAATAAAATAAAAAATAGTAATATAAAGTCTCCTCTAGCGCATATACACCGCTTTAGAGCAGCGCTGCATTGTGCATCCTTAGGTATAACCGCGATTTCCGCGATTCGATTTCGATTTTCGCGATTCTAGAATCGCGAAAGCGTACCCCAATACGCGCCCCGATATGGGCTCAGAGAACTCCGGGGGGTTTTAGTGGGTAGGCCGGTCCTCTCAGACCGGAGAGCCGCACACACGGCCGCGTCTTGCCAGCGCGGCGTCATGGTGCATAACGAGCATTTCTCCTCGCAAAGGTAACCAACTCGAGGTAACCGCCATAAAGTCCCGAATTCCACTAAGACTTAGCCGGAGTTTAGCCAGTAAGATATCGGCATAACCCTGGATGGATGTGTGGTGTGACAAGGATGGATAAGATAAGGAATGAGTACATAAGAGGAAGCCTGAAAGTAGCGCCAGTGGTAGAAAAAGTAAGAGGAAGTAGATTAGTATGGTTTGGACATGTGATGCGGAGGGATGAAAGTTATGTCACAAAGAGAATGTTGAATATGAAAGTGGAGGGATACACGGGCAGAGGAAGGCCGAATAAAAGATGGATCGATTGTGTGAAGAATAATATAAGAATGAAAGGAGTAAGCATGGAAATGACGGCTGATAGAGAGGAATGGAAGGAAAAGATCTACTGTGCCAACCCCAGATAATGGGAAATGGGCAAGAGGATGTTGATGATATCGGCATAACCCACCTGGAATAAACCCTATTTAAGCCCTAGACAAATTGTCTTCTATGAGCTTCTTTCTTTGTACCGAGCCTAACGACCCCGGAACGGTCGCTCGTGTCACTGGCAGGTTAGGTGTCGAACCTTCCGTTCGTACGTCTTCTTGTGGAAGGCACACGCAAGGAAAGCTGAATATTGCCATCTCCGGCTTCAGCATAGGTCCGTCAAAAATAATCTTGTATATGCTCGTTTGCCAAACCATTTTGAGAGTTAAATAAGTTCATCAGATACTGCATGCTGCATCCATCATCCAAAATGGTTCGACTGTACCCACCTACTCTACACAACGTCGAACTGTCGCCTCGGCCAAACTAATTAAGTCACGCATCGGGAGCCGAAACGTAAACATAGTTGTTTACATTGACAGATTGAGACAGGCCCGTTCACGCCCGACAAATCGTGTTTTAATATTTTAAACTGGCAACACTCATCCGCGCTGGGTCGAGAGGGCGAGACTCGCGTCATTTATTTTAATTTCCCTATAAGCGGCGTGTGTGACAGGTCGAATAATACTCGACCTATCTGCGATGTCCCCTTCGTGCTACAGACAGCAGATTAAAAGGATTGCGTTACTACTCAACGCTAGAATAATGTTATATTAGAATAATGTTATATCTCTACTACTGTTGGAGTAATTATATTATTATACTTTTGTCTAAAGTACATGGCATAGTTAATATGGCAGTTTGGCGAGTGGCGATCGGACTTTGTATATTCGTATATATATATATATATATATATATATATATATATATATATATATTATATATATATATATATATATATATATATAGATCAGCTCGTCACGGAAAACAACATATCCGGAGTTTCAGCAGATTCTGCCATAAACCAGGATTTTTTACCCAATTTAAGAGCCTCCTAGCGGCGATTATTGTCGTTAACTTTTTCTAATATTCGTGATCAGTGATTGCGTGATTGCCGCTCGCCAAACTGCCATATAAGCTGTGCCATGTACTTTCACAAGAATATTTGCCAAAAATTCTTAGTCGATAATTTCAGGTCTTCAATGTCAATTTTCAGGTCAGGTATTCAGGTCAGGTATTCAGGTCTTTATTTACTGCACAATTTTACGAAGTCGGTTGAGTCTGTATCGAATACTGTTTTAAATTTGTATTAAAATATTATCTCCAACTATTCGGAACAAGAAGATCACACATTTGCAGAATTTTACTAAACGGCCTCTGTAGTCGATGGTTGTTATACCGGTGTCAAGGTGTCATCTATAAGGTCGCGAGTTCGAGTCCCGGTGAGGGCAAATGTTTGGGTGATGAATGCGAGCATTTGTACCTTAGTCATGGTTGTTATCATATATTTCTACTAAATTTATTTATATATGTATAGTATATGTATGTCTATCTGTTACCCTAAACCCCATAACAGAGCTTACTACTTTGGCTAGGCTAATTGGTGTAAGTGTAAAAAATATTAATATTACGTCTTTTTTTTCTAAAGATCTTATAAAATTTTCACATAATAACTTGCAGAGGTTTTTCTAAAGATTAAAAAATATAACTCTTTACCCAACACATTTTCTCCTTGAAATAAGGACGAATGGTGCCAGAAGTGGGAAGCGCTGCGCCACAAAAGCGCACAACAGAGCGTGAATAATTCATGGCGACGTCAAAATATTGCGCGCCTGCCATTTTTGCTAAACACCGCATTTTGGCAGCTGTAGACAGTGCTCAAGTCAACTCAGTGTTGTAACAGATTGTAGTGGAAACTTATCGATAAAATTAATCGCTTCGCGTTTTATCTGGTCATAATATCTAAAAAATAGGTGCGCACCTTCTTGCTTTGTGTACATAGATTTAATTTTTTTTTTGATCTTCACATCATAATTTTAGTGTCAGATATACCTGTTGTTGTGAGTTATGGAAATGTGTTAGTTATGGAAAACATTGTCATCGTCTCAACAGGATTTATTTATCCAAATTCTTTTTACAAGTCTTAACTAAACTATATTATTTTAAAGGGGATGTCCCATATTGGTTTATAGTAACTCGGGTAAATTTGATATATTTGGATAGAAGGCTCTAGAAGAAAGTAATCGCCGTAAGTCATGTTATTTTCAAGACCCCCGATTTTTAATAATTCGTATTCTAGTATAATAAAAAATGAAATATCTTTAATGCAATAATTACACATTGCTTAAAAAAAATTATCAACAAGCCTTTTAAAAATCTATAAATATTAGTATTTTTTTTTGCTATCAAATTCAGTCTGCTTCAATTTAGTCAATACGAAAATTGCGTTTGCATTGTCAAAATACGTTTTCTATTTTTGTTCAATGAAGTTCTTTTTTTATTGTATATTCTTAGTCACTCAACTAATTGCTGTTTATGTTAATATGGAGGCGTAAGTTTTATTTCTCCTTTGTGCAGATATTTTTCTGTTTGGTTTCGTTAATGGTACAACTTCTGAACACACCTACGTAGGTATTATCGGCAAAACTATCCGTAGCTAATATTGTAATAAAATTGCACATATCATTATTATGTTAAAACAACAAGAGTCAACAAGTTCCTTGGTTAATGAAAAGTCCAAGTGAAACTCACTTTTATCTGAGGTCTAGTCATTATGTAAGATTAGGACTGACATTTATTTAGAAGATTCACTGTCCTATATGTAAAGGCAGTGTTATCACAATGCATATCTGTATTAAATGATAATAAGCGTCGGAGACGCTACGATCTCAGCACTGTCCTTCTAATCAGGACGTCCGAAGTTTGAAAACGCCATGTTCTAATTGATTGGGACGTTCTTACGATGAACAAGAACATCTTAAGGCAGCGTTCACATTTATGAATTCAAATGTATATGTGAAGTCGATAAATACGCACTGCATCGATGTGCTTGACTGAAGCCTTTATCTTATAATATATATGAATAATTTATCAAAACACCGAAATTCTATTTCTAAATCAACTTAAAATATTCGATAAAAATAATATGTGTCCCATCCCTTACCATCGGCTTTTGCCAGTTTATGATGCTACCCGCCTCTTTGCTATCATATATCTACTTCAGATAATCTGCTTAAATCCTGCTTTTTCATGCTTCATAATACAATCAGTGGTTTCTATTAAACATGATAAAATATGTATAAGTGGTAGCTATTGTTATATAAATAAACTAGTGAACGATTAACAAAAGACTAAGTACTTTTCTATATATATATATATATATATTATATATATATATATATATATATATATACAGACTACGCACTCATAAAGAGTAAACGCGTTTTTATGATACCTTTACCCATAGCAAAATCTGGTATTGCTAGACGCAGTCCCAGCTACTCCCATCCTTGCGTATACAACAAAGTTAATACAATAACTGATATAGAAGAGGCGTCTCTTGTCAAATGTAAGAGGGTTGTTATGGGCTGGCTATACTCACTCACTTATGATGAAACGCAAAACTTAATGCCCTAATGTAAATCTTGGATATCTCACACGACTGTATGCACTCCTGATTCATTTATCCTATATATAAAAATGAATCGCAAAATGTGTTGGTAAGCTCATAACTCTACAACGCCTGGACCAATTTGGACAATTCTTTTTTGTTAATGTTCGTTGAAGTTCAAGGAGGGTTTTTACAATGAGGAAAACTCGAATAATTATCGGAAATACCCTAAAAACAGCCCTTTTATTTTCCCATGCAAACGTTTTCTAACTAAAACCCACAGTCGAATTGAGCTTTATTGTTATTGTATAAAGTTCATATTGCAAGCACTCACTGTTGTCTAAGCAATGAAGGTGTGTTCCTAACATCAAAGAGTCAATTTGCGCTTTATTAACGCTACATATAGTTGAAATTCAATCATATCTATCAAAACAGTGTGCGTGCGTGCGTTGGAGCGCAGAATACATCGTTGGAGGATTTAATGTCACGTTCCAAAATTGAATAGCCACAAAATGTAATAGGTCATTTAGACTTTTTTTGCGATTTGTTTGGCTATGCGACATTATCTATAAAATAATTAGGAACAAAAAACTGCCACTGTACAAATCTTTTTGACAGGACGAAGTCTGTCGGGTCCGCTAGTTTATTATATATGTACACACCACACACTCTCGGTTACTTATACTGTCTCATATATACAACATCAACACACACACACACAAACATAGATACGCAAAATATAGAAGTGATAGTCTAAATTGAAAAATTGTTAATTAATAAAGTGTTCGGAATAGGTAGTTTAATTTTATGTACTAGCAGAAAGAGTGACCTCCGGGACTTAAATAATGCAATGCAATGGAACTTATGCCATTTTATATAATCATGAAAATAACACTTAACGTTTATTTGTAGGTTTATAGGAGTGAGTAGAAGGAAAAAAATCATGTTCAGATATTACAGGTATTTATTGCAAGTTTACAATATAAATCTAATTTAAAAATAAACATATATTTATATTAACATTAAAGTACATAGTGTCGTTCCGATGGTACAATTATTCGTGTTCGAATTGAAGATCGCCAACATAATCATCATCGTCATCTATACTATAATATACTATATATACTATAATATTATAAAGAAGTAAAGTTTGTGTGTTTGTATATTTGTTAAATTGTAAGGGGTAATCTCGGGATCTACTGAACCGATTTTAAAAATTATTTCACCAATAGAAAGCCACATTATTGCGGAGTGTCATTATGATCATCATCATCATCATCATCATCATCATCATCATCATCATCATCATCATCATCATCGATTTTAAAAATTATTTCACCAATAGAAAGCCACATTATTGCTGAGTGTCATCATCATCATCATCATCATCATCATCATCAGCGGACGGCGCGCGATGGCTTCGGGTTTAATTCAGTTCGCTTTCGTGCTCGCTTCGGGGATTATTAATATTATGCCCAACGAAGTGGGCGCGGGTCAGCTAGTGTTTTTATAAAATAATACTATGATTTTCTCGGCATTACTGGGTGTCAAGGAATTTCTTTTCATATTCATAATCCATTTATAAAGCGAAAAAGATCTTTCCACCTCAACAAAAGTCAAGGGAGGATCGTTTCTTTACGCTTTTATTGTAAACTTTTAAGTTTACAACTTATTATTACAACAATAAGCCAAAAGATGAAATACTATTTTGAAAGCTCAACATAATATTTTTACAATCTCTGAAAATAGTAAGTTCTCAGGCATATCCATACTATTGATGTCACAAAATCGCAAGTACATAAAATTAAGCTACCTATTCCAAGCACTAGTGATGAAACAACTGGAGAGGAGGATTTCTGATAAATAAACTAACATCACAACAATAATGAAAAGATTTTTAATTTTTTTATTTATTTATAATACACTTTATTATATAAAAAAGTAAGAAAAACATAAAAGGAAATAAGGCTCACAATTAACGGACTTATCTCTAATAAAGATTTCTTCCAGTCAATCGATGGCAGGGTAAGTAATAATGAGGTGACACTAAAGTATATTGAAAACTATACCAAATATTACATTATGTATCTGAACCTAAATATATAATATAATAATGGCATCAAGACTAATCACCCTCTCTTAAAAGAAGAACTCTTTAGCCTTATCCCTCCCTCTCCTTTCCTTTATAGAAACACACGTAAGGGTCTTCGGAGCCATTCATACACTACGTCCCCCCATTCCACACCGCATTAAGAAATTCCAAGATTCCTTCTTCTGCCGTACTTCCCGCACTTGGAATTCTCTGCCTGCGTATGTGTTTCCTACATCCTACAACATGGGTTCCTTCAAAAGAGGCGTGAAAAGGCATCTTTTGGGCCGGCAGGGATAGGGCAGGTAGGAGAGTGGAGTAAAGTCACTATCCTATCTGTCATCTCATTTGGGCCTCTTTCACCGCTTAACATCAGGCGGGAGGAGGCCATCTGCCGCGCCTAGCATATAAAAAAAAAAAAAAAAAACCCCCATCGCTGTCGTTGTGGAGCTCGTGTCGGTGAGTATGGTCACCATGGCCTCTCTTGCCAAAAAAGCGCTGGCAGAGTCTCCCGCCACGCCTGCATCAATGACGTCATCCGCAGAGCTCTTGTCGCAGTCAACGTGCCAGCGCTTCTTGAGCCTAGTGGTATCTCTCGTGACGACGGCAGGAGACCTGATGGGATGACGCTCATTCCATGGAAGCAGAGTCGTCCTCTTGTGTGGGACGCAACTTGCTCTGATACGTTTGCTCCGTGTCATACAGGTAGTACGTCCCTTGCTGCAGGTGCGGCGGCTGCCGCTGCTGAGTGCTCTAAGCGGCGTAAATATTCGGCTCTCAATGATAGCTACATATTTGCGCCGTTTGGTGTAGAGACAATGGGTCCATGGGGTCCAAGCGCTCGGTCCCTTTTTAAGGATTTGGCGAAGAGACTCGCCGAGGTGACGGGTGATCAAAAGGCTGGCAGTTATCTCGGTCAGCGTATTAGCCTCGCCATCCAACGGGGAAATGCTGCCAGCCTTTTGGGCACCATCCCTGACGGCAGCACTGGAGGTGAAGTTTTTTTATTTTGTATATTTTATTTGTAGTAATTTTTAGTCGTTAAGTAGTTTTAAGCTTAGAATATAGTCTTTGTCTTATTTTATAACATTTCGCAAGGGAAACAAACATATATACTAAAAGTACTAATTAAAATATTGATATAGTACGTAAAATTATATAATAATGTATTATGTAGAAAGTGCTATATAATACATAAAACCCGCAACACGTAATATGTAAAAAATAAATCGCTTGATTCATGAATACAATACAATGGACCTAATATCATTAATAGTATAAATAAACTTTAGCAATAACCGATTTTCAATGGGCAATGTATATAAATATTCCAGCTTGGATTCCATTGAGAGCTACTTACCGTAATGATTCAAAGTTGCAGCACAAAGCGAGCCTGCATGACTCAGTGGCTCACAAAGGCTTTGTCGGGTTCAAGCCCGGCTGCGTCAAAGGGTTCGAGAGGCTAATGAGTGTTCATCAACAGACTTGCATTGCCCAAGCACTCTCCACGTTCTCCTTTATTGATGTTTCTGTCATTTTTTGCTGTCCTTATAAAGAAATCTTGTACATTTTTATTACGGTTTAGTTAGATTCTGTATTCATCCTTTTTCGATTATAAGACGTTTGTAATAATTCACATTTTTTGTTCGCTATTAAAAAAAGCATGATATTACACATGTTTACGATTAGATGTACTTTTCTCAAGTAAAAATAAATATTTTAATAAAAAAACAATAATGACTGAGTTAAAAAAGTAATTACAATAATATAATGTAGTTACAGTTATTGTTATTTTAGACACTACACGGAAACCTTACACCGTCTAAATAAGTATGAATGTTTGTTACTTTCTCCCGTAAAAACTACTAAATAGATTGTAATGAAACTTTACAATAATATAGCTTATACATAACAATAACACATAGGCTACAAATTATAAAGAAACTAGCTAGTGGCCGCGACTTCGTCTACGCAGGATTAGTATTTCCAGTAGCTTATATTAGCGTGGCATAGAAAAGATTGTTTGCACCGCCCCCGTTCTGGAGGGCGGGAGCGTTAGTTCAAGCCGATAGGGTCCCAGGCCTTCCGCCCGACCAAAGGCTGTAGGTAGTGTTTAGTTGGTAGGCTGGCCTTCTGCTAGAGTCCAACATAACCATCCGCCGTAGACCGGTTGCGCGTGGTATCCGGTGCGAGGTCGTCCAAGCACTAGGGGGTTGTCATAGTGACCACTGTGGTGGCGCGCCCCCTATGAGGATTCACTACCATCCCCCGTGGGGAAAAAAAAAGATATTTATATTTTTCAAATCCTACCTAAAAATTATTTATGCGATTATTTTAATGTCATAACGTTAGTTCTTTTCTACGCCACGCTAATATAAGCTACTTGTAACACTAATCTTGTGCAGACATAGTCGCGTGCACCCGCTAGTAAATCATGAAGTAGTTAACAAGCACGCATCAAATAAACGTCCAACATGACAAACAAGAACTACTTTCCCATAAATATAACTTCTATTAAAATTATTTTCATAAAAACTTTATTCATTTATGCAGGTGCGAAGACATTTTTACGTTAAAGTCGGTATAATATAAGTTATATAGCCTTAGAGGGCAAAGGTCTTAAGATTGGATGTAAACTGTTAAAATTCCAATTTATGGTGTCAAAAATTTCATTCGGTATTATTATGATACTTGATCTAGTGTGCATTATATCAAAACATTAATAATTATACTTAAAAGAGGGGTCGTCCCCAAGTCAGCAAGGTGGGTTAGCGCAATGTGTCACCTGCGCCAGCTACCTTTGCATTTGACTAGACCAGTTATTCCTAAAGTGGTCTATATCGACCCCCATGGGCCTAGAGAACACTGGGGAGTTTTACTTGGTAGGCCGGTCCTGTCACACCGGAGAGCCCCACACACGGCCGCGTCTAGCCAACGCGGTGTCAAGGTGCAAAATGCATTTTCACTCTAAAAAATAAACGGGTTCCATCATAACCTGCAAGGGGTCTAGCTCTGTAACGCTTGTGTTATAGGATCTAGGGTAACGCATAGACATACATATATTAAACATATTAGGAGGAGGAGGACAGACGTAGGTACATGGAGATTAATATTTTATATGCAATTATTAATAATAAATTTGACTGCACGGACCTTTTATAGTAAAATTTATTACACAGTTACGAGATCCGCTCTTAAGCGTAAGAAGGTCCGTGTTGACAATTTATTGCGCTATCCTCTAAATCGCATTTTGAAATATTATAATTCTATGTTTGTATCTGTAGATGTATTTCATTTGTCAAAACGCAAATTTGAATTAGAATTGTTAAGAATATTACTTGATAATTCAAACAGTAACATCTAATCATATGTATGTGATTAATATTAATTAGTTAGATATTGTTTATATATTTAATTTAATTTGTTTTATTTTAAACATAAAAATTAAACCAATTGGTTGCTGTTTTTTTTCCCTCAGGAGTAGGCTGCGAATCCTCATGGATACCACCGCAACGGCAAGTAGAGATGTGGGACTCCTGGTGGATCGAGGCGGCTCGACCCAACAGACCTACCGACTAAACTCAGCCTGAGCCTTTGGTCCTAATGATCCTACTGGCTTGAAGTGATAGAGAGCCGCACCTCAGGAGAGGCACTGAGAACCTACTCGTGGCTAAGCAGAAGGCTGCCGATTAGGGGATGACAAAGAAGGCGGCGCGGCGGCTCAGACGCCGCCGCTTGCAGGTCTAGAAGGTCCTGCGTTAGTTGATTAGGGGGATCGCTTAGAAAATGAGCGTCTACGTATCCTCTGCTGATATTGACTGTGTTGGTTGCTGTTTATGGTGCATGTATGTGTGTGTGTGCTGTGTAGTGCCGAGGTCAAGTCTAGCGCACTATTTTTGTGTTTTTAATTTGTGGATAACGTTGGTTGCAGTATTAGCATGCACAGGTAGATATATTGTAACTGTTTGTTATCTCACAATAAATAAATATATTTAAATATTTTTGAAAGAAATATATATATTAACAACCATGACTAAGGTACAAAAGGTACAAACATCTTCCCACCCCCACGCCTCCGCTGGGATTCGAACCCGGGATTTCAGAGATGGCGACACCTTGAAACCGGTGTACTAACCACTTGACAACGGTGGTCGTCGTAAATAAATAAATAAAAGTCAGTTGTTTATATTGCGATAAAAAGTTATACGACATTTATGTTATATGATGCATACGTTGAAGACACTTTCTAAAAAGCTATTATATGCCATTGCTATTCATCGCTCGAAACGTTTATGGCTAACCGTCCAAGCTACATTGTCTTGAGCGATTGACGTGTTTTTTCCGAAATCCTCCGTTTTTATTCCGTTCTATTTGTTGACAATACAAACAAGCGAAAGAACCGACTCGTGAACGATTTAGCGCTGTTTGTATACAAATGTTGCTATTACTGTATTAAGGCTTTTTGTGTCGGACAATTGTAGTTTTAAATTTCACTTGATATACAGACAACGTATCTTATTTTTTTGAAATCGTTCGGTTAGCATGTGTTGACTTTCTAGCACTATTAAAATTGACATTGATGTAAAGAGTTTCGTTGGATTTCGAAATATTCACCATTTCTGCTTTGTTCAATAATTAAGTATAATTTTCTTCCATATCAATCTCCAACAAGAATGTGCTTACTTGTCTTTTTAATACTGTGTTTGTCATTTTGTATTCCTTATTATTTTATTTTCACGTGTTAAAACCTTAATTATTATATGCAGTCATTGCAATGTAAATATGCAATTATATTTCGCATGCTTGAAGTTATACCATGTTGATAGATTGCGGATTTGACTACTGTCTCTTTTCTGTTTGTGACATTATCCAATAGATGGCAACACAGTAAGTCACGTAGCGGAAGACAGTTGCCCATTTGACTTTAAGAGGTGTAATGATTAGATACGAATTGGTCAGCGACTTTATTCTGTCAGTCGGGAGGAAGAGTGGAAGTCATAAAAGTGTTTGATACTGTTGACAACATACGTTTAATCAGTACTCGACGTATATATTTGTGCATCTCATCTTTGTCTTTCCAGTCCATATTGGCAGAGGACACGTAGACCGAGACATGTCCTAAGCGACCCCCCTAATCAATTAACGCAGGACCTTCTAGACCTGCAAGCGGCGGCGTCTGAGCCGTCGCCTCCCTTGTCTCCCCCTATTCGGCAGCCTTCTGCTTCGCCACGAGTAGGTTCCCAATCAACACAGGCCGGTCCCACTTTGGAGAACCGCGCCTCTTCTAGCGCTTATGCCCTCTCCATGGGGCAGCGCAAACCGTACCTCTCCTGAGGTGCGGCTCCCTTCCATATCAGCCAGTAGGGTCATTAGGACCAAAGGCTTAGGCTGAGTTTAGTCGGTAGGTCTGGTGGGTCGAGGAGGAGGTCACCTACCGATTGACTCAGATACTCACCGGGCACGGCTGCTTCGGTGAGTATCTGTGTCGAATAGGACGGGAGGGATCGACACATTGTCACATCGCCGGCATTGATTGCGGCAAGGCTGGCGGACGAGGGAGGTTGGAGGGCTGTGGCCTCCTTCTGTGAAGCAGTGATGCTCCAGAAGGAGGCCGCCGAGCGGGGTCGGGAGATGGCCGAACCCGCTCGAAGAAGGCGGCGCCGGGCTCGGTAGCACAGCTGCGGCGCCGCCGCGGGTCGCCGGCGGGCGCCAGGAAGTCGCGACTGCTACGGCGACCCGGGATGGACCACGCCCCTTCCGTGGTCGGGGGGCGTCGTCGGTGGAGGAGACCGGGGGAGGTAGTGTAGCCTCCCCCGAGGAGGGCTCCCCTCTAGGCAGGGGAGCGGAGGCTGGGGGTTCCCGGAAGTGGCTTGATGTTCCCGGGGGCTCCCTACATGCCTGAGGAAGGCCGGCCATCCCTGAGGTTTTTAGTGGGTAGGCCTCCCCCTTCTGGGGAGGAGAGCCCCACATAACCGCCGGCTCGCCACAGCCGGGGTATGCAATTTAATGCATTTTCCTCAGGGAAACAAAAATTAAAAAAATAGGTCTGGTGGGTCGAGCCGCCTCGATTCACCAGGAGTCCGACATAATCAACGCATCCCTGCTTGCCTGTTGCGTTGGTATCCATGACGGATTCTCAGCCTCCTCTCCTGAGGAAATAAAAAAAAAACTTTGTCTTTTTTTTTATTATTTAATATGATTTGTTTGTTTTTACCTCTAATTTTAAATTGTGTGTGAAATTTGTACTACGGTCCATATTGTCGTTGTAATTTTCTTGTTGTGTTGTTTTCGTGCCTGATGTCACTACTGTGGCAAGCAGAACACCAGATGGCCTAGACAAATGCCACTTAGCATTAGCGTTCAGTCACTGCGGAAAGAAAAATGTATGGAGATGTCACGTGACTTATCGTTACCTAATGTCATCTCCATACATTTTGTCTTTTCCGCAGTTTCGAACGCTAACGCTAAGTAGCATTTGTCTAGGGGGGCAGTGCAGCTGGCCATGCCTGCTGCTTACACTGAGCTTGCCACAGCGATCATGTAGCAGTACATATCATTCTTGTATTGTTTTGTTTTGTTATTGTTGTTCGTATCATTGTGTGGTCCATCAATAAATGTATTTCTATTTCTAAAGAATGATTGTTCACGATTACAGAAAAACAATCTGGAAAAAAAGGTAGGCATATACAATAAAAATCATGTTTGTTTTCAAGCTTACAAGTTAAGATAATTTTAATTTACTAGTAATATAGACAGCTCAAGTGCTTGATTACCAAATTAAATTTTAAAAAACAAATAGCATTCGAATTTATAATTTGTTGGACGCCGTGACACCTTGTCTAAAGTTGGATTACTAAAAAAATGGACAGTTCTCCGTGATAGCTCCATCGAATGGCCGGCGGCGACGGACGAATCCGCAAGTCACCACAGACATATGACGTTCGAAATTGAAACGCAGTTCGGCGCGTGTATTTTGTTTTTTAATACTTTTTTTACGAATCGAAAGTCATTAGATTGTAATTCATAACGGTCGGCTTTTTTGGAGTGCTTGTCAGGTGCTCGCTTAATTTTTTATGAAGACCGTGTGCAAATGTCTATAGTCATATTAGGTTGTAGGAAAAGTTCGTCGAAAAATTAGGAACCAAAATGTTTTGTATTAATTTTCTTTGTTAAAGTTTAGTTTTAATTTACAACTAGCGACCCGCCCCAGCTTCGCACGGGTGCAATGAAAAAATGATTATAGTGGGTTATCCCTAAGAAATAGACATATACCATCGTGGACTTTTTTGTTGAAATTTTTAAGGTGGACAATACTGTAGTACATTATTTAGGTCTATCTCGTAGGGTTCAGCCAGCGTTTTTGCAATATAAGCGCAAAAAAACGTGCTTATTTACGACATCGCATTAGAAACCTCTAAAGTTATCAGTGTTTCTCTACTATATTATGCATGTATTATACATATGAACCTTCCTTAAGAATCACTCTATCTATTAAAAAAATCCGCATCAAAATCCGTTGCGTAGTTTTAAAGATCTAAGCATACATAGGGACAGACAGACGGCGGATAGCGACTTTGTTTTATAATTATTGTCGTTTCTATACGTGTAGATTATTAACAATAAATTATAAGGGTCTAAGAATTATCATTACTAATATCGTAAAAATGTTAATCAATTTCTTTTTTTTTTTTTTATAGGATAGGGCATCAAACGAGCAAACGGATCACCTGATGGTAAGCGATAACCGTTGCCCATGGACACCCGCAACACCAGAGGAGTCACAGATGCGTTGCCGGCCTTTTAAAAGGCAATAAGGAGGGGTTGGGCCTCCGGTACCCTCACTCACTCGGCGAAACACAGCGCAAGCGCTATTTTACGCCGGTTTTCTGTGAGGCCGTGGTATCACTCCGGTCGAGCCGGCCCAATTCCTGCCGAAGCATGGCTCTCCCACGGTGAATATATATATATATATATACTAGCTGACCCGCGCCCACTTCGTTGGGCATAATATTAATAATCCCCGAAGCGAGCACGAAAGCGAACTGAATTAAACCCGAAGCCATCGCGCGCCGTCCGCTGATGATGATGATTGATGATGATGATGATGATGATGATGACACTCCGCAATAATGTGGCTTTCTATTGGTGAAAGAATTTTTAAAATTGATGATGATGATGATGATGATGATGATAATTTGAGATTTAAACTATCCTATCTCTCAAGTTGGATCGAACTGCACATGGTGTGCGAATTTTATTATAATCGGTTAAGTAGTTTAGGAGTTCATTGAGCACAAACATTGTGACATGAGATTTATATATATTAGATATATATATATATATATATATATATAGAAAATAATATATTATATATATATATATATATAGAAAATAATATATTTTTGGATGCGTAATAAAAAATTGTTTTGGGTATTTCAGACTCTAACTTTTTAGACATAGATTAAATAGTAAATAAATCGTAAATACTTTTATACATACGTACATAATTATTAAATAAAATATATCTAACGATAATTTAATTGAATAATTAACTTTTTAATAATAATAATAATAAACTCTTTATTGCACACAAAATAAATATAAGAAATAAAGTAAACAAACAAAGACAATTATGAGCAAACGGCGGCCTTATTACTAAAAGCAATCTCTTCCAGGCAACCTTAGATAAGAGAAAAACGAAAACAAACTAGGATTTTTGGGAATAGGTGCAATTATTGTGAAAGTATTTAAAGTAAAATTACGTTAAGAATTTAAGGACAGGAAATGGATACGGACTTGGTTCTTAAAGGACTCTAACGTTTGCGCTCTCTTAATACTCTCAGGGAGAGAATTCCAAAGTCGAACGGCATAAGAGGGAAAAGAGTAAGAGAGAAAATCAGTACTGCAAGAAGGGATATCAAGAGTCAAGTTAAAATTCGCTCGTAAAACGCGACTGGAGGAAGAGGACCGCAAAGAGAACAAAGACTTAAGGTATGCTGGAGATGTAGGAAGAAACAAGATATTGTAAAGAAGAGATAAAATATGCAAATCGCTGCGCTGCCGAATAGGAAGCCATTGAAGTTTGGAGCGATGGTAAGAAACATGGTCAAATTTGCGCAGATGATTTACTCTATCAATTTACTCTAGATTCAAATTTACTTTTTATTACTAATATTCCATTACTTAATGCTGACACATGACTGGTCCTGCTGAACGTCATTCCGAAGACTATTCCAAAGCAGGAACACTGAAACTGAAAGAAAATGTGAAGTGGTATTTGAATAACTAGTCCATAGACAACAGTATCCACAAAAGCTACATTTATGATGGAAGATTAGAGGATGGGGTAATTGGAACCGGAAACGCAAATTGTATCGCCAGTTTGGATCTTTCGGGACTATTAGGATGTGCGCATTACGGCTTTCTTCAGACAGGTAACCTTTGCGAATTGGAAGACGGTCATATTTCCAAAAACTAAAGATAAGCGAAATTCATGATTTTGGGACTATTCTAATTTTCTAGGATGTGTACAGTGTACACTTGAGTATGTATGTGATGGGGTTGAGTTTGGTCGGTGTGCAGAGAAAGATCACCATAAGTTAAACTGACGTATATTGTCGAATAATAAAAGTTATAAAAGTAAAGAGTAAAGTTAATTTGGCTAATGCTTTCTCTGTGGCTGTTAATCGCACACTACTTACTTATTACACAAAAAGAATATTAATAATGTTAAGCATTACAACTCAAGGTTGCAAACGCAGCTAAAATTATATGACATAGTAAAATATTTCTCAGTACTTAAAAGGTAACATTGCACAGTAAAATATTGCTCAGCATGTAAGCAAGATGATATGTACAGTATGAGACTGTACAGGATGTTTTCGGTAATGTACAAGAAAGTAGAGATGCAATCACTACCAACGACTTTTGAGAATATGGCTTGTTGTTTTAATTATATTGTAACCGAAAAAAGATTCATTATAGACAATTTTGGTACACCCAAATGGGTGTACCGTGCCTATTTTTTATAGGGTTTTCGTGTCAAGGCTTAGTGTCATTTGGGTCAACGGCTCACGTTGAGTTTTGTCTGCAGATCTTTTGCGTTGAGCTTCCTCGATTCGTCTGGAGTCAGACATAATCACACTTGGCTGCAGTGGTATCTTTTCTGCTTGATGCTAAATCAAATTTCATTTTGCTAAGTCAAATTTCATTTAGATGCCCTCGACTAAACTCTAGGAGTATGTCGTTGTTTCACTTCCCAGTCAGACGAACAAATTATTGTAAGAACACTGATTCCGATCGTTCATGTTCTTTTTATAACAATAAATTTGGGTCTGTCGATCTTTTTTTGTTAAATATTAATAAGTTTAAGAACAGTATTAGTGTGTATCCGTGACCTATTTATAGTGCTCCATGTTGTTTTAAAGACAATTTTATTTCTTAAAATGTTCAGAGATTCACTTTAAACATGTATCAATTAAGTGTGTGTATCATTAAAAATTTAAATAAAATGTTTGTACTGTAATGTAATGTACAAGAAAGTAGAGATGCGATCACTACCAACGACTTTTGAGAATATGGCTTGTTGTTTTAAGTATATTGTAACCGAAAAAAATTCATTATAGACAATTTTGTGGTACAAGATTTCAAAGCCGTTCACAACTGAGCGAGTCTTAAAAAAATTGTAAATAATACATAAAGAACTAAGATTTAACTTGCATTAACAATCGTCTGTTTACTGCTTGACGAGAATGTGGTCCCTCCCCACTAAGTGCCTTTTTTTTTGCGAGGGGAAATGCTCTTTGTGTACCATGACACCGCGCTGGCTAGGCGCGCCGTGTGTGGGGCTCTCCGGTCTGAGAGGACCGGCCTACCCACTAAAACCCCCCGGTGTTGGGCCTATATCGCATGCCTATATCGCGGGGCGCATGTGGCGGGATGCGCTTTTGCGATTTTACCGCCACAGAGGGAGGCTGCGCCTAAATTTGGCTGTCTCTTGTATTATAAGCTCTATCTCCACTATATTTGTCTGGGAGCAGGCTTATATATTTCTTAGAAATTAGTTCACCAAAATCAGCTTCGCCCGCGCTATTTTGTAGAAAAATAATACATTCCCATGGAAAAAATATTAATGTGCTTCGTAGTTTCATCACCTTAACTATCCTATGCATAAAAAATTGTTACATTTGTGTTTCTTGTAACGATCGCAATTTTTTTAATAATATACAATGTGTACAGTGTCACTGCCAATTAACACCGCTTTGTAGTACTGTTGTAGATAAGATATGCGCTAAGAAGATACTGTTAAACAGTGTTTCTATGGTGAATAATTTAATAGGGAAATAATTATACCAGCTCCTGTTTTTTCCTCTCCGGAGAGGAGAGGCTGAGAATATTTAAGGATTTATTTATTTATTTGTTTATCACCACCACCAGTGAAGTTTCCACTTAATTGATGTACACATGTTTAAAGTAAATCTCTGAACATTATAAGAAATAAAATTGTCTTCAAAACAACATGGAGCACTATAAATAGGTCACGGATAATAACACGAATACTGTTCTTAAACTTATTAATATTTAACAAAAAAAGATCGACAGACCCAAAATTATTGTTATAAAAAGAACATGAACGATCGAAAACAGTGTTCTTACAATAATTTGTTCGTCTGACTGGGAAGTGAAACAACGACATACTCCTAGAGTTCAGTCGAGGGCATCTAAATGAAATTTGACTTAGCAAAATGAAATTTGACTTAGCATCAAGAAAAAGCAGCAGCCAAGTGCCACTGTGATTATATCTGACTCCAGACGAATCGAGGAAGCTCAACGCGAAAGATCTGCTGACAAAACTCAACGTGAGCCGTTGACCCAAATGACCCTAAGCCTTGACACGAAACGTAAATCCCTATAAAAAATAGGCTCGGTACACTCATTTGGGTGTACTGGGCCTATTTTTTAGGCTCAGGCCTATATAGAATGGGCCAGCTTTCGTCTATAAGCTCGCAATTTATATAAAGAATTAAACCGAATAAATTTTGTTTTTTGTAATCTAGGGAGTCATAATTTTGTACAAACAATAAATTTTTACGGAGTCTTAGTAAGTTCAACTACTACATGGAACAACATTTCCGAACAGAGTAAACATCCAGAGCTCGTCAATAAAACACAAAGATTCATCACGTAACTCGATGAAAATCGAATCCAAAGCAAGATCGTATCTCCCGATATTGAGATCGGAGCATCAACAAATCCATTAATCAGCCCACAGAATTATCGTCACCGCCATTGTGTCGAATCAGTACGCAATATTTCCCAACAAATTACGCCGGAGATCGTGAGAGGCCGCCGAACAAAAACTCCGTCGCCACAAAAAACGGTATATCGGTATCAGAATCTATAGATATTAAACATACAATACAAACAATGCTATGTTGATTGAAACGTCAAGCAAATGACGTCCGATTGATTCGGATCGATACATCAGGGCTGCCCGTTATGACTGACAGCCCTGACATAGATACTTTTAAATGTATCCGTACTCCTAAGTATTTGTAATTTCTTAGAATTGCTTACTAAGATAATTAATAAATTTGTCTATTTTTTCATAAAAGGACCGTATTTTAACCGTCATTAAACATGGTTATAGTTCTTTATTTTTTTTGTGTCACAGAGTTATAATAAATTACATTCATACTTTACATTTAATCATCATGATGTATAAAAAAGAAAGTTACGTTACATCCAGGAATGGGCAAATGCTGACGGTGTTTAACAGGATTTTTACATGGTGGAAAGCTGGCAGATCTCGGGATTGATAGCTGTCTAGTAGAAACACCAGAAAAATAAAGATAATGCCTGATCGCCAGAGTTTTGCAGAGCTGATGACCAATTTTTTGTAGTGGCTCCAAACAGACGGAAAGAGATAATGTTTGACATGTATATGGCTCATTTTGTTAGCTTAGTTACTTGCTTATTATTGATCTATATTTGTATTAACGTCCATTACTATTTTTATTATTTTTATAAAGTATCCATCATCATCCCCATGTTCTCATCCCACTCTTAAGTGGAGGTCGACGCAACATATTTTCCTCTTCCTTTCTTTGATAGCGTCTTTTTACTACATCATCTTTTTACTAAAATTTTATGCATATATTTTCACGCATTCCTTCCATACTTTCTTAGGTCATATTCAAAACTTTCCTGGTAACAAATTCTTACCCCTTTTCTTGTCTTCTAGTGTTACTTCCTCTTACCATTCCAAATCATGTCCGGAGTCACATCACGCATCCAACTTAACAGTCTGATCTCCGCCACGTCAACTCTGAAACTATATTTTCAAACGACTTCGATTAATAAAATTGACTATAAAAAATTTTGGTAGTGACCTGGATCCAGGCATTAATCTCAAATCAGACAACCCTACATAGGTTGTATATTAACAACATAATTACGGCACGCTGGGATCTAACTATTTATTTTGTATCCAAATTTATTATTGAGCTGTAGAAAAAACGGATGAACCAACAATGATTGTCCGTTTTCTGGTGGCGGCCGCGTGATGGGTTAATATCGATTTCCATATAAGCTGCATGGTGTTTTTTGGGATTAACATTCTTTTGTTTTGAGGCGGACAAATAGCCACGGCCTGACCTGATATGAATCTGCTATTATTAAATATCCATCATCATAATACATTGTATCGATTTTTGTGATGTATCTTCCTTTCTTAGGGCGAGGAAGAGCAGATTTCTTATTGCTTGCGATGCGATTGATGCGATTTTTACAACATATAGAAATAGTTTTTGACAATTTTTGACAAATCAAAAAATTTTATGTATCCAAGTTAATGAAATAATATCTTTTTTCGAGAGTTCTACCATATTCAATTCAGTTAAGTGACATTATGGAGGTTGGTTACCGTAGTCTCTTCCTACATAGTGTAGCTTTCATTACCATCAAAGTATAACTATCCAATAGCCCATAAACATTCCTCTAATCACAATAGTTCTCCTGCACCTAGCTGCGTATAGATTTTGAGTTCCGTTGCTCCCAGGGGCATCTTTATTAAATACGCTATAATAGCCTCTACTATACTAACATTACAACTGCTATGGATAAAAGTTCAGTGATCTGTCGACGTGCAGCCTCCATCGCTCGATCTAAAGGGCGCCACAACATGCTGCTCGTTTGACGTTCTGCCAAAGTGACAGCTGTCAATCTCTGATCATTTATGTTTAACTGCCAGCACCACCGGTGCGCTGTCATATTAACACATCTGCAGTCGAGTAGTTAGTATACCGGTTTCAAGGTTTCGCCATCTCTGAGGTCCCGGGTTCGAGTGTCGGTGGAGCCAGTTGCTGGCGTGCTGAATGCGAGCATTTGTACCTTCATGGTTATTATAACATATTTCTACCAAATTTATTTATATATGTATGTATGTCTATCCATTACCCTGGATCCCATAATACAAGTCTTACAGAGCTTACTTGGGCTAGGCTAGTTGTTGTAAGTGTAAAAAATATATTTTGTTAGTTTGTTTGTTACTCTTTCACGTAATACAGCTTATACATCCGAATAACATAGGCTATAATTTATAAAAATATACGCCACGCCAATATAAGCTACCCGAAATACAAATCCTGCGCAGACGAAGTCTGGGGCACCAGCTAGTGTATCATAATCATAAGCCCATAGACACTTATTTACAAATTAAACATATAAAAATTACAAAATAACAGAATATCAAAATAAGACAAAAATAACAAGCGATAACCAATCTCGTACTGTTTCATAATAAAGTACTCGTACAGAAACATATACACACGTTTCGATTTGTGAAAATTATTGAAGTTTGGCAAATCTCTATTTTAGGAACAAAAAGTACCATTACAACTTGTTGTTATGGTGGTAAAAATGATCCTTTTTAGGACTAAGGATTATTTTTACCACTGCGAAATACCTCATTCCATTAAAATTGGATAAAACTTACTGATACGTCTCTAGAATCAAGTGATGAATCGCTCGCCATGCGCAACATGCGATATGACGTATTGTGACAGAACTATGTGTCTGTTGCCTCTACACATGACACAGACACATCGTTTGCCTAATGGTAGTTTACATGCTGACCAAATGCAATTGGTACGGCTGCAACGAGCTGCAACTTGATAAATAAATAAAACCAGCCAAGTGCGAGTCGGACTCGCGCACGTAGGATTCCGTACCACTATATATCTAAATAAATGTTTTTCTTTATTTCTTATTATATTGGAGTTGATTGAATGAAAAGTAAAATGCTGTTTACGATTTATAACGTATTAAAAAAAACCTATTATTAGATCTCGTTCAAAACAATTTTCGGTGGTAGTTTGCATGGTAATTGTACATCATATATTATTTTTACATTTATCATTCCCTTATTTTAGAAGTTACGGGGGTACGGACATTTTTCCACTTTAGAAGAATCTGTCGCGCAAACTATTCAGTTTAGAAAAAAATATATTAATAACCTCAATATCATTTTTGAAACCTATCCATAGACACACGCATAGGTTTGATGAAAAAAAAAATTGAGTTTTTAGTTTCTACGGGGAACCCCAAAATTTTTTGTTGTTTTTCTATTATTGTATAAAAATCTTAATGCGGTTCACCGAATACATCTACTCACCAAATTTCCACATTATAGCTCTTATAGTTACGGAAAAAAAGTGGCGATGACATACGGACAGACAGACATTACCTACGAATCCATACGTTCCGTTTTTTTGCTGTTCGGCTACGGAACCCTAAAAACAAAGTACTTGACTGTTATTTGGAGTCCAGCTAAGAAGAAAAACGAAAATCATGTATAGGTTTAAATTAGGTTTTTATTTAAACGTATCTAGAGACAATTACGAGTAATATTGACATCTAGTAAAACTGCTTTCAGCCTTATTGCATTTTTTTTTTTCTTACTAAGATAGTAAACGTAAACTACCCACCACTTGCGAGTTCTCGACACAGCTGTACAACTACAAGAACTGCAATGGACGTTCTCATTTCTGATTTAAAATGTATGAACAAATCATCAACTATATTCTTAATATCACTACCATGTCCTGTCTTGACCTGCCAAATCCAGAACTCAGCAACGCAGATAGTGCTGCTTTATGGCAATGATTACGAAAAACACGTCTATGTTAGGGAATCGCTTTTAAAGAAAAAGATTGAAATAAAAACAAGATTGACGGTGTTTTAAGTATTTTAATAACAAACTCAATGTCACAACAGCGAGCTGACTATATAAGTGAAATATTCACACCACATTTTTGTTTCTAAGACTAATAGTTTTTTAAATATTAAGGTACGATGATATAGACCTTTTCGTTACGGCCCACTTTTTAAACCTGGTACCCATATGTTTCGGCGCGATTTTAAAGACGTTTCACGTCAAAAGAGGTGCTATGGTAAATTAAAATCTCCGTTTCCGGTTTTCAGAATTTAAAAATGTATACAATATGCCTTTTAAATTCCGCATAAAATCCTATGTTCTAAAACAGTAAAGACATATTTACCTCTCTTTTAGTGCATTTTGCATGATATCAGAAAATTAATAAAATATTTAAAAACTTATGATGTTAGTGAGTTTTAAAATGTATTGTAAGTTCCCAGATTAGTTACACTTTTCAGCAAAAGTAAGTACTTTGTATAAGTATATAACGCACTAATAATACAATAGTGTATCAACTCAAAATCGAACATTTTTCAGAATCAACAAAAAACTTATTACTCACTTCATGTAATAGTTGCAAATTGAATAACTGTCACATAAGTTTTTTTTAATTTATCCTTATTCTGTTTTTGCACTAATCGAACGACGGTCTTGATCACGCGTGAGGAATCAAATTTTGCGTGTGTTTATAGTATTATGTCAAGTACGACGTTTTGAGTTGATACACTATTGTATTATTAGTGCGATAAGATGTAAGTATTAATAGAGCTTACTAGGTATTAGAGCTAGAGCTTACTCAATGAGCTCCGAGAAATTGTTCGGTTTAATTCCTGCTGCTAGTTTCCGTCATCGTTCTACGGGACACAACATTCATCCTCATCATCTAGACGCTTGGCAGTCCACCACAGTGCGTTTTTCCAGGAAATTTCTGCCACGCACTACTAAACTGTAGAATGAATTGTCGCCTGCAGTATTTCCGAACCGATAGGATATCGAAACCTTAAAAAATCTTTTTTTTAAGGTTCCTTCATATTCCCACTTAAAAGACCGGCAACGCATCTGTGACTCCTCTGGTGTTGCGGGTGTCCACGGGCAGCGGTTATCGCTTACCATCAGGTGATCCGTTTGCTCGTTTGCTGCCCTATCCTATAATTTTTTTTCCTCAGGAGAGGAGGCTGAGAATCCATCATGGATACCAACGCAACAGGCAAGCAGGGATGCGTTGATTATGTCGGACTCCTGGTGAATCGAGGCAGCTCGACCACACAGACCTACCGACTAAACTCAGCCTAAGCCTTTGGTCCTAGTGACCCTACTGGCTTTTATTGACGGGGGCCGCACCTCAGGAGAGGTACGGTTAGCGCTGCCCCATGGGGAGGGCATAAGCGCTAGAAGAGGCTCGGTTCACCAAAGTGGGACCGGCCTGTATTGACGAGGAACCTACTCGTGGCTAAGCAGAAGGCAGCCGAATAAAGGGAGACAAAAGAGGCGACGGCTCAGACGCCGCCGCTTGCAGGTCTTGAAGGTC
This sequence comes from Scirpophaga incertulas, assembly GCA_036419045.1. NCBI lineage: Eukaryota > Metazoa > Arthropoda > Insecta > Lepidoptera > Crambidae > Scirpophaga > Scirpophaga incertulas. The sequence goes on along the minus strand of CM071631.1, from coordinate 2,716,768 downwards.
CTGCGTTAGTTGATTGGGGGGGTCGCTAAGGACGCGGTCTGCGTATCCTCTGCCGATTTGGATTGGGGTTATTCGCTGAAGGCGGTGTGGAAGGGTTAAAAAAAATATAATTATGGAAAAGAGTGTACAAGGTTCCTTATAAACATATATTGTTGGAAAGACTATGAAAGTGACCTAAATTATTATCCTATTCCTCGTATTCCTATTCCTAGTCCTATTATTATGGAGTTATAAAGCTATGGGAGAGAAACAGAAACTCAATAATCATCGAAACAAAATACAAACTGTACACCGAAATCAATACATCTTACCTTATTGCATGCATTAACTGAAATATCTGAACGATAAAATTGAAATCAGTATGTAATCTGTCAAGGAAATAATAGCTATCCAATACTTATCTTGTAAGTTGCGTCTTTACAAGCTAATCTGGCGAAAGTCCAGGTTCATATCGAGACATGATTCGATTGAAACATCAAACATGGGGCGAATCTCCGCATCGTACAACATACACTTCGGGCTGTTTGTCCACTGAAAGTAGAAAGCAACGGCTCGTGGTCGTCTTCGTTTTTGTAAGAACTTCGAGCGGAGCTTTAATGGAAACCAACTAAATATTGTAAATTAATACAATATACATTTGCATAATGTATGTGTGTGTATACATAATAATGTAGAACAAAATTTTAATATGGAAGAAATGAAAATTCATCCCTACTAATATAAGCGTGAAAGTTTGTAAGTTTGGATGTTTCTCTGTTATCTATACTAATATTATAAAGAGGAAAGATTTGTTTGTTTGTAATGAATAGGCTCCGAAACTATGGACCGATTTCAAAAATTCTTTCACCTTTGGAAACTACATTATACCCGAGTAACATAGGCTACTTTTTATCCCGGAAGATCCCACGGGAAGGCTTCGCTCAAAAACTACTGCACAGATTTTCATGCGGTTTTCATCAATAGATAGAGTGATTCTTGAGCAAGGTTTCGCGGTATTTTTTATCTCGGAAAAACAGATAGTCCCACGGGAAGCGCGATAAAACCTTCGCGCCATAAACCGACTTCCGCGCATAATAGCCGTGGGCAAAAGCTATGACCCTTAACCCTCTATAGACCCAATCCCGAAATCCACGCAGGCGAAGCCGCGGGCAGAAAGCTAGTTGGTTATATACATAGAAAAATACACATACACATTTAACCTTCGGTTGTTCTACTTATAGGGTTTTCCAATAACACGCCTTTTCACGATCCCGAAGTTCGTATTTGTCGCCTATACAATGAGTTCTCGCAAAATAATGAAGATTTATTATTAAATTAATAATATCCCTACTAATAATAATCCAAATTAATATTATAAACAGGAAAGATTTGTATTTTACAAGCTTTTATTTAGTTTCACCTGCCCCGTTGTCTGTCGTTCTGTAATCAAATCTTGCAACTTAAATTTGATCCACTTCCCGGTTTCCGATTGAGCTGAAATTTGGTATACACGTTTAGTTCGTGACGTCATTCTAAATCCAACATGACGGCGTATCCAATATGGCGGACCAATTATTTTTAATGCACTCCTACAATATGGGTATCAAATAAAAGGGCTTGAAAAGAACACCTCGGTAAATAATGTGACGTCACTCTTAATCCAATATGGCGGACTTTCCCAAGATGGCGAACCAATTATTTATAATGCACCCCTACAATATGGGTATCAAATGAAAGGTTTTACTAAGCTTGGTTTTTTAGTCGGAAAATAAATTAAAAGTAAAAAAATCCTTTTTTAAAAACAAGCTTTTATTAAATGCGCTAAAAAGAACAAAATAAACTTTTAATACATATAAAAGCTTGTCGTTAAAAATATTCTATAAGTAAGTAAATCTCGCGATTATTTTGTTCTTTTTAGCGCATTTAATAAAACTTGTTTTAAAAAAGGATTTTTTTACTTTAAAGTTTTGTATGTAACGAATAAACTCAAAAAATACTGGACCGACTTTAATTATTCTTTATCACTGAGTAACATAGGCTATATTTAGTATTAGATTACTATAGAAATCTTCAGAAAAACTTATTGAAACCAACCGAAGGTGTAAAAAAATTTGCCATGAGATGTCTTTCGACACATACGCTGCGAAGAGTATTAATGATAGGACAAAAAAATGATCGACAATATTATCGAATACATCAAATATAATTTTTTACACATAGAATATATATATATATATTATTTCTAATTTAGTGATTCATGGTCGTTTTAATTAGCATGCTTATAACTTAAATATGTATCTGTACCTATGTATGTCTCCCCGTGCGAAGCGGGGACGGGCCGCTAGTCAATCAATACATAGTATAAAACAAAGTCGCTTTCGCTGTATGTCCGTATGTATGCTTAGATCTTTAAAACTACGCAACGGATTTTGACGCGGTTTTTTTAATAGATAGAGTGATCTTAAGGAAGGTTTGTATGTATAATAAATGCATAATATAGTAGAGAAACACTGATAAATTTAAAGGTTTCTAATGTGATGTCGTAAATAAGCACGTTTTTTTGCGCTTATATTGCAAACGCTGGCTGAACCCTACGAGATAGACCAAAATAATGTACTACAGTATTGTACAACTTACAAAAATCCACAAAAAAGTCCGCGATGGACTCGTATATGTCTATCTCTTAGGGATAACCCACCATAACCATTTTTTCACTGCACCCGTGCGAAGCCGGGGCGGGTCGCTAGTATATTATAAACGCAAAAATTTTTAAGTATGCATATTTGTTACTCTTTCCTAAAAAAATGTAAAAACTACTGAATGGATTTTAATGAAACTTTGTAATAATATAGCGTATACATAAAAATGAGACATAGAATACAATTTAGTGTGGGCGTGTGGCGCTAGAATCGCGAAAGCGCAACCCGCCACGCACCCCATATGGGCTTGGAGGACACCGGGGGGTTTTAGTGGGTAGAACGGTCCTCTCAGATCGGAGAGCCCCACACACGGCCGCGCCTCGCGAGCGCGGTGTCCAGGTGCAAAAGGTGCATTTCTCCTCAAAAAAAGGGTACAGTTTATAAAGATATACGCCAGGCAGACCTACTCGAAATACTAATCCTACGCAGAGTAAGTCGCAGGCACCAACTAGTTAATAATATTCCTTAACGTTAGTTTTTTTTTAATAAAATCAGACATACAATACTACTAAGCCCTTTTTCTCCAAAAAGTTATAAAGTTAGGCTGATATATATATATTATATATATATATATAATATATATATATATTATATATAATATATATATATATATATATATATATATACATATATATATATATATATATATATATATATGTATATATATGTATATATATGTCGCAGAGAGCAAAAATCGGAACGTCAAGTTGATAATCGATATCGACTTGGGTGTATTCGATTTGTGTATTGGCAACCCTACGGCTTGACACTAAGGCGATGACAACCAACCTCCGAGCGCTGTTTGCGAGCGAACGTCAAGCAAGCGGGTGTGTCCAACATACAACCGACTTCACCACGTTCCAAAAGTAATCCATTTCCATCTGGGCCGTGTGTGATTATTTTTGATTGTCAATTATTGGACATTATTCTTAATAAATCAAAGAGTGTACCGAAACTCGTATTTTGTTTGATTTCACCATGGGGATGAAGAACGCTCGCATCCATCCATCCATCCAAAGGTATATATTTGTATAGGTATAGGTTTAGTTGGATCTTAAGACATAGAAAGGAAGAGAAGGTACAGTGATAATTATTTTTTGCCATCGCTGCAAATAATAAATATACATACTTAACATTTTATATACGTAACATTAACATTTTATATATGTACGTAAAATAAATATACGTAACATTTTGTTGATATAAATATCAGAAAAACGGGTCGACAATAGCGTCAAAGTAACTTACTTCTATATGCATTCTTAGTCGCTTATTTCATCACAGTCTGTAATTTGTGTACCTAACGTGTAGTGCTCGGAATAGGTAGTTTAATTTGATGTACTTGCAGAAAGAAAGCCAATGTAACCGTAACATGGATAAACCTAAAATTAGCGAGATATCCGGGTTTTTATTTGCTATTCGTTTCTTTACGCTTTTATTGTAAAATTTTATGTTTACTACTTATTATTACAACAATAAGCTAAAACATGAAATACTATTTTGAAAGTTCAATATAAAATTTTTACAATCACTGAAAATAGTAAGTTCCCAGGCATATCCAAACTATTGATGTCACAAAATCGCAAGTACATAAAATTAAACTACCTATTCCGAGCATCACTAATGTGTCAATCTGAGTACACAAATCATATTTTCTATCAATAGCCGCCCAGTGCTGGTTATAGGCCTTCCCCAAGGATGTCCAGTACTTTACCAATGCTTTTTTTTTTCCTCAGGAGAGGAGGCTGAGAATCCATCATGGATACCAACGCAACAGGCAAGCAGGGATGCGTTGATTATGTCGGACTCCTGGTACTGTCGAGGTGGCTCGACTACACAGACCTACCGACTAAACTCAGCCTAGCCTTTGGTCCTAATGACCCTACTGGCTTTATTGACGAGAGGGTCGTACCTCAGGAGAGGCACGGTTAGCGCTGCCCCATGGTGAGGGCATATGCGCTAGAAGAAGGCACGAATCTCCAAAGTGGGACCGGCTAGTATTGACGGGAACCTACACGTGGCTAAGCAGAAGGCTGCCGTTTAGGGGTTGACAAGGGGGGCTTTACCAATGCTTTGTTGACTGTCATATGCCTGTGACTGTCATAGGAAAAGTCCGAGGACTTTTCCGCTTCATCTGTTGACAGTTCTGCGAATAATGTGCCCTGTGCCCTGCAATTTAAGGTTCGCAATTCTTTGACTCCATTATATCTGATACGCAGAGACACTTCGAGCATAGCCCACTCCGTTGTCCTTTGGGTAAGTTTGTGACTTCTAAGGATTAATGTAATTGGTCAGGTTTCAGTTCGACACATCATTACTAGCAACACGCACGGCTCAAAGATTCTAGTCTTGAAGCAGTGAGGTAGGTAGGCGGAGAATACACAAATATTATAGAAAGAACATTATCAAAAAAAGGTGTAGAATTCTCAAATTACAACAACAATATCAATTTACTCTGTTGAAATCGTTAGAATTTTTTTATACCATTTACTTTACAACAAAGTAAAGAACGAGGACCTCCCAGCCATTTTATAATGCCATTAGAATTATAATTGTGGTGTTGTATTAACTGCTTTGTGTTTTAACTTAGTTTTTACAACTTAACCTAACCTTTAACGCAGGAATGTTTAATTGACTCAGAACAACTGATACATTTAACTTAATCGCATATTTGCGCGTACTTAAACTTAATAGGTAATTGCATGAGATAATTTCCTTACAACTTCATTTCCTGATGCTTATTCTTCTATAAGCTAGTCAATATATAGATAATATCTTTATAAATATAAGATTATATATAGCTTATGTTCTATATGTATTTTAAACCACGACAGTGGCAAAAAGATTTACGACCTGCTTGATGGTAACCAGTCACTATACTACTGTGTTAAGGTTTTAATTAGTAATATTTTTAAGTTAAACTTATTGCGTTTATTTTTATTTATTTGAAGTTTAGGCTATACTTTTATTTTAACTATTATCTGATTCTTGTTTCGAACTTATTGTACAGATAAAAATATAGTATACCATTAAAAAATGTCAAAGATTACATTATACATGTTCAAATTAGGCAATAAAATAAACAAATAATTTTGTGGATGTTATTACACGAATAACAGACCTGTCTTTTATGCTTTGATATCTTATAAGTTTTTTTTATCTACGTCGTGCCTTCCAAACGGCTAGATGGATTTTGACTGTTGAGGTATACTTAAGTACTCGAAATACATACAAATACATACATACACACATCCACACTTGTTTTCCCGTATAAATTGTAAACACATATGTACATTGTATGATAACGACATAATGTATTGTAAATGTTGTTATTACTTTTGATAAAGCTGATAAGTTTCTTGCGCCCATTCTTCTTATCAGCTAAAAAATACGTCCTGAATGGGTGGTAGGATAAAATTTTAAACGATTCAAAAGAACTTTCTGTAAAGTCATATTTGAATTTTTAACTTCTATCTTGAACTTATGAAAAGGCAATTCAGCTACACTATGTGGAATCTTGTTATACAAAGTTATACATTAACCCATAAACGAACCTCTAGTTTTTTGTAGTAGAACCTCTAGTTTTTAATATTCAGACGAATTGATAGTCTTCTCCTAATAATATACAAAGCTATAATGCTATATTATCTCCAGCACTGGACGTCCAGACTCTCCATCCGTCAGTGCAGTCAGACCCACGCTGCGCGTTCGATCTCGTAATAAGTGACTGGTGCGATGCCTATCTCGTACGTGGAACGATGGCTCTTGGAACGCCAGCTCTCTGAGACTTGATACGGCGAACGCCTTCAATCGACTTATTGAATGTGGGAATTGAAATTGTCAATCTTCGCGTGAATTGATATCTGCATATTTGTACTTACCAATATAAAGACACGTTTATGTTCAGTGTAACTTAGCTGTCAGCTTCGCTTGAAACTTTCAACCAGAGATAAAGTATAAGACACTAAGTTACTTTTGACTCATCCAAAGGTCATGTTGTTATAAATAAAATAATGCTGAATTATAGACAAACTATTATGTTCTTTTCATTTCTTTAACGATAGAATTTTTAATAATCTTCCTAAACAAATATTATTAAAATTTATTCATTTCAAATGATTCAATAAAAAGAAATTTAAAATTTAAAAATATATGTACCAACAATAATTTACTTGATTTTAATGGAATACATTGATATAATTAACTTTTTTTTATTTTGTTATTAAATTAAAATTTCATACCTTAGGATTCGTCTGCTTGGCACGTCTTGACACGAATCTTGTAATTTAGGATTTCTTGGAAGTTATTCCATTGGAGCTCTTATAAAGTGTATAATATTCACTAATTGTTTCCTTTTTTTTAATTACTTAACTTTTTTATGCATTACTAAACATGTAAAAATATATTGCCAAACTGGCAACAGTGGGGTAATATATTTTGTCACATTGCTCGCAAAGCTAGACTTGCCTTGACATGTAAATACTGTAATAAAATACTAATAATAATAATAAACACTTTATTGCACATAAACATAAAATACAAAAAAAAGATATTTTTAACAAATATAAGACGACAATTAGGCGGCCTTATTGCTAAAAAGCAATCTCTTCCAGGCAACCAAGGGGAAAAAATACATTAATAGAATATTCAGAACAGGGGAAGGGTGCAAAAATAAAATAAAATAAAAGTAGGGAATGTTTGTGTGATACGGAAAGGATAAGAATAGGCATAATAGCAACTAAGCTAAGGATTTGAGGACAGGAAATAAGATTAGACAAGGTTTTTAAATGACTCCAGCGTTCGTGCTCTCCTAATTCTCTCTGGCAGGGAGTTCCATAAACGGACTGCGGAACAAGGAAAAGAATGATGCAGAAAACGAGACAGAACTATTTCATCATTCATGGATGAGACGCTACGAATCTACAGACAGTAACCAATAAAAACTTACCTATATATGAAAAAAAAACACAAAGAACGCGATTCACTTAAGGAAGTGCTGGAATTCAAGAAGATTCGTACTTTTAAAGCATGATTGTAATAATCTGTATCAGACATGTCTGGCGACTAGAAAACATCTTATAAAACAATTTGTTACCCAAATTATAAGTTTCACACGCCTCTTAGGCAACTAAATGTAGCCTTACAGAGCGCTGTCATCACAGACTGGCTACGGTGATGATGACAAAGGAAATTGAGCTAAAAGGCCGGGTACTATGGTTGATGATGGAACTGAGAGTGGGTAGCGACGGCGCCGGCGCCTGCGCATCCTGCACCGTCACCGTCGCCTCGCCTGTGAGGAGTGATTACACGTTGGGATTCGATTCGTCGTACGATTTAGATATGAAGAATAATAATTAACATACGTAATAGATTTTTTAATAATTAATGCGTTAAATATTTTGATTACTGATGTATTCGATGTGTGTTTTAATATTGTTAAAGAAATAGAAATAAATATTCATAAAATTGCATTAATGTTTATTGTTGCTGTACGTCAAACAAATTACAAATTTTATTAAAAATACTTGGTAAATATCCAATTACACATAATAATCATGTCGGCTAGTTTTAGCTAAATAGAAATTCTTACCTTACACATATAAAATCCAAGCACGTGGCTGGTAAGCATTAGAAAACTTACTATTTCGTTTTTTGGATTTTCGTTTTTATTCTTACAGCTATTAACTTTAACAATGAAATTGAAACTTATGTTTATTAAACATAGATAAAACAAGTTTAAAAAGAAAACACACTGAGCTACTTACATAGACGTCTACACATATATCAGGAAATTGGGAGAGAATTCCAAAAAGGGCAAAGAAGAAACTTTAAAGATGCTTAAGGAAAGGTTATATAATACTTACAACTAACTTCATAATTAATTTTTGTTCAAATAAACTCATCAAATAATGTTTATCCAATCTTAATTTATTTAACTTGACCTTGAACGTACTAATCACAATTTGTGTTACGTTTTATTTCCTTCTGCTCATCACTTAGCCAATCATAGTCCACTGCTGGACATAGGCCTCTCCCAATCTGCACCACAACACCCGGTCCTCCGCCTTCCACATCTTCTTCAGGTCTTCTTCATTCTTCAGGTCGTCAGTCCACCTGGCGGGGGGGCGTCCCACTTTACGGCTGCCGAGTCGCGGTCTCCATTCAAGGACTCGTCTGCTCCATCGGCTATCAGTCCTTCGACAAACGTGGCCAGCCCATTGCCACTTCAGCGAGCTTATTTTGCGAGCTATGTCGGTTACTCTGGTTCTTTGTCGAATGACCTCATTACGAATTCGATCCTTCAAAGAAACTCCGAGCATAGCTCGCTCCATAGCCCGCTGCACGACTTTAAATTTATGGACTAGCCCGACCGTTAATATCCACGTTTCGGCGCCGTAAGTCATAACCGGTAGGACGCATTGGTTGAAGACTTTCGTCTGATCCGATGAAGCTTGCTAAACGCTGCCCAGCCCAGTTGGATCCTTCGATCGACTTCTCGCTCGAAGTTGTTTCTACCAAGCTTAATTGCCTGCCCTAGGTAGATATATTCTTGAACAACTTCGAGCATCGATCCTTCGACATATATCGGTCTCGGCATGACATGTCCATTGAACGTAATCTTGGTTTTATCCAAGTTCATGCCAAGACCAACCCGTCGTTCAAATATTTAAATTGCGTGTTATATAATTGACATCGATAATACATTCTATATTACACAGACCCAGGACAATTGTCTTCCAAAACACTGTACACACAACAGTGCGTCAAACTACATGTTGACCTTGAGACATCTTATGACGCTTGTAATAACAGTTTTCGTAGTGCAAAAGCTTAACGTGTGGTCAACTATACCTAGCTTGGAATCTAATAGTTGAACAAGAATAGAATTGTAAAGTGTTGTATTAATGAATAAATGACTTCAAAGGAAAATGTCGTATTGAATCGTATCGGATCGTAAGTCGTGTCGTATGCTATAAAGCAGGCCACGGCACCTTACGGAGCACTCATGTTTGACAACTGACGTATCGGGCACAGATCAAATTATCCCACAACATTGACGACAACCCACTCGAGGCGGTCCAGCAATTATCGCCCAATACGGGGGCACCACCACTTTCGGACGGTCGTCTCCAGAACCATGACAAAGCGTTACTTTAACTCGTAACTAGAAAAAAATTAAAAATGGAACCCAATTTGTCATTTTACTCCAATCATCATTCCGAAAGTATCTTTAACTCTGAAATAAAACAACAATCAAATTGACGACAAAGATTTATTTTTTACAATTATTTTTGTCAAGTCAGCTTCTAAATCGACTATAACGACCTCTATGGAAAATTAACCTAGAACATTAACTTGTTATTTTAATACTAACTTCATCTCTTTACGTTAATTTATTACTTAGTAGTTGATACCCGCGACTTCTTCTGGGCTGGACACTTATCCCCTCATTTTGGACAATTCACACAATATTTTTTTTAAATTGTAGCCTATGTGTTATGCTGATGTGTAAGCTATATTATTGTTAAGTTTTATAAAAATCCATTTACTAGATTTTAGGTAAAAATGTAACACATCCATTCATACAAATTTTCGCATTTAAAATATTAATAGATTTTAGAATGGAAAACGAAATATTTTTTTTACAATCTTCAGATCCTTGATAACTTGCGTTCCCGATTTCACCTCCACACTCCCGCATCCTGTTTTCAGCGCTGTGCTGTTTTTACTAATCCCTTGATCTTAACCCTTATTCTACAAAGTTCCATATTTTTCTATTTCGTGTGTAAGTCGGGGCTGATATGCATCACTGCGACCTATTAAGATCTATTGTGACCAGCCTACATAGAATGTAGGTTCTATGTAGGCCCTACAGTAGCTCCCTTAACTGGGCACTGACCAAGAAAGATAGGATGTTCCCAGTTCGGATTGTTTTTATTTCATCTGGGTCAAGGATGTGTTTCCCCAGGTGTCTGTTTCTTTTATGAATCAGCGGTTCACAGTAGCACAAGAGGTGAATTGGTGTTTCACGCTCTTGTTCGCAGACTCTGCATGTGTCAGTGTCCTTTAGTTTCATGTTGTAAAGGTGTCTATTCAACTTGTAGTGACCGGTGAAATCCCTAACCATCACGCTCAAGTTACTCCTCTTAAGCTTTAATAGCTCGTCAGTGCGTTTGCGAGAGTATGGTTCGATTAGTGCTTTTGAGTGTGTCATCCCGGACGTACTGTGCCAGTCTGCTTTCGCCTCGTTAAGAAGGCGAGTTTTTAGGTATTGCATGGCCTGGTTCCACAAAGTTCCATAACAAATCCTATACAGTTCATGCTGCACTGTTATACAATAATAAACTTAAATCTCATGTGCTAACGTTTATTGTTGTTTTTGTTTCTCCCAATTTAACGTTTTTCTTGTTTTCTTACAAAGAAAGGAAGCTCTTTACAACCTAAAACTTATAAACACATGTCTATACATATTCAACTAATAATATAAAGGACATTGTTCAATTTTGGCCTAACAACCGATGTGAATATAAATTATACTATAATTTTCATTTATTTTTATATTATTTGAAACATATTTTAGTATTCCACGGACACTTCAAATAAATAAATTCCAAATAAAAAGTTGGGTCACAATTATTGATGCCGTATAAAATGTTTTCCGTCAGCCAGTGCTGCCAGTTTCGGAAGTTTTCGCGATTTCGGTAAATACGGATCGAATTGAGAACCTCTTCCTTTTTGAAGTCGGTTATTAAAATTAGTTGATAACACTTTATTCATTTAAATATCTAAATTGACTAGCTAGAAAAATACTAGTTTTTATATATTTTTAAGCGAAATCGCGAATTTCTAGCTTGGCATCCGAGTATTATAGTTTTCGTAATTGGCAACACTGGTGTACTTCATACCTTATCTGTGTCCGTTTCATTCAATTTTTTATTGCTTTGCGACTATCGTTTCTTTTGTGATTTTCTATGCGTTTCATGGTTTTATTCAAACAACTTTGGCTTGATTACGGACTCCGATTACATTGCGTACTTGGTAGACTCGGCTGTGTGTAAAGGACTGGATTTTGTAAAATGATAATTGTCAAAGAATTATCTTAAACTTGACTAGGTACTATTTCTTTTCCTAGTATCTAGTAGAGTAGTCCTTTCCTAGTTCTAGAAAAGAACATATATAACTGTACATAATATTGTTAATATTACTTTAATATTACTACTCTGATATTTCACGCAAGATTGGTTATATTTTATTTATAACCTCAAAATATTAACTTTTTTCGTAATTATTTTAGTTTCTTGAAGTGTCTGTTCGTGAAAACTTATTTCATAGGATTCCATATAATTTTAAGAGTTTATATAAGTCACTTTCGATTCGAAAGGTTCTTAGGCAGAACATGTATGGAGCCGGAACAATGTCCTTTGTAGGCAAATAAAGTTTTCATAAAGGTACAGCCAATAAAGTGCAACATTCTAACGAAAAAAGGAACAAATATTTTCGGAATGGATATTTTTATTTAAATAAATTGTAAGATTTAAAACTAATCAAAAATTTAAATGTAGTCAAAATAAAATGCAATTATAAGCAGTGTCATTATTAGTCCCAAATTAATTATTTATAAAATTTTATGTTTGAACGAAAAAAATGCAAATTTTTGTTTTATACTATTTCTATGTAGGTAATTTTAAACTTATAGTGCAAATAGAGTTTCATTGACTGCGTATCACATCCTTTCTTTTGGACAGTATTGGAGCCAAGAACATGCTCATTTCAAATAAAAACTAATATAAAATGTAAAATGTATTTTACAGAAAAAAACGTAAAAAAAGTATCAGAGAGTTACCCTAATATAAAGCTAGGTAGGTACTAGAATTATTGGTACGTACATCTTATAATTTAATTACGAAAACAATGATAAGAGTGGATTAATGTTAAAAAGAGTATTCGTTGATTTATTCTGAAATTTGCGCGTACATAATTATACTGTATAATCTTAATTAAGGCTGCACCGAGATGGCGGTTTCGGTCACAGCATTATCGGCTACAAATATCTGCTTTGGTTTTCGAAAAAACATCGCGATATACTAAAAAATCTAGACTTACCGCGCGCGGCCACGTTCCTAGTAATGTTACATTATGTAACTTTATTTTTATTAACCATGACTTTTTAGTAAACAGTTATCATCAGTTTCTACTTTCAGATTTAGTTTAACATAAAAAATATTAACTGAGAAAGCGAATAAGAAAAGAAAAACCAAGAAAGTCGGATTTTTATTATTTTCTCTCATTAAATCATCCTTGACAATGACGCTTTTCATCTACCCAATTATTTGTTTTTTTTTTTAATTTAAGAGCTGGGCTCTTGTCGATTGAGCACCCTCCATCTATCTCGGCATTCCGCCATCCTTTTGACTTCCTGATAAGACGTGACAACTATTTTCTCCTTCACTTGCTGCATGTAGGTTCTTCTTGGTCTTCCTCTCTTCCTCTTCGGCTTCTATCTTTCCTTCTATGATGGTCTTAAGAAAATTGTCATGTCTTATCAGGTGTCCCAACATTTTCCCTCTTCTGTTTTCAATAGTCCTTAATATGTTTCTCTTCTCCTTTACTATACTTAAAACTTCTTCATTCGTTTTCCTTTCAGTCCAGCTTACTCTTTCCATCGTTCTCCAGCACCACATTTCAAAGGCCTCCAGTCGTTTTCTATCTTTTTGCGTCATTGTCCACGTTTCGCATCCATACAGTGCCATACTCCAAACATACACCTTAATTAACTTTTTCCGTGTATAGCGTGAAATTCGCGCACTCAATAAATGCTTTTTACTATTAAAGGCTCCCTTTGTTAAGTAAAAATGTCTAGATAATCTGTGGCGTAAAAAGAAAAAAATGATTGATTTGTTATATCTATGCTCTCTCTTCCGCCGAGTCTTGTGATTAATAAAACTGCGTTATACTCTAAAAATTAGTTTATATTTACAATCCAGGCACTAATCACAATAAAATAATAACTCAAGATCAGAGGTTATGGGCCCAGGAGCTTTGCCATAAGAAAAGTAGGTAAGATAACCATAAAAATTAGTAAAAGTGCCATAAAAATTGTTAGGCGTGTTGAGCAAAAAAAGTGTAAGACGCGTGGATAATGGCCGACGAATTCAAAGAATCATTGTCCAAAATAGAGATTTTGGACGAAAATGCGTCATTTCAAATGTGGAAATTTCAATTACTTATATTGTTTGATGCAAAAGGATTATCCAGTATAATAAATGGTAATTTTGATGAAAAAAATGATGGCGATAAAACTCGCAAAGACGCCATGACAAAAAACATTATCCTACAAACAATAAATAAAAAATACATTCCAATGCTTTATAATTGCCAAAATGCAAAAGAAATGTTTGACAAATTATGTGATTTGTTTGAGGGAAACGAAGAACGGAATAAAATGCATTTGATGCAAGAATATTACAACTACAAATTCACAAAAGATTGTACAATGTCAGAAAATTTCACTAAACTAGAAAATATAGTGTACAGGTTAAAGAAGTTGGATATAAAATTTGATGACAAAATGATCGAGTCGAAAATAATGACATCTCTTGATGAAAGCTATCAAAGTTTCATTACAGCATGGGAGTCCACTTCATTGACAGATAGGACATTGAAAAACTTGCAGATTAGATTGATCAGCGAGGAAGATAGAAGGAAGGTTACTTCAGTACCAGTCGCTCTAGCTGCACCATCAGTGAATAAAGTCGGTAAACAATTTAAAAACTTTACTAAGAATACTAAAAGTTCTTTTGTTTGTTTTATATGTAATAAACCTGGTCATTATGCAAGAGATTGTAGAAACTGTTGTTCGATTTGTAAAAAAAGTAACCATAGAGATAAAAATTGTTTCTTTAAAAATAAGTCAAGTAATACTGTAAAAAATAAAAATACTGTAGCACTTTTATCTTTACATGATGCAAAATTAAAATCGGAAACATTTGTTATTGATTCTGGGTGCACAGTGCACATGGTAAACAATGAAAATATTTTAACAAACATTCAAAGTGATTGCACTAAAATAGGTATAGCTAAACAAAATAACAATATGATTGCAAAATGTAAAGGCGATTTCATAGGAACTAGTTGTACAGTAAAAGATATACTGTGTGTACCAGATCTAACACGTAATTTGTTATCTGTTTCAGCAATAACTAATAATGGAGGTTCTGTGTACTTCAAAGGTGATAGTGTTGAGGTCTGTAGCAAGGGAACAGTAATAAAAGGAAACAAAGAATCAACCGGGTTATATACAATAAAATTGTTAAATAGTGAGAATGAAGAGTCGTTGCTTACTCATAAAAATAAAGATTGTTCAGCTGCTATGTGGCATAAAAAGTTAGGTCATCCTGGAAAACATGTTATGAAGATAATAACAACAGTCGCAGATGGCATAAAAATAGAAAATATGAGTGAGGAAGAAATAAAGTTACTCGATTGTTGTGAAATATGTATTAAAGCAAAGCAGACAAGACTACCATTTAAAAGTGAGAGAAAGAGAGCCAATAGATTGTTAGAAATTATACACACAGACGTATGTGGACCTTTAGAGGTGGCAACATGGGACGGCAAGTACTATTTTCTCACAGTTATGGATGATTATAGTCATTACACAAAAGTTTACCCACTAAAAAATAAAAATGAGGTGCCGTACCATATAAAATGTTTTGTGGAAGAAGCAGAGAGAGAAAAGAATCATAAAGTTTCAATGATTAGGTGTGATAACGGTGGTGAATATACCAGCAACACGTTCAGGTCTTGGTGTGAACAAAAAGGAATTAGATTTGATTATAGTGTACCATATACACCTCAACATAACGGTAAGGCTGAGCGCCTTAACCGAACTATAATGGAAAAGGTCAGATGTTTACTTTATAATGCAGATATGCACAAGGAAATGTGGGGTGAAGCCTTGTATTGCAGTGTTTATCTAATAAATAGATTACCAAGTGAAAGTATAAATAATAAAACTCCTTTCGAGTTATGGAATCAAAGGAAGCCTAATCTATCAAATGTACAAGAATTTGGTTGTTATGCTTATTCCAAAGTATTAACGCCATTACAAAAACTTGATTCAAGAAGTAGAAAATATTTAATGATCGGATATGCCAATAACGGTTATAGATTGTGGGATTATGTAAAAAGGAAAGTTGTAGTTATGCGTGATGTAATATTTCAAAATAAAACACAAGATATTCAATGTGAAAAATTGATTAGTACTAAAAAAGACATTACAGTAGATGAAAACTCTAACTACAGTATGGAAAGTGATGAAGAACTTCAGGAGTCCTTGGAGATTGATGCTGAAGATACTTTTGAACTCCAGTGTGAAGAACCTGAAACAGAAAGAGAAGAATTAACACAAAGTTGCAGTGAAAATAGTACATTAGATGTGGCAGAAAATATACTTACAGATAATTGTAGAACTAGAAGCGGCAGAATGGTTAAGCTACCAGAGAAGTATAAAGACTATGGGCTACTTACCTATGAAGAAGTAATTTTGACACCTGAAAAAGAAAAATGGAAGAAAGCAATAAATGAAGAGTTGGAATCAATGAAAGAAAATAAAGTGTGGAAATTGGTAAATAAAAGTGAAGCCGATGGTCATAGAATATTGTCAAATAGATGGGTGTTTCGTGTTAAGGATGATGGAACACATAAAGCGAGATTGGTAGTACGTGGTAACGAGCAATCTGAAACAGACTTTGATGAAATATTCAGTCCAGTAGCATCTCAAAGTGCTATAAAATCATTATTTGCTTTGGCTGCTGCTAAAAATTATAATATTATGACATTTGACATCAAGACTGCATTTCTTTATGGACAGTTACAAGAAAATGAAGAAATTTACATGCAAATACCATTAGGAGTAAAAGAAGAGAAGAATAAAGTATGCAAATTAATAAAATCAATGTATGGATTAAAACAATCACCAAAAAGATGGAATGAGAAGTTTTTAAGTATAATGTTACAATGTGGTTTGACTCAAACACGTAATGAACCATGTATTCTCAAGAACGAAGATTGTTCTATAATATTGGCTATATACGTTGATGACGGTTTGATAATAGGGAAGAATAGAGAAGATATAAGAAAGTTCTTGTTAAAATTAAATGACGTATTTCAAGTTAAAATTACTGAAAAACCAAGTTCATTTTTAGGAATGGAAATAAAAGAAAACAGTGAAGGAATATATTTAACTCAAACAGCATATACAAAATTTATTTTACAAAAGTATAACATGGAAAATTGCAAACCAGTTCTAACACCGTGTCAAAGCCAAGATGAAAATCATTCTAAAGAACAAGAAAAACTTAAGTATCCTTATAGAGAAGCGATAGGAAGTCTACTTTATTTATCAACTAGAACGCGCCCTGACATAGCATATGCAGTAAGTATTGCTAGTCGGAAAATGGAAAATCCAGAATACAAGGATGTAATAGCTGTGAAGAGGATCTTTAGATATTTAAAGGGAACCTTAGGAGAGGGTCTATATTACAAGAAAAACATTGATTTAAAAATGTCAGTCTTTTGTGATGCAGATTATGCCGGTGATCAAGAGACCAGACGCAGTACAACAGGATACGTGATCATGTTGGGAGAGGGACCAGTAGCTTGGTGTTCCAGGAAGCAACCTATTATTGCTTTATCCTCAACGGAGGCTGAGTTTATATCTGCTGCTGAATGCTGCAAAGAAACTATGTTCCTGAAATCCTTGCTTCTCGACCTCAGCACTAAAATCGATGTTGTATACAGAATTGACAACCAAAGTGCCATTCATTTAATTAAAAATGGTGTATTTAATAAAAGATCAAAGCATATAGATGTCAGATTTCACTATATTCATGATTTGTACCTTAAAAATGAATTTACTATACAGTATTGTCCTACAGATTGTCAAACAGCAGATTTGTTAACGAAATCATTAGATAAAATTAAATTTAATAAACATAAGAATTGCTTAGTAAAAAAATTGTAATTGTGATTGTGAGTTTCATTGTTTGTTATATTTAAAATGTAGAAGTAAAGCTAAAAATATGTTGTAATAAACTATTCATTCTTATTACACTATAAAAAAAAAAAAAAAATTGTATTTTGTATGTAACTGTAACTTAAAATTGCAAATTAAAAAAATTGATTTAATTTTGTAATTATTTTTTTTTAGATAAAAAGAAAACATGTTTAGTTTAAATAAGTAAGCGGGTATTATAATGTTCTTTATAAACTTAAAAATAATACAAGTAACATTTTTTTTTGAGTTCAAGTTTGGATTAAAATATAAGTAATGTATAAGATTAGATAATTAAAAAAAATTGTTAAATTTGTGTTTGAATATTGTAGTTAAAAAAAGGAAAATATGTAAAATTTACTGATGTGTAATTTTCAAAAATTGTTTAGTTATCTTTTTAGTTATCTTCAAGTATAATAAATTGTTAATTTTTGAAAATTAGGAGAGGGTGTTAAGTAAAAATGTCTAGATAATCTGTGGCGTAAAAAGAAAAAAAATGATTGATTTGTTATATCTATGCTCTCTCTTCCGCCGAGTCTTGTGATTAATAAAACTGCGTTATACTCTAAAAATTAGTTTATATTTACAATCCAGGCACTAATCACAATAAAATAATAACTCAAGATCAGACCCTTCGCCATCGCTATTCTAGCCACGATGTCCGGTGTACATCTAGAGTCGTTTGTAATAATGCTGCCCAAATACTTAAAAGTTTTTACTTGCTCTATTTTTCGTGTATTATTTAATGTGATTGGGTTATTTACTATTCGTTTTGAAATTATAAGTGTTTTCGTTTTTTTAGTATTGATTTTAAGGCCATATTCTGTAAAAATGTTTTCTATGTGTGTTACTAATACTTCTAATTCTATTTTGTTTTCTGCTACTACTGCTATGTCGTCTGCAATCATTTGTTATAATTATGTTAATATAAATCATTAATCATAAAAAAATCACCATCATTACTGTCCTAAATTAAACAAACCACAAATTATTATTATTGAATAACACACGGTCCCAATAAATTAAGCGATTAAGAAGACAATTCAAAACCGATTAAGCTCCGCCGACGGAAGTGGTCGGCCATTTTGTTAATTCGCACTTTTTTAATTTCGCGTGACCACGAGCGCGCACGAATGTTATAATTAAACAGCGCATATGTCTGAATGTACCATAATTTGTAATGCCGTATCTATTGTAGTAATATGTTTTGAATGTAATTCACATCTGATGACACGTGTATTTTTTTTAACTGTAACAATTATGCTTAAGGCACAGTTATCCCTTTGCCAGTTTGTTTTAAATATGTAATGGGCGATATTTTATTTAAATCGATAATAACATTATTTACAAGAATAAGAATTACTTAAATTGGTGTTGAATTTAATATATGCTTATATTTATTTTAGTACTGCTACACTTTTATTAATATTCCTAATCTAACCTACCTACCTACTAGGTATTATATCGGGAGCGTTGGTGAGTATCGGATGATCAATTCTGCCATGCCAATGCGTTTTTTGTTTTTCGAATTTCATATGACATTTATCTCAAATTATTGTAAGAACACTGTTTTCGATCGCTCATGTTCTTTTTATAACAATAATTTTCGGTCTGGCGATATTTTTTTGTTAAATATTAATAAGTTTAAGAGCAGTATTGGTGCCATTATCCGTGACCATTATTTGTTGTTTTGAATACGATTTTATTTCTTAAAATGTTCAGCGATCTACTTTAAACATGTATTAGTAATTAAGTAGAAACTTCACTTGTGTATGATAATACATTTTGTGTATAGCCTTTAAGTAAAATATTTACTGTTTGTTTCCTTGCTGCTACGGTGAAGAAAAACATCAAACAGACACCTGCGAAGAAATTCAATGATGTATGTAGACAACCAATCTGCTCTAGGCCAACGTGGTAGACGAAGACCTAATCATTTTAAAATAATATATGTATGGACTGTGATGAGGTATTGTATATACCTCATGTATAGAACATATAAGTTTTAATATTGGATTTGATTATCTATAGTACTTTAAGTAAATTTTTACTTGTATTACAAAAACTGATTGTGTGTTTTGTGTTCAGGTAGATTTATTTTCAGTTACGTGACTACTGACTTTTTTTTTCCCACGGGGGATGGTAGTGAATCCTCATAGGGGGCGCGCCACCACAGTGGTCGCTATGACAACCCCCTGGCGCTTGGACGACCTCGCACCGGATACCACCCGCAACCGGTCTACGGCGGGTGGTTATGTTGGACTCTAGCAGAAGGCCAGCCTACCAACTAAACACTACCTACAGCCTTTGGTCGGGCGGAAGGCCTGGGACCCTATCGGCTTGAACTAACGCTCCCGCCCTCCAGAACGGGGGCGGTGCATAGCGCAGCCTCAGGAGAGTGCGCGCGCTCTGATGTGGGTTCGGTTGCCAGAGTGGTCCGAATAGTATAACATGGGCTACTGACAATTTGGTTAATACTTCGAAATTATTTCATACTAGTTGGTGGTCGCGACTTCGTCTACGCAGGATTACTATATCGAGTAACTTATATTAGTGTAGAGTATCAATCAATACATAGTATAAAACAAAGTCGCTTTCGCTGTATGTCCGTATGTATGCTTAGATCTTTAAAACTACGCAACGGATTTTGACGCGGTTTGTTTTAATAGATAGAGTGATTCTTAAGGAAGGTTTGTATGTATAATAAATGCATAATATAGTAGAGAAACACTGATAAATTTAAAGGTTTCTAATGTGATGTCGTAAATAAGCACGTTTTTTTGCGCTTATATTGCAAACGCGAGATAGACCAAAATAATGTACTACAGTATTGTACAACTTACAAAAATCCACAAAAAAGTCCGCGATGGTATATGTCTATCTCTTAGGAATAACCCACCATAACCATTTTTTCACTGCACCCGTGCGAAGCCGGGCGGGTCGCTAGTATCTTTATAAATTACAGCCTATTTATTATTCTGATGTATTGTTATTTTTCATTAAAATCCATTCACTAGTTTTTTTTTTTTTTTTTTTTTATTAATTTATTATAGAGGTTTATTCATTTTGAATATTTCACCCCCATAGGAAAACACACAAAGATTACAGTCTTAACTTGATAATATGTTTCACAAATTTGTACGTATCTCGTGCTTCTTTGGATAGTGGTTGCGCAAGTATACTATTAAACCTGCCCACCTCATGAGAATGACCGACAAGAAGGTGTTGGCGGTGAGTCTGTCCCCGAGTACACTCTGCTAAAATATGATGAACATCTTCTACCACACCACACATTGAGCACAGAGGACTATCTGTCCTTCTCATGAGGTAGGCAAATTTATTCAGCTGTATATGGCCACAGCGTAATCTTAAAGCTATCACAATGTCAGATCTAGTTAAATCGGACTCGTGAAACCATGGAATGCGCAGAATATTAGGCTGGATAGTTTTGTACCATATACCCTTAGAACGACTCCTTTCATCAAAATACTCCGACCACATAGAGAAACATATTCTTCTAAGGTCTGGCAAGAGATCTGTATAATACGGCAAATAGTCCACCTCAACTCCACTTGTTATAGCCATTTTAGCCATTTGGTCTACCTGTTCATTACCAATCAAACCAATATGGGACGGAATCCATTGTATTTTTATATTAACTTTTTTATCTTTTAATATATTAAGGGTATTGATTATTGTGTAGGCAATGGGAGTTCCACAGTAAATAGATGTACATTTCTTTAAGTGAAGTAGGGCACTTTTAGAGTCTGTACAAATAACACAGGATTTACAATTCAGAGACACAACGTAGGATAGGGCTTCAGCAATCGCAATAAGTTCTGCGTACATGATACTAACATTATAGTCAATTTTAAATAAATATTTTTCTTGTGTTACAAAGTCCAAAAATGCTGCGCCTACTCTGTAGTTATAACGTGATGCATCCGTGAAAATTTTATAATAATCACCGTAAGTATCTCTTAAATATCTGTCGCACTGTAATTTTAGGCTATGTTGGTTGTACAGTTTTTTAGGTCTATCAATAAACTCAATTCCAGCTTCCAGAACATTAGACAGATCGACATAACTAATCCATGTAGATAATGAATACATTGGCAATGTTTCTGTGCAATGAAACATCATGTCCCTCTGATCATCATGAACTATTACTAATAAAGGAAGTTTTTTTCTGCGCCAGTATATATAGTTTTGCGTAATATTTAATAGGTCGTTTAAGTATGTTATTAAGGAGTTATTTTTAAATAGTGCTTTTGATTTTAGTAAAAATTTTCCTGCCAAATAGTATCTGCGGACGTTTAAAGGAGGTAAAACTAGTTCTGACTGCATTACGTGGATCGGGGAACTCTTAATAAAGCCGCCAATGATCCTGAGACATTGATTTTGTAATTTATCTAGTTTCGCTAATTGAGTAAAGCTTGCATTATCATAAAGAAAACTAGCATAGTCTATACGACTTCGAACAAGGGCGATATATAAATGTCTTATGTGTTCGGGGTGTATACCCCAACCTGGGCCGGTTAGCATTTTTAGAATATTTACGAACTTTAGGGTTTTTTCTTTAATTTTATTCAAATGTTTACACCAGTTTAATTTTCGATCTAACCATAAACCCAAATATTTTACATTATCTACTACTTGCAGTGGGGTTTCATTAATTTTAAGTTCTATTTCTTCTAATTGATTGCCATTGTAAAATGCACAAATTTTGCTTTTGTTAGATGAAATATCTAAGCCAATGTCAAATAGAAGCGAGGACAGTGAATTCAGAGCAAGCTGTAATTTCTCAATTCCCTCAGAGATTCTATCACAGGTAATGTATAAGACAAAATCATCAGCATATTGAGATATAGACACTTCTAACTCTATTAATTTACAGATGTCTATTGTAATTATATTAAATAAAAGAGGCGATAGAGGGTCGCCTTGGGCTAGGCCGTTACTAGTAGATCTACAAATGTACCCCTCATCTGTCTGAATTTTAAGATTCCGTTCTTTAAGAAATGACCATAAATAATTACAAATTTTATTTCCTACTTTAAGACGATCTAATGTGGATATGAGCTTAACAATGTTAACGTTATTGTAGGCATTATCAATATCTAAAAAACAGGCTAAAGTAGTTGATTTTTTGGAGAAACCAATTTGAATTTTAGTAACTAAGTCAGCTAAACTGTCCAAACATGATCGAGCTTTTCGAAACCCTATTGTATTATCAGAAAAATTATTGTATTTTTCTAATAACCATTCCAATCTGATACCTATTATCGTGTGTAAGATTTTACATAAGCAAGAAATTAGTGATATTGGTCTTAAAGATGATATTTCATTAGGGTCACGATCTTTCTTGGGAATTGCTACTATCTTAATATTACGCCATTGAACGGGGACAAAGCTATGGGTTAAAAACTGATTGTACAAGGTCAGAAGAATGCGTTTACCATTAGGTGGAAGGTTTATCACCATTGAATATGAGATATCATCACATCCAGGAGATGTATCTTTCGCCTTAATACACTTATCTAGCTCCTGTATGGAGATTTCAGTCTCTAAAAGACCCTCATACAGCGTAATAACAGGTTGTGATGGCCTGGCAAAATCCGGTGTGAGGGATTTAAGAAATTTTTCACACATGGCTCTATTTACATGTTGTTGAGGTGAACTATGACCCTTGGTCCATCTCATCCTACTCCACATCTCACCACATGTGGTTCGACCATCAACTGAAGAACAAAACTCAGTCCACTCCCTACTTTTCGCTTGCCTGATTAATCTCTGAGTGTTATGACATTTCAATTTAAATAACTCTAAGTTAGTCGGGGTTGGATTTCGACGGAATGCAGCTAGACACCGTCTACGAATTGCAACTGCTCGAGAAAGTTCTGGTGTCCAATAGGGTTTAGGTTGAAATACTTTATTAGGGTTTGCAGTTACTTTATATTTCGGTATGTGTAGGTCTGCAGCTATGTTTATGCTATCAACAAAGACATCATATGTTTTTTGAAGGTCAGATTCAATGCTTAATTTATCAAATATTTTCTCTAGACACGATTTATATGAAATCCAGTCAGCCTTTTTAAAATTTCTTTTGACTATTTTAGTGTTAGGTAAGTCACAGTTTTTTGAAATTTTAATTAAGAGATGGTCACTACCGAGATTCTCATTAATAACTTTCCAAGTAAAATCGCATGCAATATCAGATGTGCCCAAGGTAAGATCAGGTGCAGACTTCTGAAGTACACCATTCACGAGACGAATTCTAGTGGCCTGACCGTTATTTAAGCATACACTTTGTATGCTACTTTCATTTACAGCATCAATTAATTGAGCGCCTTTATGATCAGTTTTATAAGACCAAGTAACGTGGTGTGCATTGACATCTCCCAAAAAGAGCGTATTTCTATCGAATTGCGAAAACAGCTGATCCCAATCTCTTTGAGTGGTTCTAACGGATGGTGGAACATAAATAGACACTATATTTTTTAAATTACCGCAATTATATACATGTAATACTAGTATCTCCATGCCTGAGTTTACAGTTGTAATATTGCCTAGCTGTGCTTTGACAGATTTGTGCACAAACATAGCTACTCCCCCATACGAGTCGTCTCGGTCTAAGCGATATATGTTATACTGACTCATTTTGAGTGAACTTTCCGACTCTAGCCAGGTCTCGCAAAAGGCAGCCATATGAATTTTCTCTTGGTTTAAAAGCTGTTCGAAACTGAGTAGTTTTGACCTAATACTCTGCACATTCCATTGGATAATATTTAATCTCAAATAATTAGTCTTAATGGTCATTAAAAAGATCTAAGAGTAGCTTAAGAACTGGGCAATCTTTTATATTGTCTACTACTACTAATATAAGCCAGTCAATAATTAATTTAGCACAACATTTAAACTTTTGCTAATACGTAAGCAACTTAAAAAAAATACATCCTTAAGTCTACTTAATAGCTCTGAAAAAGGAATGTTTGGCTCAGGGTTTTTTTTGTTTGTTGTCGATTGCTCTGTTGGTTACCATCTATGTCCTCGGCTGGCTTGAGCTCCGAGTTCCAATCAAACAATGAGTCACTTGATCCACTGCGTTTCATTTTCGTTGCTTTTCCCGAAGTTGAAGGAGATTTGGGTAACTTTCTTCCATAATCGTATTTCTTTTGTGTAGCTTCAGCATATGTGTATGTAAGTTGATTCGATGTACAATTGTCATGTTGTTGAAGAGTGAAATCAAAGTGGTTGTAATCCTCTTTTTTATTTTCTTTCTCGTCAGGTGGCGTAGGGGCTACATACATGGTTCTTGCTCTGCTATACGTGCAGCAGAATTCTGCCATAAGTTCTCTGATTCTTTTTTCTTTGATATAAACAGGGCACGTCTTGGATAAGGCCATGTGGGGTCCAGAACAATTAACACACCTGAATGTAGTGCTCTCACAGTTAGCATGATTATTGCCACATTTTGGACAGACAATTTTTTTAGTTGGACACATTTTAAAGCTATGTCCCATTTTCCAGCAATGTGAGCACTGGGTCACTGGAAATACATAGGGCTCCACTTTTACTCTCATGTCATATATCAGTACATACGGTGGCAGGGCTGAACCTTTAAAGCAGAGCTTTACAGTTTCGCAGGGTGTCCATCCATCATTATTAGGGCTGCGTCTACTTAAACGTTTTGATGATATTAATACAGCTGGTTCAGGACAAGATATATTATTGAAGACTTCTTCATCTGAAAGATCCAGATCTACGTCTCTGATGACTCCATAACTTTGACTAACTTCCATAGCTTTTTGTATTCTCCAACCCATATCCAATAGCTCAGAGCATTCTTTTAAAGTTATAGCACTATCTTCATCACTAAACTCAACACGAACTTTATACAAATTTATATACTTAACACGACTTATATTTTTGATGTTATGTGTTTTGAATATGCGTGCTAACGCGAATTGTTTTGGCAACTTATCGTTATTAGAGATATATACACTAGTCAATTCCATAGGATAAGTCTGTCGCTGTTTTTTTTCTTTCGACTTGACCACTGTCCATTCATCTTCAATTTCAACTGATTCTCTGTTTCTTTTTATTGGTCTACTAAATCCTGTCTCCGGTGTGTTTTCTTTCAAAAATTGCATACCTTCATTTAGCTCATAAGATGTCTCTTCCATTACTTCTAAATTTGTGTTGTTAATGCACGCAGGTTTTGGTATTATTTCATCCATTATAATTTAATAACATCGATGTCGGTATATACACAAAAATAATCTACAAGGCGTCCAGAAGACGCGATGTAAAAACACTTCGCGCACTCGTCGCGATGTAGGTAGAAACTCGTTTCTAGTAATT
Organism: Scirpophaga incertulas; assembly: GCA_036419045.1. Taxonomy (NCBI): domain Eukaryota; kingdom Metazoa; phylum Arthropoda; class Insecta; order Lepidoptera; family Crambidae; genus Scirpophaga; species Scirpophaga incertulas. Next base: position 2,690,671 of record CM071631.1, on the reverse strand, counting down.
TAACCGCAACTATTTGGCGTACACAACTGACTCGCACGCTTGCCATTGCGACACTCTTCACTAGTTTTACGTGAGGGGGTTACCAAATATATAAATATATAGACATACAATAAAATTTACTCAAAGACGGTAATAGTTGAAAAGGAGAGGTATTGTAAATTATTTATGTGAATAAATAATATAAGGTAAAGTCCCTTAATGCCTAGTCGGACAAAGTTACACCTACGTCAGAAGAGCTTACCCTTACCCGACTAACGTCTCACACGATCCATTCGCTAAGCGACGTCTTTGACATTTAGATAATCTACAACAATAACAAAACGTTTCATTTCAACCACTTTATTCAACGAATCACTCAAGGTGCACCGCTAAATAATTTGTTCTCTATGAACTGTCATAAATTATACATCACTAGCGGACCCGACAGACTTCGTCCTGTCAAAAAGATTTGTACAGTGGCAGTTTTTTGTTCCAACTTATTTTATAGATAAGGAAATTTTTCCTGAATTTTCTTTGCTGTAAACCTCACGGAGCCCGACACCTTTCCAACGAATGCAAAACCGTGGAAATCGGTTCGTGCGTTCTGGAGTTATAGCGTCAGGAACGAAACCCCGACTTATTTTTATATAGTAGATTTATACATATTTTTATTATTTAATCAAATCAGTAATTAGACCTGTCGTCATGTATGGATGTTGGCCGCCCGCAACTATATTGCATGTTGCTGAAATGCGTTTGTTAAGATGGATGTGTGAAGTCAAGAAAGGATTGAGTGAAGAATTAATATGAGAAGTAATTACATTGGTCAGCAATTATAAAATTGGCGAGCCACCCAAAAGCAGCATTTAAATAATTTGGTCAGCATACAAAGATTTTGTTTGCAATAAAAAAAAACAGGCAGCAATTCTTGTTCCGCAACTATTTTGATAATGGTCAAAAATTAAATCATACATAGGCAGCCAACAATAACATGAGTCTGCATAATAAACATTCAGTCCGCAAAATAACTACTTGAGCGGCAAGATTTCATGATTGAGCGGCAGAAAAACATGTCTATAAGCAGTATATTTGATTGGTATGTTAGGTTAGGGTTTTTTTTTTTTTTTTTTTTTTTTTTTTTTTTTTTTTTTTTTAGTTTTTAGGTTAGGTTAGGTTAGGCATGACAAATAAAGTATTTTTGCTACTCTTATATGCAGCACAAAATGCATTTTTTTGCTTACACTCTGAGTGCTTACCAAAATTTTATAAACATGAGCAGCTGATTGCAGCTTATATAATTAATATGCTGTACAAAAATAATTACAGCCATCCAGAATGACATAAATTGCTGATTGATTTTGAAATGTTTGCTGACCATGAGTTGCTGACCAATTAGCTATTTCTGCTCACCGTTTTCTGCTCACAGAAATAACAATACTATGCTAACCATTTAATTGAACCCAATTAATATATCAGGGGAAGTCTGAAATAGAGATGTGTCAATTTACAGAAACGACTCAGTGAGTCGTTTCTTCCAAGTGATTCACTAATTCAAATCTCTAACAGCGCTTCAAATGAATCATTCGCTAAATTGCATCTCGGTTTCAATCGGCACACGGCGCTCGCACGATTGAGATAAGTAAATAGTTCAGAGTCGGAGCGCTTCGGATCACGTCGCTCAATTGCATCTCGGTTTCATTCGATACGCGACGCTTACACGATTGATTACTCAGAATCACTGATACAAATGATGCAAATGAAGCACTTTACTGATTCGAATCTTTGTACTGATCCGGATACAAATGATCCAATCTCAACAAAGATACGTTTTTTCCATCATCAGTCTGAAACTAACTCCTATTGCTGATAAATTAAGAGAAAAGAGATTTTCCTGATATGGTAATGTATTAAGAAGAGAGAAGAAAGAAAGAAAGAAAGAAATACATTTATTTTGGACCACACAACGGAAGAGGTAACAACAATGACAAAAAAACAATAAGGAAATACCGATGCGTGATACCAAAATTGTGGCAAGCTCAGTGTAAGCAGCAAGCGTAGCCTGCTGCACTGGTATTCTGCTTGCCACAGTGGTGACATCAGGCACCTGAAAACAATTCTTAATAATAATTATAAATACGCGGTCTATGCCACATCTACTGTATAATCTGTGTAATAAACTCAAAAGACAAATAGCCACGGCATGAAATAAAAAAATAAAAAAAAAAACAATTTATTCTGTGATTGACATTTAGATCTGTGTCAAAGAGGTTAAGGAAGAAGAAGAAGAAAAAGTGTGCTTACATTGCATAAAATGAGTAAATTTTTTTGTGTTTTACATTCATTAATTTGATCTGTGCATTAAATAATAGGACTGATACAATATTTATATTACTCTGAACATGCAAAACCATAAAAAATGGGAACGGTCATGTTACTATTAAAGTTATGGATATAAAAGTGCATGGGCGTGTAGAGAGAGGAAGACCGAAGAAAAGATAGTGAGTGTCGAAATGACGAGTGATAGAGAAGAGTGAAAGAGAAAGACATGTTACGCTGACTCCAAATAAAAATAGGAACAGGACAAGAATCGAGAAGGGAATGCTTTTTTTTGTTAGTTCAGAATTTGAGTGCGTGAGTGATGTTGCCTAAGGTGGAACACGCAAACTCAAATAGTGCCTATTTACTCTCGCCTTGAAAATCCCTATGGTATCGGGGAACAAAGGCGTAGGCAGGGATTCCATTCCTTGGCGGTTCGCATAATGAAGGACGAAGCGAACCGAGAGGTACGGATAGGAATATCGACCACATACGGATGGAATCCCTGGCCGTGTCTCGTCGTCCGATGGTGGAAAGGTGCAGGCGGAATCAATTCATTCAATTCCTGCGCACACTCCCCGAAATGTAACCTGTAGAAAACGCACAGACATGCGGCTTGGCGGCGATGTTCGAGGCTCTGGAGAGTTTTGTTTGTTAATGCCTCGTCGTTTATGCTTAGATGTCTTGGACACATAAAAAGGATGGATGAAAGATAACTGTTGAATGAAATTTATAAGGCAAACATGAATGGGCCTGTTGATAGAGCAACTGAAACGATTATACTTAGACCAAATTGGTAAATACTACAAGGCCAGGCCAAGAGTACTCGTCACCGACTAGCGCACATAAAAGTATTATTGAAAGTCCAGGAAACTAAGGAAGTAAGTTTGGATCGTAGAAGTAGGAAACTGTGATCTCCGTCTACCCCCGTGGGAAAGGGCGTTACTATATATATATATATATACCCTCCATGATCCCTTAGTTCGGCAGCCTTCAGCATCGCCATGACTAGGTTCCCTCATGATAAGGCCGACGCCACTTTGGCTTCCCGCGCCTCTTCAAGCGGTTTGGGCCCCTTTTATGGGTCTGCACTGCATCGCCCCTCTCCTGGTTCTTAGAACTTAGGCACAGGCTGAGTTTAGTCGGTAGGTCACGTGGTCAGACCGCTCTGGCCGCGTGGAGTCCGACATAACCTCCGTGAAACTTGCCGTCACGGGGGTATCCTGGGCACGCTTCGTGCTCCTTAGTGACGGATTCTCAGCCTCTCTCTCCTGAGGAAAATATATGTTTACTATTAACTATTTTTGACCACGTTAGTTTTCGCGATTATTACACGCGACAAAACGTTCATTTACATTCCATATAACTGCGTTCTAAAAATTTTCTTCTTTACCCTACCGGATTGTCTAAAGTATACACTTTACATTGCGTACTGGCCCTAAAACTATTACTCTTAAACAATATTAAAACCTCCAAGCAAAACAAGCAGAGTTCTATCCGTCGTAACCCGATAAGCTACAAACTAATGCAACTGAGTCTTAAACCAACAATGTGGATTAATCCAAAAACCAAAAGGCATCTGTCATTTCGCACGCGTTTGTTTTTAAAGCTTCAAATAGGGTTGCGGAATCTTAGTGGGTTTTGTTTGGTGGTATCACTTGTCAGTAAGACCAGTACCTAACCTAACCTAATGATTAATGTAACATCAATAGAAATGTGACATCACTACCAAAATACTAAAAATTTTATCAAAAAAATCGACTAAAAACATTGTCTATTCTAAAACACTTCAACAATATGTTGTTAGTGCCCCGGTTTGAAGGTGTCGTCATCTCTGAGGTCCCGGATTCAAGTCCTGGTGAGGGCAGACGCTTATATGATGAATGCGAGCATTTGTACCTTAATTGATAATATGTATTTTCATAAAAATATTAATAATATATGTATTTCTATCCATTACCCTAAATTCCATAACACAAGCCTTACTTTCGGCTAGGTTAATTGATATAAATGTAAGAAATATTTATTTATTATTTAATTATTGTTATATTTGCAGTGTTTCCTTCGGTGTTAGATTTTTTTCATTTTTAGTGAATCTGAAGTGCACATATTTGACGTGATATACAGTTATTCAACTTTAAAACTTATATGGTTGTTCATTTCTATTGTCACAACTGCTAAGAGGTTTTATACTCAGCCATCAAATGTTTCTTCGCGTTCTTAATTTAAATTGATTAATTCGCGAACCTTGAATTTGACAATACAAACTCTTTCGTTAAATACTCAATGGAGTCATTGCAGTAGTATATATGGCCAGTATATTAAATAGCCCATATTTAATAAATGACTGGTTCCAAATGGAACCGATCATTTGAATCCATAGACAAAAGTTCGCAGCTTGTCAGTTGCTGTGTGTAAATTAAAAAATCTTACAACCCCGAGTTTATTACCAAATGACATTGAAGTGCGAGGCCACCTTGCGGTGCTCATTATGCTCATTAGCGCCAATGGATTCACGACTCATGCCTCGAACGGACAATAAAAATCGCATTTACTAAAAAAAGGCGTGATTAATGACTTAAAGTGGACGCTGGGTTTACGCACGGCAACTTTTGTGACATACGGACCACATTGTAGGCATTGAGTTTAAGTTATGTAATATGCATAGTTGATCAATAAACAATAGGTAAATAGAAAGTGTCTGTTAAAACAATAATTTTAACAAGAAAAACTAGTCGGTGTTTTTTACTATGTATATTGTAGTCTCTTCTCTCTGATAACGAATCGAAAACTAACAATAATTGGAATTAAATTATAGTATCGTAATTAGTTTTAATCGATATTAGTCTGTTATAGAATAGCTGTTATGCAAATTTTTAGAAATGCTGATCTCTACGCTTATTTATAAGAGTGAATGCCGGGTGTAGCAAAAGAAGGATATAAATGAAATGAAGCAAGAGTAATGCAGTGAAATTGAGATCTTTGAAAGCAATGGCTGGAGTAACGATGAAGGATAAATAGCGAAATAGTGTGATAAGAAAAATATAACGTGTGAAAGATGTGATGACGAAAATAGAAAAGAGAATGCTTGGATGATATGAAACCGTTGAAAGGATGAACGAAAGTCGACTGACGAAAGAAATTTATAAATCAAATATGAATAAGTTAGTTTGTAGGAGATTACCTAGACGAACATACTTGGACCAAATAGGTGATATATTGAAAGAAGGCCAGGTCAAGAGTACCTCATGGTGCACCCTGGACAACGTCTTTTACGGCTAATAGTTTGACAGAGGGCATCATGAGACCCCTCTCGTGGGGGCCTCTAGGGGTGGCGTGGGATGGCCGGATCCAACCTGGCGGGTCGCTTCTAGCGGCTAGTGGCGGACGGGCGAAGTTTGCCTTCTTTTTAAAGAGGGTGTGGTTGTCGTCTAGGGGACCCATTTTGGGTAACGGTAGATGGCTGGAGGTATCCGGCGGCTACCCTCGTGGTGGCGTGAAGTGGAAGCTTGTCGCCATACGCCGACGGGGTCGTGGTAGTGTTTGCAAGGATTCCCCTGGTCTCGTCAGAGCGCGACGCAGCTCTCCTTCAAGATCGAGCGCTCGCGCCCAGGCGTAGTGAGGGAGATCGCTGAGGTTTTTAGTGGGTAGGCCTTCCCCTTCTGGGGAGGAGAGCCACACATAACCACCGATTCTTGGGGTATGCAATTCAATGCATTTTCCTCAGCGCAACAAACAAAAAAAAGGTCAAGAGTACCCATGAACAAACGTGCCTTAAAGTATTAATGAAAGTCGAGGAACAAGACAAGTATGTTTGGGTCGTAGCAAGCAAAACTGTGATCTCTGCCTATAGTATATACGTATGTATTTTGTAAGTGAATAGATCGAAACTGCTTCATAGTAAATAAATAAATCATTAACGTAATTGGTATTAAAGCTAAAATGTGCTATTGAAACGTTACAACCAATTTGTAAGTTTATACTATAACTAGCGACCCGCCCCGGCTTCGCACGGGTGCAGTGAAAAAATGGTTATGGTGGGTTATCCCTAAGAGATAGACATATACCATCGCGGACTTTTTTTGTGGATTTTTGTAAGTTGTACAATACTGTAGTACATTATTTTGGTCTATCTCGTAGGGTTCAGCCAGCGTTTGCAATATAAGCGCAAAAAAACGTGCTTATTTACGACATCACATTAGAAACCTTTAAATTTATCAGTGTTTCTCTACTATATTATGCATTTATTATACATACAAACCTTCCTTAAGAATCACTCTATCTATTAAAAAAAAACCGCGTCAAAATCCGTTGCGTAGTTTTAAAGATCTAAGCATACATACGGACATACAGCGAAAGCGACTTTGTTTTATACTACGAGTATGTATTGATAACATCTACACCTTGTATTTCCTGTTGGGAAATTGTGTTACCGCATACCTCGGGCTTAGGAAACGATACGGTCTTAATTTTATCCCTCAGGAGATAGAGGCTGAGAATCCTCACTATGGAACACGAAAGGTACCCAGGATACCACCGCAACGGCAAGTGTCACGGTGGTTATATCAGACTGCACGCGGCTACAGCGGTCTGACCAGCGTGACCTACCGTGACTAAACTCAGCCTTAGCCTTGGCCATAAGGGCCTTACAGCTTGAATGGAGAACATGGTCTTGATCAGCGCTACAACAAAAGAAGTTTCGCCTTGTAGCTGAGGTTCTGCGTCGCTCGTTAACAACGCTTTCTCTGTTACTTTTATATCTCTATTCGATCCTGCTTGAACAATGACAATGGAGCAATCACGAAGCCCTCCATTGGGGCCATAATGTTGGTGCAGCTATGAATGAATTTCATTGAACGTGCAGCCTTATAATACATAGAAGTAAACTCTATAAGTTGATTCAGTACATTTAGTTCAATCGCTTATTCCCAAAGAATATCGAGTGCTAAACTAATTAATTGCTAGATGATCGCGTGTCTAATACCAGTCGCCATATGCACAATAAATTACACAGGAAAGTGGAGCGCAATCGCCCGCAAATTTCTAATAAGATTGTTACAGCTTCGGTTACCGCATTTGCATGCGAGCGATTTTGTTCGGTAATTCAATAACTGCTTGGGTCACTATTCTGAGCACGTGTTCTTAAAACGATTACAATATATCGACATCGTTCTAACTTTGCTATGTGCGTATTAGAGTAAAACAACAACAATTTACAAAATATAGATTCTGGACAGTTATATCTTTTTCTTTTTAGATACAACAAAGATCTCGCTTTAATAGAGAATGACCATGAATGTGGATGAACGTGTAGGGCGAGTAAGACCCAAGAAAAGATTGATAGATTGTGTGAATAATATGTTAAAGAAGGGAGCGAGTGTCGAAATGGAGTGATACAGGAGAGTGGAAGAAGAAGACATATTACGACAACCCCAAATAAAAATAAGGAACAGGGTAAGAGAAAGAAAAAGAAAAAAGAATGCTAGTAGTAATGTAGCATAGTTGTAATAAGGTAACATAGTGGTGGGAGTAGAGGGTGCAATTCAAGAAAGGTACAAAGAATCTGGCGCCAAAATTAGACATGCAACTGGAGATATTAGCAGTTTCGGTGTATCGACGGGCCTGCATCAGGGATCAGCGCTTGGTCCCCTTCTTTTTGTTATGGTAACGGATGCACTTACATCAAAATTTTGGAAAGAGTTACACTGGTGTTTCATTACAAGATAAGTAGATTCACAATCTTATCTAATATTCTAACGCATGCGCTTAAACAAAATGAAGGAAAACCTTGAGTATGATAAGGACACCACAAGGAAAGGACATGATAAAATACGAAAATGTTTAAGGACGGATGAATGAATGATTACCAGTTCAAATTTTTTATTTGGTCTACAAACATACACATACACAAATTATTATTATTTTATAGAAGAATACCAGACCCGACAGACTTCGTCCTGTCAAAAAGATTTGTAAAGTGGCAGTTTTTCGTTCCTACTTATTTTATACATAATTAAATGTAAAAAAGTATATAGTTAGTTATAGTGATGTAACTACAACAGTTAGACATATGGTCTCGCGAAGTTTTTTGTAGATATTGATATATTCTATAATATTGTCGAACATTTTTTTGTCCTATCATTAATACTCTTCGCAGCGTATGCGATGAAAGACATTTTATGGCTATTTTTTTTACACCTTCGGTTGGTTTTAATAGGAATTTCTAAAGATTTCTATAGTAATCTAGTACTAAATATAGCCTATGTTACTCAGTGATAATGTAGCTTTCTAATGAAAAAAGAATTATTAAAATCGGTCCAGTAATTTTTGAGTTTATTCGGTACATACAAAAATACAAATCTTTCCTCTTTATAATATTAGTGTAGATAAAAAAAAGTAAGTGGAAGGACGTGTGAGGAGAGAAAGACTGAAGAAAAGATGGATGGATTGTATGAATGTTGAAATGTTAAAGATGGGAGTGAGTGACGAGTGATAGAGGTAACTGGAAGAGGGAGACACATTACGCCGACCCCAACTTTATGATAGGAACATAGAAACAGACCCGTCCGCTATATATAATAACTGATGTACATGTATGCTGCACAGCACAAAAAGGTCCTTAACTCAACGCCAATATATGCATAAGAGCAAAAATCGCTGATTTTCAGCTACAGCCCAGCCCACAGTTGCCGTGCTTTAGCCAGACACACACACACACACACACACACACACAAAAACACATATATGTGTTTCAAGGCATATATGTGAATATACACCTATATATATACTTTCAAATTTCGGCGGCATCTACGCCGCCATATCCTCCATGGTCCCTTAGTTCGGCAGCCTTTAGCATCGCCATGACTAGGTACCCTCATGATAAGGCCTACGCCACTTCAGCTTCCTGCGCCTCTTCTAGCGCTGTTGGGTCCCTTTTATGGGTCTGCGCTGCATCGCCCCTCTCCTGAGGGGCGGTCCCCTCACGTTTTGCCTATATTGTTCTTAAAACTTAGGCACTGGCTGAGTTTAGTCGGTAGGTAACGTGGCCGGACCGCTCTGGTCGTGTGGAGTCCGACATAGTCTCCGTGACACTTGCCGTATCCTGGGCACGTTTCGTGCTCCTTGTAATGGATTCCCAGCCTTCCTGTCATGGGGAAAAAATAAGCCTTGAAATTTGTCCTTTTGTACGATAAACGCATCATGGCCGCAGCTGGCATTCCGCATCTACAAATATTTCCAAACTGTTGACCATAAAATTTATATAATAGCTTTAGATCAGTGACAAGCATAACTCAGTCGATTCTAAATTTGTGTATCTCCAATATCAGAGCTATAACCCATTCTACTTCTACGCGTGTGCTGATATAACTACTGTGCTTCGATGAATAATGAAAAGCTTGAAAGACAAGTTTCAACATGAAACATTATTATAGCCGCGATAAACGATTTTGTGATTAATCAAATTTGTACAGGGGGCCGCCGAACACTACTATGTTTTTCTAATAACAATTTCAAAATTGATTATTTCTCTAATTGATCAACAAACAAAATAAAATAATTGTTAATACATTTTAATTTTGTGCTTTGATTGACTTGTTTCTAAGTTCAAAATGTTCTATAATTAATTATGGGTTTATTTATTTATTAAAGTACTGCCACATGTCTATACTAAACTAGCTGGTGCTAGCGACTTCGTCGGCGCATGATTAGTTTTTTTTTTATAGGATAGGGCTGCAAACGAGCAAACGGATCACCTGATGGTAAGCGATAAGCGCAACACCAGAGGAGTCACAGATGCGTTTCCGGCCTTTTAAAAGGGATAAGGGGGAAGGGCGGGTTGGGCCTCTGGTACCTTCACTCACTCGGCGAAACGCAGCGCAAGCGCTATTTTACGCCAGTTTTCTGTGAGCCAATTCGTGCCGAAGGATGGCACTATATTACACTATATTAGCGTGGCGTATATCTTTATAAACAGTAGCCTGTGTTAATCTGATGTACCCGTATGAGCTATATTATTGTAAAGATTAATTGAAATCCATTCATCAGTTTTTTGTTAAAATATTGCGATTTTAATATTAATATGGTAAATATCGTTCTACAGTTCATCATATTATATCGACACATTTCCATTTCATAAATCAGGAACACAGCCGCAGCTATAACGCATTCAAAAGAAAATAAAGTGATAAGAAACTAACCAAATAACCAACAATTCCCATCCAATACAGCGACGACTTGGAGTTCTAAATCGAATCAATACATTGAGAGGCGCGCTTGACATAGTACACTTGTAAACAGTATGACAATTTTATAATAATAATAAACACATTATTGCACATAAACATAAAATACAAAAAAAAATATTTTTAACAAATATAAGACGACAATTAGGCGGCCTTATTGCTAAAAATCAATCTCTTCCAGGCAACCAAGGGAAAAAATACATTAATAAAATATTCAGAACAGGGGAAGGGTGCAAAAATAAAAAATAAAATAAGTAGGGAATGTTTGTGTGATACGGAAAGGACAAGAATAGGCATAATAGCAACTAAGCTAAGGATTTGAGGACAGGAAATAAGAACAGACAAGGTTTTTAAATGACTCCAGGGTTCGTGCTCTCCTAATTCTCTCTGGCAGGGAGTTCCATAACCGTACTGCGGAACAAAGAAAAGATTTATATTGTCGTTTTACCTTGATCACTTACATTATCTTGATCCTTGATGACTTACATCACTTTTACAGCTTTTCATTTTCGGATGACGGCTGAAAATCGATTCTTGTCATCGGGCAATCCAAAACACACCGAGCCTTCTTGTTACTGCACACACGTCCATTACCACTGGAAATTTCTTTATAATATGATATACTGTGTAATATGTACTTCATGTATTATGTGTGTTGTAAGAAAATAAACTCATTATCTATCTATCTACATCTAAGCGCAGATTTCTCCTTAGACGACTAGAAATTAAAATAACTACTATATTTTCACTAATTAGCCTAGTCCAAAGTAAGCACCGTAAGGCTTACGTTATGGGATTTATAGACAAACATATATTATACATATATAAATATGTTTGATAGAAATATATATATTAACAACCATGAACCATTACATCCATAACAAAATGCTAATTCATCACACAAAAATCTGCCCTCACCGGGATTAAAAACCCGGGATCTCAGAGATAGTGACACATTGAAACCGGTGTACTGGCCACTCGACTACGATAGTCGACAAAGAAATTCTCTGTTAATGAATCAAAGAAAATTTCCTTACACAGTCCACGCGAATTCAAAATGTTACTTTCTTTTTTATTCAAATACCTCAAATGTATATTGGTATTAGTATATATGTATAGATATATTGTTAGTTTTGTTTTTTTCGTTATTTTATCTGTATTCACGATGATTCATCTGTAATACACGCATTATTTAGATTACCATACAAGTTCTCCTCTCGCAGGTCTGCTGGAAGAAATTTAATTTATGAAATAAGCAGTACCTATGTACATCAATGTTATTTTTAATGATGTTTACATGTATTTGTTTTTGCGTGCATAAATGTTAAATAAAAAAATAATTATTATTATAACATTAGAAATCTGGCTTACGGGCCTCATTTATTGCCAAAAAGACTCTGCAAAGAAATGTATAAACTCACTCATGAATTAAATGGTTGAAGGTGAAGGAATTTTCTATACAATCCTCATATTACTTTTATATAAGATCAGTTTAAATTTAAAAAAATAATATGTCTGTTTATTTAATATGGCCCTTAGAGGCACTTATTAACGTCCCTTTAGAAGCACGTATTTATAAATAATACGTGAATATGTACAAAGGTAAATAAATATGAAATGTCTACACCTTTTCGGAAACTGGTAGAGCCTTCTCATTAAGAAGGCAAGGCAAGAAACTCTGAAGGTCATTTCTTATCTTCCTTTTGCAATCATAATTATCAATATTTCAATACGTAATTTAATACTATCATGTGTATACTTTTTTTTATAAAATAACCAAACCTTTAAAAACGTTCATAAACCATCAAAAATCAAAAGCATTCCAGTAGTCAGGCCATAAATAGAATATATTAGACAAAAATTATTACGTTGCCGCAATTATAACACCGCTCTACGTTGACTATGCCAGTAAGCCCCAGAGACATCACTTTTCAACCCCTGTTATTGTTTCAATCTCAAACTCGGCTGCGGGGGATTGAAAAAGTTGACAGCAGCTTACCTGGTGCGTCCGACTCACGGGGTTAGTTCTCTTGATCTTCGATGAAACTGGGAAGATCTGGTAAACAAATCTCAGACTGTTATATATCAATTCGCAAATAAAACAAATATATATATAGTAAAGAGCGCAGCACAATAACAATCAAACATGTCATATATAATTTCATCCTGGAAAATTTATTTAATCATTTTGCATACCTTCATAAAATTCACAACTTTAAATCATCACAGCTCATATACGTCCCCACCGAGGGACTCGAGCCTACCCTAACTATGTTAGGGCGATTAGGCCGTAGTCAACCACGCTGGCCCAGTGCGGGTTGGTTGACTACGTACACCTTTGAATCGCTTCGCAGATGTACGCAGGTTTCCTCACGATGTTTTCCTTCACCGTAGGAGCGTCGGATAAATGTACATATGAAATTCGGAACGAAAAACACATTGGTACACGGTGGGGATTAGATCGCGGGCCTCCTAATTCTATGCGGCGCACAAACCAGTGCCGAGTACTTATTAAAAAATATTCTGTTGAGAAAAGCTTATTATACTGTTAATTAAATTAAGAATATTTAATGATAACAATGCTTGGGGATTTTTTTTATAATTTTCAAAAACTCAATTGTTACATTACCAAATATTTTGACTCTAGTAAATAACATAATGAAACTAGTATACAGTCTTTATAGATATAATGTGAATTTGTTTAAAATTATAAAGGAAGTTGGGTTCAGACTATTTATCTGAGCTTTTAACTGACGACTCTGTGAAACTACAGAAAGAAAAAAATCGCCCTTATTGGTTCTTACTGGTTTTTTCTAGTACAAGATCTCCCGCTGTAAACTTGTGAACCAATGGCGTAGCACCTTTGGCGTGCAAAAGTCATTGTAAAAATCCCATCTGAAGAATAATACATTTCTGATTTTGATTGATACGACTTTTATACGTTATAAACAAAGTTGACAATCATTTTACAGTATTAGGAAATAGGAATTAACAATTCAGTTTATGACTAGGTAGAGTCAAGGCGGGGTGCGAAGTCAGATAACCTCCTCGTGGTGCACCTTGGGCAGCGTCTTTTACGGCTAATAGCCTGATAGAGAGCCCCGCGAGAGGGGCGCGTAGGATGACCGGGTCCAACCTGGCGGACCGTTTCTAGCGACCAGTGGTGGACGGGCGAAGCTCTTTTTCAAGAGGGGTGACTCTCGCTCAAGGGACCCATCTTGAGTCGAAGGATAGCCGGATGTATCGGCGGCCACCTTCGGGTGGTATGGTGAGGGTGACTTGCGCCATACGCCGGAATCGTGGTAGTTATCCGCAAGGGTTCCCATGGCCAGGTCGGGTGCGATACAGTTCTCCTTCGGGATGATGCGCTTGTGACCTGGCGTAGAGTGAGGGATAGCTAAGGTTTTTAGTGGGTAAGACTTCCCTTTCTGGGGAGGAGGGCCCTACATAACCACCGACTCTCGGGGTATGCAATTCAATGTAATTTCCTCAGCAGAACAAAAAAAATGGTAGAGTCAAGGGCCCTACTTTTAAAGTCAAACTTATACATCGTCAACGATATCACCATACATCTCGCTTTAACATTACTATGTGTGATGAAATAGTAAGGCATGACACGACAGCGCTAAGGATGTACAGATATTATGGGTTCAGGCCTAATTTCGGCACCACTTTTGACAGCGATGCAATGTGGAATTTTCCAAGTGACAGTTAAACGAGTTTTCCAAGTCTGTTCAAAGGTGGCGCTACATTTGTACTCAAATTTAAGTATTTATTTGTAACAACTAAGTTATTAAAGAAATTAAGAAAAATAGCACGTTATAAAACTATATCATAAATAAACACTACAAAATAAGTAAGCCGTGAAAATAATATAGATTAGAACAATAACTGCATTAAAGTTAATACTCGTAATGGATCATCTATTAGTGCTTGAATTCAAGTCAGATTTCGTAGATTAAAAACAGTGATTACAAAATTGCTTAGATTATGTATGATACTTTGCGTTATTTGAAAATTCTGCATTTTTACTGTTTTCAAAGATATTAATTACATTAAACAGGATTGTGAATAAATTTTTTCGCGCCATACAACATACTTTTGACACTGATCTTAGTTATGTACCACCCACCACTTTGGGGGCGGGTGCTTTAGTTCAAAGCCGATAAGGTTCCAGGCCTTTTACCCGACCAAAGGCTTGTAGGTAGTGTTTAGTTGGTAGGCTAGCCTTCTGCTAGAGTCCAACATGACCACCCGCCGTAGACCGGGCGCGGGTGGATTCCGGTGTAAAGTCGTCCGATCACCAAGGGGTTATTAAGAAGACTACAATAGTAGCACACCCCTTATTAAGATAGTGAACCTTACCCGTGGGACAAAAAAACACATCTTAGGACAAAGCGCCATCTGTATTCTATTATGCCAATAATTTAAATGTATTGTCTGTGAGAAAATCCGACAACAAAATAAATATATTAAATTCTGTGAAGATTTGAATGCTCATGCGCAGATTCAGTACCATAAAAAAAGATACATATCAAAAGTGATACTTAAGTCAAAGAGACTTAGTTTTGACGTGTAAGTGATCACAAATTTCTTTCCTAAATAAATAAAAAAAAAAATCCAACACAATAAAATATTTCCACCATATTACCATACATCAAGAAGGTCGAATGCAATGGACTAATTCTATTATTGTACATATAATTCAGCAATTATAATTAATAATTATATATCAAAGAATAATATTTTAGTCAAATAGTTCAACCAAAGAATAATACAATAAAAACAATTAGAGTTTAATGTCGACAGCCTCCACTAAAGCATTAGTCTGATATTACCGCGATTGTTATTTTTACACTTTTATTTCCATTGTGGTGAGCAGTAGGGTTGCCACTTTTTATATTAAAACATTTATTAATACAATAAAAATAAGTGACAATGTAACGTTGTTTTTTTACATATAGTTCATGATTGGCATATAAATGCTTAATCCATAATTCCATAACATTAGTACATTGTTTTCTTATTGTTTTCAACTGAAATACTAAACTGCATTTGACAAATTATTTGTTATTGTTGTACATGAAAGGTGGATTGACATTGACATTTGCCCTCACATATTACCGACGCGGTTAGCAGAAGGGATGCACCTACATTCAGACACTTCTTTCTGTACTGGATGATTGAGACAGTGCAATATATAAATCTGTCTTACTTAATTACTGTTTATTAACAGTGGCAAACAGATGTTAGTATGCTTTGCATTCCTAAAGGAATGCAGCTGTAATTCTTGAAAGAATTTAAATTCTTTTTTAATGTTGAGTTGAGTCTGTGAATAGATAATTCACCTTGAACTTGTATCTGTGAAGGTCATGGAATATATTTGCTATGAACATTTAAAATATTAAAATTTCTAAATTATAATTAAAGTATCTTAAATATAAAATAGGTTTATTTCGTAAAAATATATTTATTTGTTATTTCTCATTTTTTTTATGATTACATCTTCTGAAGGGCAATTAGGTCCGGATGTCTATGCTTCATTTAGTCTATGGCTGAATTCTATTGTATGGAATCGTTTGTCAATGCTTTCTTTCTCTTGTTGGTCACGATGGCGGCAGGACGCATGGTGACCCTAAACTTTGAGAAGTGGAGATCAGCACGCTTCAAATCTTTTTATAATTGAAGATTAATTAATTAAGTTTATTTTCTTTTTACCCAAATGGGGTGCATTTTTCTACTTGTATAAAAATATCATTCTTAAACCCGCTAATAAACGGTAAGTGTAATTGTCTTGTATATTGGATTAGCTCGTGGTAGTTCTCCATAATGGCCGATGCCAATTTCAATTTTTATTTTCATCTTTTCCAGGGTTCTTCCAATCTTTGGTTATTATCCGATTATATTTTCAACATATGATCTATTTGTTGCTCATGGTTCCCACTAGTGGTCAAACATTGGCTAGTTGAGTAGCATACTGCGTGGCACATCTTCTATGTGCACGCATCTTCGAACTTAAAGTGGTCAAGCCGTATCTGTTCAAGAAAAAACGTGGAGGGTGTCATATTGGAGTGCATCGTGAGAGATTCCATCCGCTTTCATCACGTCAATCCACCTCGAGGTAACCAGATGCCCGGCTGGAACGTGAGTGCATACCTCCATTTAACGATTTAGTACCTGTGTTTAGGACTTATGAGTTTCGGACCGCGGAAAAGGAAATTTAAAAAAGTAATAAAAAAAAAGATTTTGACATTACGTTTTCGGTACTTGACTGTCACTTCGGATTTTTTCACGGCATTTTTATTGAGTTATATTTACGGCGAATTAATAATTGATCATTTACATTTACATTTGTAGTGGTCGGCCACGCGTTCTCCTATTTTTTACACTACAAGTATTGTAGTTTATGATATATATTTATAACCACATACGGTAGGGCACATTAGTACACACAAAACACACGTTCAAGCCAAGCCAGAACTACGGACCGGTAAGTAAGCAATATTATTATATAGTTAAATAATATAACCAAATTACGGGCGTTCGGGAAAACGCAACATTTTTTGGTAGCAGAGCGTGGTTTACTTTTCGGTTACGGACCTGTTATTTTGTAAATTCTTTGATTTGTACTTATATGCGTAACAAATATATTTGACATCGGTGTCAAACGGGTTTACATTAAATTTAATTTGGGGTTATATTAGGTATTGTTTTTTTTTCTGTTTGTTTTGTATTTACTTTAATTATTAAAATGTCGGACGGTTACAACGAAATTCGTCGCATATTACAATGGTTGGTAAGCGCATTTTCTCTGGTGAGTAGACCAGACAGGGTTGAGGCCTTGAAAGAGCGGGCTTCAAATGCGAACAGATACATGGCGGACCTGGATCAAGCTTTACAAATGTGTTATGATAGGGCTGACATGAATCCAGACAATGAAACTTTGCAGGCAAGGTTGATTCAAGCTCAGGCAGACTACAAGCAATGCTTAGAATATTATGACAGCATTATTCAGGCGGTAAGGACACTGGATCTGGCCAGTAGTCCCACGGTTAAGGGTCAGTCAAGTAGTAATGCCTCAATTTATACTAGATTGCCGGATTTAAATTTGCCCAAGTATTCTGGTGGGTATGAAACTTGGATGTCATTTATTAACATTTTTGATTCTTTGGTACATTGTCGGATGGATATATCACTCTCACAAAAATTAAGTTATCTGTTGAGTTGTCTATCGGGAGACGCTCACCAGGTTATTTCACATTTAACCATAACAGATAACAATTATGAGACTGCAAGGGCGCTATTGATGGGCAGATATCAAAATATTAGGTTAATTGCGGATGCCCATGTGGCAAAGATATTAAATTTGCCTTATTTAAGGAATATCATGTTTATAAGGGATGATTTTTTAAATCCATTAAAGGTGGCCTATAATTGTTTGGAGAAATTAAATTTACCAGTAACGGAGTGGTCATTCTTGTTGCTCCATATTGTATTGAATAAGTTACCCTCTGATTTAAAATAAGATTTGAACAAAAATATGGAAGCGGAGATGAGGCAAGCCCGTTGCCTAAATTTATTGACCTTTTGACCTTCTTGGAGGAAGAAGCACGGATTGTTGACAATGTAGGCTCACCTCCTGCAACGGCTACCTCAGGGCCATCTGGGAGGCCTGTGTCCAGTCAGGGAAGACCTGTATTCAGTCAGGGTAGGATTAGGCCACCACTCGGGGGACTAGGGTAGGTATGGCTACATCGGACCATACTATTAATAATAGGTTGCAATCCAAGCGGGTTGGTTGCACCTTTTGTGGCATCATAGGCCATTTTATATCTAAATGCCAACATTTTATAAATTGTTCCCCTCAACAGCGGAGGCGTTTTGTGCAAAATCACAAGTTATGTTATTTTTGTTTAGGGGATCATCTTGCTAATAGTTGTGCAGTGGCACGGCCATGTATTCATTGTAACGGCAAACATCACGGGATGTTATGCCTGAATAGGAATGGTGGAGTTAGGCCTGCAGCGGCACGGATTGGTTCTCCTTCAGGAGGGGGTCAAAGCGGACAAGTACGGACTTCACCTCCTCATTCTGGACGAGCGTCGCCTCGACGGGTGGACGTGCGCGCGACACCTCCATATACGGGTGGGGGTGGCTTTAGGCCTACTTCACAGGCATCTCCACATACGGGTGGGGGAGGCACCGGGCCTATGGTACAAGCACCCTATGCAGCGGGCATAGGGCATATTCAAGCGGACGAATCTCGTGACGTCACTGCGGAACAGTATGCGTCTGCGGCCTCGTATGCAGCGAGAGCGAGGGGTTTCTCACCACCACTCGCGGAACGGCCGCGATTGAGGAACACGCCGCCATCTTTCGGTCATCCGGTTGGTTACCGGACACCGGATGCCAGTTGGCACCTGACTCGGGCACCATTGGGGCGCTCGAGACCCCCTACATATAACCCTCTGGCGCTGTCGGCAGCCCAGGTTTTTAATCGGGTGAATGCTTCATTTCATAGTGACGTTCAAGAATAGGTAGTCGCCGCCACCTCGCCAAATGCAACCTTTTTAAATACTATTTTATTGCCTACCGTTGCGGTAAGGATTTGTGATATTAACGGTTTTTATGTTAGAGCACGGGCTCTAGCGGACACGGGTTCGCAAGGTTGCATGATAACAGTTAATTTGGCGAGACGGTTAGGCCTATACATATTTAATAATAATATTTCGGTTCGTGGCATAGGTGATGTGCTCGTGTCACATGTTTATGGTCAATGTACCTTTAACATTGTTGGAGAATCGGTCTCTCAACCTGTTATTACAGTTACAGCACTAGTGTTGCATGATATTTTAGGAGAACATCCACAGGTGGAATTACCTTCGGAAATTTTGAACTCGGCTTCTCACCTGTCTTTGGCTGACAGAAAATTTTTAAATATTGGAAAAATTGATTTGTTGCTTGGTACTGATGTGCTTGGTCAATTATTGTGCACCGGACGCACTATAAATTTAAATAATAATGGCTTGGTTGCTATAACCATCGCACTACGGATTATGGGCCCAGCATATGATACGGTTTCTGATACGGTTTTTACGGGCGTTTCTCTTTCGGATTTAGTACAGCGTTTTTGGGAGACAGAAGAGGTACCCACGGTTTCACGGAAGGACCCGCTCGACGAAGAATGCGAGCGCCATTTTATCGAAAATGTTTATCGGTTACCGAACGGTCGTTTCGTTACTCGGTTGCCCTTTGTGAGCATTCGCAAACCGCTGGGGCAGTCCTACCTCACTGCTGAGAAACGCCTGCTTTCTATGGAACGTCGCATGAAGCGAGATATAGAGTTTCGCGACAAATACATTGAGTTCATGCGGGAATATGTACAATTAGGTCACATGTCCCTGGCACGGAGGGACTACTCATCGGAAGAACACTATTTCATACCACATCACGCGGTTTTTAAATCGGATAGCGGTAAGATACGGGTCGTGTTTGACGGGTCGGCCCCTTCCTCTAACGGTGTTTCATTGAACCAAATCCTGCACTCGGGTGCTAAACTACATAAAGATATTTCGGATCTTATTTCGGCCTTTCGTAGACACCAGGTGGTCTTCGCGACGGATATACGCATGATGTTCCGGCAAACGGTGATTGATGAGGCTGATAGACGGTATCAGCTGATTCTTTGGCGCGAGGACCCGTCTCACCCATTACGCGTCTACGAACTGAACACAAACACGTACGGTTTGAAATCTAGCCCCTGGATGGCTATGCGGTGCTTGTTGGAACTCGCTCAACGGGAACGCGTTCGATTCCCTCGTGCGGCGGACGTCTTAGAGTCGGAAATTTTTTGTCGATGACGTTATCACGGGTGGATCTTCGGAACAGGAGGCCCTAATTTTACGTAACGAGCTCATAGCGTTATTGGCAACGGCTGGCTATGAACTACGGAAATGGATTTCGAACAGTCCACGTCTCTTAGAAGGACTACCAGCGGATCACGTTCAAGATCCATTGTTATTTGAGAATCCGGACTCTCCTCGTTCAACATCGGTTTTAGGTGTTCAGTATTTACCGGTTCCTGACATCTTTTCCTTTCGGGTTTTAACAATAACGGAAAAGATATGGACTAAGCGGCTAGTCCTGTCTACAGTTGCTCGTATCTATGATCCTAACGGGTGGATCGCTCCTATAATATTTTGGGCTAAATGTTTTCTACAACGGTTATGGTTGGCTGAGCTTAAGTGGGATGAGACCCTACCTACTGAACTCTTAACGGACTGGCTCGCATTTATTGATCAGTTACCCACTATCGGAAGGGTTGTTATACCTCGTAAAATACTTCCACCGGGGAAGTATCATGCGTCACTTCACGGTTTCTGTGACGCCTCGGAATCGGGTTTCGCGGCAGTCGTATATCTTCGGACGATACAGCCAGATGGTTCAGTAGCGTTACATCTAATCACGGTGAAGAGCAAGGTGGCTCCTATACGCAACCGCCAAACCATACCCAAATTGGAGCTCTCGGGAGCTGCGTTACTTACTCGGTTATTGAATCATGTTTGTGATACACTCGGGAAGCTTATTAACATAGGCAACGTTTATGCGTGGACTGACAGCCAAATTGTTTTGGCGTGGCTCCAGACCTCGGTACATAGGCTGGAAACATTTGTTGCGAATCGGGTTTCGCAATTCAAAACTCGTCAGTGAATCTGAATTGGCGGCACGTACCCGGCGAGTTGAACCCCGCCGACGTGGCCTCTCGCGGCTGTTATGCCTCCTCGTTGGTGAGTCATAACCTTTGGTGGGGACCTGCTTGGTTGACGGCACCGGAGTCGTCATGGCCCCCTACGGTTTTAATCGGATCGGATCCGCTGCCCTGTGTGCGTGTCATGGCTGTGGAGAAAGAAATCGTCACAAACCCTCTTTTACTGCGGTTTAGCTCTCTTAATAAATTACTGGCCGTTACGGGATGGATGCGTCGGTTTATAACGAATACTCGCAAACCGGTTGTAAGAAATACATCTTTGTTTCTGACGGCAGGCGAACGGCGTGCTGCTCTCATGTTTTGGGTACGACGGGTACAATCGGAGCGGTTTTCTGACGAGCTTAAATCGTTACGGACGACGGGTCGGTTAAAGGGTGCCGTACAGAAACTTAACTTATTCATTGATGGCGAGGGATTACTTCGTGTTGGCGGACGGCTGCGCAACTCGAAGCTGCCGTATTCGGCTAGGCATCCCCTTTTGCTGCCCAAGGACGGACCCTTGACGCAGTTGATAGTAAGTGATCGGCACATTACTAACTCGCATGCAGGTTGTACGGCACTGCTTGCTATTCTTCAGCGGGAATTTTGGATACTATCGGCGCGACGGTGCGTCCGATCGGTTATATTTAAGTGTATACCTTGCTATCGGTTAAAGGCTAACACCATGCAGCCTATGATGGGTGACCTACCTAGCGATCGGGTTAGTGTCACCAGACCTTTTCACGGTGTCGGTACGGATTTCGCTGGTCCTTTTATTGTCAGGGCTTCTCACTTGCGGACCTCTAAGACTTACAAAGTTTATTTATGTGTATTTGTTTGTCTGTCAACGAAGGCAGTACATTTAGAAATAGTATCTTCGCTTAGTACGGAAGCGTTTATCGCGGCGTTCGGACGTTTTGTTTCACGGAGGGGGTTACCGAGTTTGGTACGGTCGGACTGCGGCACAAATTATCAGGGTGCTGACAGGTATCTTAAGGAGGTCCATGATTTTTTAACGAAACATAGTACGGACTTGGGACAAGCAATGGCTACTCAGGGCATTACGTGGAAGTTTGATCCTCCTGGATGTCCTCATTGGGGAGGCATCTTTGAGGCTGTTGTGAAGGTGGCTAAGACACATTTGAGACGTGTTATTGGGGAAACGGTTCTTACGTTCGAGGAACTTACTACGGTCTTTTACAGAGTGGAAGCAACTTTAAATTCACGGCCTTTATGCCCACTCTCTTCGGATCCCAACGATATGGAGGTTTTGACACCGGGTCATTTCCTCATCGGCCAGCCCCTTGCAGCTCTCCCTGAGTATCCCTTTGAGAATGTACCACTGAGTCGACTTTCTCGCTTTCAAATGCTGCAACAGATGTCACAAAATTTTAATAAACGGTTTTATTCGGAGTATTTGCACATGTTGCAGCAGCGGCTGAAATGGACAGATAAAACGGCTCCTGCACGGGTAGGGGATCTTGTCCTGATTAAGGATTCAAATCTTTCTCCTCTACGTTGGCGTAGAGGACGCATTTTGAAGCTTTATCCAGGCTCTGACGGTGTACCTCGGTTCGCAGAGGTCTCGATCGGCGACTCTGTGATGCGCCGTGCGGTGGCAACCCTGTCCCGTCTACCGGTAGACTAGCGAGATGAGGGTTGCTCATCTCGGGGTGGGGGATTGTTTAGGACTTATGAGTTTCGGACCGCGGAAAAGGAAATTTAAAAAAGTAATAAAAAAAAAGATTTTGACATTACGTTTTCGGTACTTGACTGTCACTTCGGATTTTTTCACGGCATTTTTATTGAGTTATATTTACGGCGAATTAATAATTGATCATTTACATTTACATTTGTAGTGGTCGGCCACGCGTTCTCCTATTTTTTTACACTACAAGTATTGTAGTTTATGATATATATTTATAACCACATACGGTAGGGCACATTAGTACACACAAAACACACGTTCAAGCCAAGCCAGAACTACGGACCGGTAAGTAAGCAATATTATTATATAGTTAAATAATATAACCAAATTACGGGCGTTCGGGAAAACGCAACAACCTGTATTTTTAAATTTCGTGTGGAACGGTTGGCTACAGCAAGTTAACTACGTAATAGATTTAAGTAACATTTTGTATTTGAGAATTAGTATTACATTAATCATTTTCTTTCTATAACTGGTAAATTTGTTAAACTATATAAAAGATTTTAATAGGTTACTAATTTTCATGAAAAAGAAGAATTTATCGACTAACTAATTTTAGATGTTATAGATTGCGTTGTGAATTACTTAGTATGTTACATTTTTATGCTACTTTGTAATTGCTAATATTATTCTTGTTGTTAATATATACCAGTGACAAAGATTTTAATAATAGTAATATATTTACATGATTTGTCTACAGCTTAAGAATTCTTAAATTTTAATCCATATTTTAAATAAAAAAATACATGCACGCTCATTTTGGTAAATTCTTTGTGGTTTTATTTTGCATCCATCTGAAACTCTGATTGAGTTAGTGTGATGGCGCCCTTGTAATAAGTTGTTCACACTGCTCACCAGGCTACATCGAACCAAATCGTCTGTCCACACCTTGAGTACAATTGTCGCTGATATCTTGCTCTGCCACTAATACTCTTTAGCTAGTCAATTGTAATGGGCACATTAAATTAGTACAGACAGCTACAGATTGCGACTACTACAACAATAGATTTTGATCTGAAAATATTTACGGTTATAAGTTTCGTATAACAACCTGATAGCGAATACGGACTAAGATCTGGCGTTATCTTACAGCGGCCCAGTACTGGACCAGTGTAATAAATAGCACAAAACACCTTTCAGTTGTAGATTTTGCCTTTGACTTTGATAATAATTAGCAATTAATTACATTAAAAAATGCAGAACACATTGCCCTTCAAAATTTGGTTGATCTACTCTAGAAGAACATTAGGCAAATTGATAAACAGACATTTTTAAATTATGAAAATAATAAAATACACAATATTAGGGTGTTCAATATTAGATAGAAAATAATTAGGTAGGTAAGTGAAACATATACGCTTATGTACTACAAAACCAGAATGTGATAAGATCTATTTATTAAGAATTCAAATCCACGCATTGTTGTCTCGGCATTGATTGCGGCAATGCTGGCGGACGAGGGAGGTTGGAGGGCTGTGGCCTCCTTCTGTGAAGCAGTGATGCTCCAGAAGGAGGCCGCCGAGCGGGGTCGGGAGATGGTCGATCCCGCTCGAAAAAGGTGACCCGGGATGGACCACGCCCCTTCTGTGGCCGGGGGGCGTCGTCGGTAGAGGAGATCGGGGAAGGTAGTAACCTCCCCCGATTTCCTCCAAAAACCTCCCCGAGGAGGGCTCCCCTAGGCAGGAGCGGAGGCTGAGGGTTCCCGGAAATCGCTTCGCGTTCCCGGGGGCTCCCTACATGCCTGAAGAAGGCCATCCCTGAGGTTTTTAGTGGGTAGGCTTCCCCCTTCTGGGGAGGAGAGCCCCACATAACCGCCGGCTCGCCACAGCCGGGGTATGCAATTTAATGCATTTTCCTCAGGGGAACAAAAAAAAAGGCATTGTTGTCTGCTGTATCATCTGACACTTTTTGGTATAAATTATACTTAGGGGTCATCCATAAATTACGTCACACGGTAAGGAGGAGGGAGCGGGTTGACAAAGTGTGACATTGTGTGACAAGGGGGTGGGAGGGGTCTTAAATTTCTAACTGTTAAAACACAAACTTTAAATTATTACTATTAGTCTGAAAAGTGCTGTAAATATTAATTTTTATTGTAAAATCTGTATTCTTCTCTTAAATAAATAAATCAATAGCGTCTTCTTCTATCTATTAATAGGGGTACTCCCGAAAGGTAGGTTGATTATGAAATTGATTATGGTAGGTGATTTTGATAAATATAATAAGAAAATCATGAAATGACCATATACTTATTTAATATAAATAATCGTTTTTTGTTTTGTTATTTGATTTGATGTTAATTTTATTAAAATGGAAATAAACCTGATTTCGAAACCGCTTTTTTTTTTCAATTTTTTCAATTCAATAATTTCTACATTTTCACAATATTTGACGTCACACTAGGGGGGGAAGTCTCACAAATGTGACTAACTGTGACAAGGACGGGGGGAGGGGAAAAAATCACGAAATTCGTGTGACGTAATTTATGGATGACTCCTTAGCTGCCAACCCTAGTAGACAGGGTCAGGCGGTGGCCGCGGAAACATGACATTGAGCAGCTTTGGGTATACACTTAATCGTCTGAAGAGCCTTGGTCATGTTGTGCAATACTAATGTGTTGTTGTGAGTACATAATTTCAGATAAGGGAGAACACATACCACATATTTTAAACGTATCCTCGTCACACTAGCATTTTTCCTGTGTCGTGGATGTATTTCTAAAACATAGAATCCCATATATACTATATCCCATATATATATATATATATATTATAATATATATATATTATATAATATATATGTGGACTAGTTTCATGCTTATGTTTTTAATTAAATAAGTTTGGTTTATTATCTGTAAAAAAAAAAGTGTTTGTTAAGCTTTACTTCTAGATTATCTGTGATTGTGAATGAGAAAGATTTTGTTCCAACATTGCTGTGTCAATTAAAATAAATAAGTGAAGAAAGAAATACTTCATTTTTGTTTGAGCCATATCCCCACAACTTTTGGGGGCTCGTCCGGGATATGAAACAATATTTGAAGTGGTTCGAAGACGAAAACCAAAGTTAAGTACAACAAAAGTTGCCTATTGACTTGTGAATATAAGACGCCATTGTGAACGCTATTTGCATCAGCTTTACCGACGCATCTCTAACACCGGCTATGATTCGGCAAGTGAAATTAGCTACAACTACAACTGTCAAATGTCATTCCTACTTTACCGACATGTAATGGTAGAAAATGTTGCCAGCCCAGAAATTTACGTGTAAATGGTAGCTTTTGATGAATTGATAAGACTATCCAAATTAATATTTATTAAGACTTAAGAATTATTTCATTTGGATTTTAATGACTACGAAGCCATCATTTTGTACGACTACACGCAGAAGAAATTCTCTGAGTTGTAAGACAAATATTACCGCCACAATGCCACCAAAAAATGACGACAGAGAGAGTGAAGAAGAAGATGTTGACGTTCAGATTTCTTTCAAGGATTTGGAAAAGTCAATGACTAGTTTTACTGGAGACGACACCTATCCTGTTGAAACATTTATCGAAGAATTCGAAGACGTTGCTCAACTTATGAAGTGGACTAAAATCGAGAAACTTATTTATGCTAAGCGACTTTTAGATGGTACCGCAAAATTATTTCTGAGATCTCAGGGAAGAGTCAAAGATTATGCGAGTTTGAAGAAAGCCCTTAAGGAAGAATTCGGTCCTAAGGTTAATAGCGCCATAATACATAAGAGGCTCGCCGCACGTAAGATGAAGAATGATGAAACCCATCAGCAATATTTTTTGACTATGAAAGAGCTGGCACTCCATGGCAAGGTTGAAGATGCTGCATTAATAGAATATGTCATTGATGGTATTCGTGATCTAGAAACAAACAAAACTATTCTGTACGGTGCCACAGATATAAAAGATTTTCGAAAGAAGTTGGACATCTATAGTGATTTTAGAAAGAAACTACAAAGTAAATCAGCACAGACTGGCCAATTACCCGCCCATCATTCAATCCGTAAAATGACTCATGTGAAAAGATGCTTCAATTGCGGTGAATTAGGTCATCAATCACCTTCTTGCTCAAAGGGATTAAAATGTTTTAAGTGCAATACATTTGGTCATAAATCTACTGAATGTACTAATAATAACAATAAGAAGACTCTCCACATTCATAAAACAGAGAAAGAAGAAATAGACGATCAAAATAATGATAAGAAGAACAAAGTTCCCTATAAGAAGATCAGGATTAACGGAATAGACTTTATGGCTCTCATAGATACTGGCAGTGAAGTAAATTTAATGACTAAACTGGAATTTGAGAAGATTAAGGGTACTATAGAAGACTACAAAGAAAAATCAATTTATCTAACAGGAATAGCAAAAAATAAAGTCAATACAGAAGGAATATTTTCAGCCGTAGTTCAGATTGATCAATACCACGCCAACGTAGAATTCTATGTCGTAAATGACCATGATATACCCGTAAATATTATAATTGGTAATCCTATACTGAAAGATTTTGAAGTACATTTTACCTCTGACGGTATCCATTTAGAAAAGATCATGAACCTCACCCTTTTAATCGAAAACAATAAATCTAATCAAGAATATGATATAGAAGAATCCAAGTATGCAGATCAAATTTATAAAATGTGTAGAGAATATAAACCTAATAATCAGAAGAGAAGCAGCAATGTTGAACTGAAGATTTTACTAACAGATGAAGAACCTATCTACCAAAGTCCAAGACGCTTGTCGCCACTAGAGATGAATATCGTAAACAAACAAATTGAAGAATGGATAGCAAAAGGAATAATCAAGCCTAGCAAATCTGATTTCGCATGCCCAATAGTCCTAGCTCACAAAAAAGATGGATCACGCCGAATGTGTATGGATTATCGAAGATTAAATAGAAAGGTTATTAGAGATAGATTTCCACTACCGGTGATAGAAGACCAGATAGATAAATTACAGGAAGCGAAGGTATTCACCTCACTAGATTTATGTAATGGATTTTTACACGTCGACGTACATAAAGACAGCCAGAAATATACAGCTTTTGTTACACCTCAAGGTCAGTATGAGTTCCTTAAAATGCCTTTTGGACTGTGTACAGCACCGTCAATATTTCAAAGATTTATTAATGACATTTTTAATGACCTAATTGCCGATGGAACCGTTACAGCATATCTTGATGACCTAAATATACCATCTAAAACAGAAGAAGAAGGAATAATTAAGCTTGAAAAGGTATTACGAAGGGCAGAAGAATTTGGTTTAGAGTTTAACTGGAAAAAATGCCATTTTTTTGAAAAGAGAGATTGAATATCTTGGTTACATCATTCGGGATAATGAAGTGAGACCGTCGAAGGACAAAATTAAGGCTGTAACTAAGTTTAGGCAGCCAGAACACTTCAAAGCAGTTCAATCATTCTTAGGTCTTACCGGCTATTTTAGAAAATTTATCAAAGATTATGCGCTAATAGCAAAGCCGCTGACCAACTTATTGAAAAAAGATGTTCCATTCGATTTTAATGAAGAATGTCAAAAAGCCTTTCTGAAATTAAAGAAGATATTGTGTAGCTCACCTGTACTCAGAATCTACAATCCAGGTTTGCAAACAGAATTACACACAGATGCTAGTGCAGATGGTTATGGAGCTGTGCTCCTACAAAGAAGTCCAATTGATGACAAACTCCACCCAGTCCACTATATGAGCAAAAAGACTACTCCGTCTCAAAGAAATTACCATAGCTACCACTTGGAGGTATTAGCCATTGTAGAAGCTATCAAAAAGTTTAGGATCTATCTTCAAGGGATACATTTCAAAATAGTTACTGACTGCTCTGCATTAACTATGACATTACAAAAGAAAGACTTACCGCCGAGAGTCGCACGCTGGGCTCTGCTTCTTGAAGAGTATGATTACAAGATCGAACACAGACCTGGATCCAAAATGAAGCACGCCGATGCCTTAAGTAGATATCCGGTTTGTTTGTTGATCATAGAAACAACAACACGCATTAAAAAAGCTCAAGATGAGGATGCTCACATAAAGGCACTAAAGAAAATTTTAGAGAAAGACTCTTATCAAGATTATATTTTACAAAATGACATACTTTACAAAGAAAAAAATGGTAATAGACTAATTGTGGTACCCAAACGAATGCAATTTGAAATAATAAGAAAAAATCATGAACAAGGACATTTCGGAGTAACAAAAACTGAAGAGTTAATTAATAGAGAGTTTTATATAGAAAATTTACAAGATAAAATAAGAAAGATAATAAATAATTGTGTTGAGTGCATCCTGATATCAAATAAAAGGGGAAAGAAAGAAGGCTTTTTGCACCCAATAGATAAAGGAGACATACCGTTATCTACTTATCACATCGACCATCTTGGGCCACTGACGTCAACACACAAAAATTATAAGTATATCTTAACTGTTGTTGACGGTTTTACCAAATTCACCTGGATTTATCCTGTGAAGACTACAAGTACGGCAGAGACACTGGATAAGTTAAGGTTACAGCAGCAAACTTTTGGAGCACCTGCAAGAATAATAACCGACCGCAATGCGGCATTCCCCTCGAACGACTTCCAGGAATACTGTAAAAAAGAAAATATTACGCACTATACAATTACTACTGGACAACCTAGAGGAAACGGCCAAGTTGAAAGAATCCATCAGATAATTATTGCTGTGTTAAGCAAGCTTAGTGCCAATGATCCTACAAAATGGTACCGTAGAGTATCTAATGTTCAACGTTGTTTAAATGGAACATACCAAAGAAGTATAAGAATGACACCGTTTGAACTGTTGTTTGGAATTACAATAAGAGACAGAGATGACGATTTACAAAAATTGATAGAAGAAGAAAACATACAATTTTTTAGTGAACAAAGGAAGGAGCTTAGGCAAAAGGCCAAAGAATCAATACAAAAGATACAGGAGGAAAATTTAAGAAGTTACAACAAAAAAAGGAAGGGACCTACAATTTATACCGTAGGTGATCTTGTAGCAATCAAGAAGACTCAATTTTCCCAAGGTGCAAAACTTTTCCCAAAATATTTAGGACCATATGAAATTACTGAAAAAAAAAGAAATGACAGATACATTGTTAAAAAAGTGGGAAATGGAGAAGGACCTATAAATACTACCACATCTGCAGATTTTATGAAGAAATGGATTGAGACAGAAGATGAGAATTCATCTGGGACAGATGATGAACAGGATGGCCGTGTGGACTAGTTTCATGCTTATGTTTTTAATTAAATAAGTTTGGTTTATTATCTGTAAAAAAAAAGTGTTTGTTAAGCTTTACTTCTAGATTATCTGTGATTGTGAATGAGAAAGATTTTGTTCCAACATTGCTGTGTCAATTAAAATAAATAAGTGAAGAAAGAAATACTTCATTTTTGTTTGAGCCATATCCCCACATATATATATATATATATATATAATATATATATATATATATATATATATATATATAATATATATAATATATATATATATAATATATATATATATATATATATATATATATATATATATATATATATATATATATATATATATATATATATATATATATTATTTATTTATTTATTCATCAACTTCAGAAACTTCACCAAATCGTTGGTATACCAACGCTGCGGTGTATAAGAATACCGCTTGCCAAGAAGACCTTTTCACTCCAACGGCAAACTATCAGGTCCATCAGGTAACATGCCATGCTCACCACCACTTAATGTTCGCAATTCTTCAGGCTATGTCAGTGATCCTAGTCCATTTGCAGATTTCAACATTTCTGATTCGATTCATCATCCTCTTGCCCATTTCCCATTATCTGGGGTCGGCGCAGTAGATCTTTTCCTTCCATTCCTCTCTATCAGCCGTCATTTCCATGCTTACTCCTTTCATTCTTATATCATTCTTCACACAATCGATCCATCTTTTATTCGGCCTTCCTCTGCCCGTGTATCCCTCCACTTTCATATTCAACATTCGTTTTGTGACATGACTTTCATCCCTCCGCACCACATGTCCAAACCATGCTAATCTACTTCCTCTCACTTTTTCTACCACTGGCGCTACTTTCAGGCTTCCTCTTATGTACTCATTCCTTATCCATCCTTGTCACACCACACATCCATCGATCGATCGATGATCGATCGATCCATCCAACATTTCTGATTCGATTCTTCTTCTTCCTGCCCTTTTCCCACCTTAAGTAGGGTCGGCACAACATGTTTTCCTCTTCCATTCTCCTCTGTCACTCGTCAGCTCAACATCGACTTCCTTTACTCTCATATCAGAATTCACACATTCAATCCATCGCTTTCTTGGTCTACCTCTCATCCTAGGTCCATCTATATTCATATCTATCATTCTTCTTGTTATATGGCTTTCATCCCTCCTCATTACATGCCCAAACCATGCTAACCTACTGCTCCTTATCTTCTCAGTCACTGGCGCTACTTTCAAACTTCCTCTTTGTTCAACATTTTTCTTCAACATTTCTGATTCGATTACACAGAGAAATTGCCCTTTTGGAAATTTGAGCCTGCTTGAGCCCAGTTATTATGGTTGTATTTATAAATCTGCTGCTGGGCTTTATGCCCATTGACATAAATACAATAATGTTTAAAAATATGTTGAAATTTTTCTATAACTTGAAAAGGCAAACAACATTCTTTTTTATATATATGTATATAGGATAGCGCATTATTTTTGAAAAAAAAATGCTTATTTATAAGAATAATTTTGCATTTAATTAAATATTTGACATTAGTCATCAAAAACGCTCATGACTGTCATGGCGTCTTGAATGACGTCACGCCGTGCAAAACACAGCTGTTTTAGTATCGGAATATTCGGTATTGTGAAGTTATTTTAATAAAAAATGGATTCATCGTATTACAAGTACTGCATAGTGCCCCAGTGTACAAGCACAAGTATAAAAACACCAAAAAAATTATTTATAATATACGTGCCAAACAACAGCAGATACGTAAAAAGTGGCTGACACTCGCGAGAAGGAATGATGCCCATTCTTTTTCGCACTTCCACAAGACACTTGGGAATGACATTTTGACTTTGACGTTTCGCACGGCGTGACGTAACACTTTTTAATTGGTGTTTGCTGTCACGTGACTTATGGCTTATTTTGTGCAATTTTATTTTATAAAAATATAAATAATCAAAAGTTATTATTTTATAAACTTTGTTTTTTCATAATTAAATGATCATCTTAATAGTTATGCAACCTAATGCATCAGATTTGTTCATAGTGGATACAAGCCTATTGCTGGTGGCCCTAATTATAACAAATAAATAAAAACTTAGGTAGTAAGTTCAATCGTAGAAACAAGAAAATCAAAGAAACGTTCACCATCACAAGCTAACCGAATCTCGGGTAAGCAACTAAGTTATAGCAATATTCCTGTCTGTCTGTCGCTGGTGGAAAAATGTTCGCTGCTCGTTTCCGGCAGCAGCGCCGGCGCCGGAAATACACGAGATTGGACAAAAATTGGTGCCGCTAAGCTGTCGCGACTGCTATTAGGTACTCGTGACCTCGATATGATGTTTCTTTCTAACTTTATTATTAGTCTGTATTACCTTGATTGTTGATTTAAGCAATGGTTAGTTTATATGTTAACTTGGGCATAACTAAATTTATTTGTTCCTAATTGAAATTAAAATATTTTGTATCTGAAAGAAACGATCTTTCTAATAGCAAACTATCACTTGATAGTGATTATCGGTACCAAGGATAAGATAGAAGTGAATTTACGGGGTACTGTGACTACTCTCTCTAGTAGCAATTATCGTTGGGGTGTCGATGCCAACTGTTGGGATTTTGTTGGGAGGTTGTTGTTGGTGATTGGTACTGCCAACAAAAGCCCAACATTGCTCAACCGCGCCACTGTTGCCTCAACATTGGACCAACTATACCAAACCAACGTAATATTTCCTACAACTTAGTAACAACGGGCTTACGATGGCCAGCCAACAGTTGGCTCTACTATCGGACCTACAACTTTTAGGGGTGTCAAACCACACCGTTGGCCAACTCAAAAGTGGACGGAGGCCCAACTATTAGCCAACTTAAATTGCTACTAGGGCTGTGGTTTTGGGGGTTGCGGTTTTTCTATGTAGCTCACAGTTGACGCCCACCATTTACCATCATGTGGGTAGTCTGCTTGTTTCTCAATATACTGCCATAAAAAAATATATAGCGTTAGGTACATTTTATACACTAACTGGTGCCCTTAGCATTACTTTCGCAGGAATAGTATTTTTAAAGTAGCTTATTTTGGCGTGGTGTAGATATATCTTTTTAAATTGTAACCTATATATTATTGTGATATATTATATATCACAATAATATATAGTTTTTACGTGAAAGAGTGACAAACATCAATCCATACAAACTTCGTGTTTATTCTGTTTTTATTTATTATCCCTTTAATTCTTAAGTCAACAGTCGGTTAAAAAGCTTTTATAAGATCGCAGGAAAATTGCAGTCATTCAGAGATGTCGCTTTTAGCATATTAAACCATAATATTGCCGGACAAAAACATTGCAGTATTCAATCGAGCCACGATGGCGACCTTTGCATAATTCCCCCATAAAACATAATTACGGAACATGATAAAAACTGCGCCAACGACTTTGTAGATGGATGACAGACCCACCGGCTCTCTGTGGTAGTTTTTAGGATGTAGCCTTATTTGTTGCTTGCAAATAGAGCATTTTTGTGGATGAATTTTGACATATTTACACTATGAAAGAAAAAATGTTTTCAATGATGAGCTCTGAGTTAATTTGTTTAATGGTTGACGCTGTCACCTGAATATAATGCAACTGAATGTTTAGCTTGACGATCTCCATAGACAAGTACACTGGTTTCACGATGTCGTCATCTATGAGGTCCCAAGTTCGAGTCCCGGTGGAAGCAGATGTTCGTGTGATGAATGCGAGCATTTGTGCGTTGGTCGTGGTTGTAATATAGGTATATTAATATCAAAAATATTGTATGTTATAATATATGTATATCTATCCGTTGCCCTAGATTGCGTAACACAAGCCTTACAGAGCTTTCTTTGGGCTAGGCTAATTGGTGTGAGTGTAAGAAATATTTTTTATTCAAATTATTGTATGCAACTCAATTATGAAATAAAAAAAACCTGTGGCCCTTTTAACAAATGCATTATTTGTAACTGGTGGTAGCTTTTTTTTGTTCCCCTGAGGAAAATGCATTAAATTGCATACCCCGGCTGTGGCGAGCCGGCGGTTATGTGGAGCTCTCCTCCCCAGAAGGGGGAGGCCTACCCACTAAAAACCTCAGGGATGGCCTTCTTCAGGCATGTAGGAAGCCCCCAGCCTCCGCTCCCCTACCTAGGGGAGACCTCCTCAGGGGAGGCTACTACCTCCCCCGATCTCCTTCATCGACGACGCCCCCCGGCCACGGAAGGGGCATGGTCCATCCCGGGTCGCCGTATCCATGGACGCGACTTCCTCGCGCCCGCCGGCGACCCGCGGCGGCGCCGCAGCTGTGCTACCGAGCCCGGCGCCGCCTTCTTCGAGCGGGATCGCCACAGCCCTCCAACCTCCCTCGTCAGCCAGCATTGCCGCAATCAATGCCGGCGGAGACAGATCTCACGCGATCTTCGCGATCAAGACTCGGCGCTCGGAGGCCCACGCGGGGCACTCCGCCAGCGTGTGCTGGGCCGAGTCGAGGTCGGATGCGCAGTGGAGGCAATATGTCGATCCCTCCCGTCCTATTCGACACAGATACTCACCGAAGCAGCCGTGCCCGGTGAGGTAGCTTATATACCTACCTCTATAAATTGTAGCCTATATGTTATTCTGATGTATGAGCTAGTTTTTACGTGACAGAGTAACAAACATCCATCCATACATACACACTTTCGCATTTATAATATTGGTACGGATATTTTTACATCACGTACATACATTAAATCGTTCTAAATTCATCTATTGAAATTCTTGTTCACCAACCCCGTATACGAATCCACTTGCATTACCTAATTCCCTGTAACCGCTATGCCCTCGGCTATTCTCGGGATATTAACGCGTTGCAATATCCTGATTCCTTGTGTGCTACAGCCCGAGGGATTAGGCCAGGAGGCCAGTGTAGCTACTATGTTCATTCGCATTACTGCCCTCATTTTTATCTGCAACCGCTGTCTATTTTATTGTAAACAATTAAGTTAGTTTAAAGTAGTATTAACGTAAGTTATCTGGTCTGGTACTGGTTGGTATTCGTTCGGAACGCAACATCAATTATATTATAATTTTGGCTTTGTACTGAAGAATCTCACACATTCTCTCTACCACTCGCCATTTGACACTCACTCCCATCTTCAACATTCACACAATCCATCCACCTTTTTTTTTTAAAGAAACGTCGCCCCTCCCTAGGATTTTTATCCTGCGTCGTGGGTGCACTCACAAGCATAGAAATTTCACATGTTCAAACACCTAGACCAGAACAAATTTTTGTAGGTCATACAAAATGTCTGACCCGTGCGGAAATTGAACCCGCGACCCGTTGCGTAGAAGCCGATTACTCGACCACTGCGCTACACGCGTCGTCATAGATTTTCTTCGGTCTTCCTCGCCTTACACGCCCTTCCACTTATTTTTTGTTTATCTTCTATAATTTAATAATATTATTTTTGTGTGTCTCTAAACCAAATAAAAAATCTTGAAGCCTGTGATCTTTATCATCCCCAAGGCTCTCCTTCATTTTGTTTAAACGCATGAGTTAAGTTACTACAACCGACTTTTACTAAAAAAAATATATTTATTTCAACAGTGTTACAAGCAAGACTTCTAATACAATATTCAATCTTAAATAAAATTACAATTACTTATATACTAAAATTTATATAAACTATGCATTTTGTGTGACCTAGATATTAGGCTTGTTGTTGTGGATTTAAAGTGCTGATGAAGCTGAGTTTGATTGGTCTGGCATCCTTAACTCATGCGTTAGAATATAAGACAAAATTATGAATCTACTTATCCTGTAATGCAACACTATTGTAGCTCTGTCCAAAGTTTTGATGTTAATGCATCCATTATTATAACAAAAAGAAGGGGACCAAGCGCTGATCCTTGATACATTCACACCTTCTTTCTTCTGCCGAGTTCCCAATTTTATTTGGGGCGGCGCAACATATCTAACTCTTCCACTCTTCTCTATCACTAGTCATTTCGACACTTACTACCTTATTCAACATATCATCATTCACACAGTCGTTTTTTCATTCATTCACACCAAAAAAATGTTAGCGGTGGGTTCGGAAGGATCTGCACTAAGAACAGTGAGTGGTCTTGAGTTCAACAGACAAGCGATTTGAGCAACAACTGTAATCAATTCCTCATAACTTAAAATTTGTTGACCAATAGTCCTAAAAAGGTGAGATTTGACAACCTTGACCATTGATTCCCAACAACCACCAAAGTGTGGAGATGCGGGCGGAATAAAATTCCAGTTAATGCGGTTTTCGGCGAGCTCCTCTTCAAATCTCGGCCTATATTTTGTATCGATAAATTTATATAAGTCATTTAGGTAAGACTTGGCGCCTCTAAAATTGGTGCCATTATCCGAGTACATTATTTGAACCGGACCACGACACGACAAAAAAGTTTGAGGGCGGCTAAAAAACTTGCGGTGGTAAGATCTGTAGCAACTTCAATGTGAATGGCTCGAGTAGTCAGGCAAGTAAAAATACATAAGTATGCTTTACGAGACTTGACACCTCTGCCTCGAACAGGGGTGTATAGTAACGGACCAGCGTAATCACACCCGGTATGAATGAATGCCTTAATAGCAGGTGTGACTCGTTGAGGTGGAAGATCACTCATGACCGGAGGTTGCAACGCATGCGGTTTTAATTTATAACAAATATTACACTCGTGAATAATGCGTCGAGCCGACAAAATCCAATAATGTTGCCTAAGTAATGCCATCAATAGTTCGGGACCCGCATGTAAGTATTTTTTATGATAATACATAATAAGGAGCTCATCGTTACTTCGATGTTCTTCACACCCATCTACTTGCATGTATGGACATAAAAGTGGATGGGCGTGAAGAACACCGAACTTTCCTAGTAACATGAATACCTATTTAAACCACATATGTGTATAAAGTGCGATTGATTCTCATTTGAATATTCTCTCCCAATTCACAGTCAGAGGCAATAGAATCCGAATCATTCATAATGTAAAAGCGTAACACTGTTAATGCCATTATCATCAAAGACCAACCCTGCTGCGGGCGCCCCCTTGACAATCGACAATCGTCCTGATCGAATTGCCGACGGCCCGCGACAAATCACTCCGTAACTTGATTGAAATCGTGGGGTCGCCTCCTCCAGACTGCCTTTTACGACGGAGCTATATCCCTTCACTTTCTTGACACGTTAAAGTACAAATATTCAATCATAGTTTGGTACACATAGATTGTAGTGAGTTTAGAACTCGATCAAAGTATAGCCTTTTTGTACATTAAATACTAGACGTCGCTGTGGTTAAGTTTCTTTGCCGATCATCAAATATATAAATATATTAAGTCATGTCTGTTCTACCCGAAATATTAGGATTAAATAATAATGTTCAATCAATTAAGAGAGAACACGTATGTATAGATTTTATTAGTCTATTTTCGACGAAATCAAATTGTTATTTAATCTGTGATACTCTATGTTTCAATGCTTAGCTGCATTTTAATTGTACAGATTCAAAGAGTAAAGTAACTATACCAGAGGAACAGATTAGACCCACTTTACGGATCCTCATTAAATTCCTCCTTGCCTCCTAAAATTACCTCCACGTGTTGGATCTATATCACCACGCAAGTCATATAAAGGGCTTAGAAAGGCAAATCTACATTTGCAATCGCAATTTAACAGTTTTGAAATTTTGTATTGAGCTGTCTATTAGTACAATTGACCAATAAACAGATTCCATGATCACAATTCAGTTGTTTTATTGCTTATTAATAGACGCATTGCTAAATATTATTCAGGCAACAAATAAATCATGAACTGAATCAGTTCAGTTTGTTAGGTAACCCATTTTCAGCGGATTGACGGAAATGTGGCATTAAATTGATAGCCGCCGTAACAGAAGCAATGGAACAAAATATGGTAAAGAACGCAAGAAAGAAAACTCATTTATTTTAACATCACAAGACAGAACACAATTAAATAAAACACCGAACGAAAATTCCACGTGCAACATAATTAATAGTAAATTAAGGCATTCATCGTGCTATTGAACCGCCATCTTGAAATTATGCTTCGTATTTTGACAGTTCCAAGTAATAATTCGCTGTATCAAATCACGTTCGTTGTTCACATTATAGGGGCTGGAAATGATAATCCATTCCAATTTAAATAACCCATCGCACTGTGTTTTATGAAAACAGCATTAAAACCAATTCGCATTCAAAATCGTGAGTTTCGTATATAAATTACCGAATTCACTATTTCTGAACTTTCATTTCGTGCGTTGTGCAACGACTGGTTCTTGATTTCTACTAGTTTTTGATTTCTACTAGTAGAATATCCAACGCTGAAGTTGTTGTTGTTGTCGTCAATTTCGTCCATAGGGACAGGCGAAGGTACTAAGCCATACTGCCAAATCTAATATCTATTTACATATTAAATTTCATTCAGTGCTAGGCGGAGCCAAATCTTTTATTTTCTTATAAGTAAAGGCTTTAAGCCAAATCTTTTATTTTATTATAAATCAAGGCTTTAAGCCAAATCTTTTATTTTATTATAAATCAAGGCTTTAAAGCAATCTTCATTTTCTAGTATTTATTTTAGTTTTAGTCATTCTAAAAGCACCAGAAAGAATGGGCCAGTCATAAAGGAATGAAACATTCAAAACTGTTCATGGGCATGGACAGCTGGCTTAAGTTCGCACTGAGCTCAAGCAGACCTCAAACTCGCCTGGCACTAGGTGCCTTAACGGGCCACTGGGGTACAAGGGTCATGTTACATAAGATGGGTCACGCTAGGACCAAAATGTGCAGGGCCTGCAAGGTTGAAGAGGAGAGCATGGAGCACATATTGTGTCATTGCGATGCTCTGGCCCGCAGGAGACTAAGGCTAACGGAAATTGGTTACCCAAGACCGGAAGACTATAGGGCCATATCGCCTAGGATTATCGTCAGACTCATGGGTTCGATAGATTGGACTAGTGACGAGGGCCACGCAAGCTAGATAGCACACCACAACCGACACATGGGGTAGCACAAAAGACCCAACAAGGGTCGAAGTGCGCAAGCTCCCGATGGGAGCAGCCCCGCTCGTAAGATAAGATAAGATAGTTTTAGTCACCAACGCTGAAGTGACCTTGAGAGTGATCCGTTTCACGTGTGGGTCATCGGCGGTTCTTTGTTTTTGTTGTTGTGATTTTGAATTTTAATGCGTGAAACGGAATTTAATTAAGAATTTGTTTTTAATGACAACACTGAATTCGAGTGATTCAAAAATCTAAAAAATTGTAAGCAAATAATTTCCCGCACAATTTGTAATCGTATTTGAATTCCAAATTTACGTCTAATGATTCAAAAATACGTCTCCAGATCCTTATCGTTTTCGATAAACGTATCGTATAGTAAACTGCAGCTGTCATGTCTGTCTGTTATTTAAAATTAAAACAATGTTAACAAATGTTAACATTGCATTTCAAACAATAACTTACGACTTCGATACTTAATTGTGAACAGTTCTGATAATTTGTTCATATGAATAGGCAATACACCACCAATCACTAACGTAACGGAAGTCATTTTGTATGTAAGATCTGACATCATTTAACGATATCAGCATTACACTGAATGTTTATTAATTTCAATTCATTTAATATCAGATAAGTTTTACAAATGAATACAAATCCACATTAATATGTATTATAGATGTGAAAGTAACTGTGTCTGTAATGTTTTCACAACAAAACGGCTAAATCGAATTTGATGATTATTTAATATGGAAATAACTCTAGACCCAGCGCAGGACATAAATTATAACCACGAAAGAAATTAATCAACACAACATAAACCGTTAGTTAAAATGTATTAAAAATGAACTAATTTTGATACAATTTGATATGAAAATAGTTTGGTGCTCGGCAAAGAACTTAGGTTAACTAACTGTGTTATAAGAAAATCCTATAAAAAGCTAGCGAAGCCGTGAGCAGAAAGCTATAGATTGATAAAACAAAATGGTTAATAAGTTGTGCTCTTGTAAACATAAGTTTTAGTAATTATTTGAAGATGGTGGAAACTTCCTTATTTCTTAGCTAAAGATCTATTTCTATTGAGCTTGTGGAAGTCGCAGGGCGCTGCTCTTACTTAGTTAGGCTTCGTTAAATCTTGCTTGTATACTCTCCGACAACATAGGTATAACCTACCAACGCCTGAGGATGGCCATCGCTGTGGGTTTTGGTGGGTAGGTCTCCCCCTTCTGGGGAGGAGAGCCCTACATAACCGCCGGCTCTACGCAGCCGGAGTACGCAATTCAAAGCATTTTCCTCAGCGGAAGAAAAAAAAACCACCCATAGCCCTATTAACCAATCCTGAATTTACGATTCGAGAGGGTGCGCGAAATCTACAATTTTCACTCAAGCCACATTTCTTGAATCCCTACAAATTATTTAAAAATCAAACTCCTCCTATATCGCATCTTCCCAATCTAGGGTGGCGCACTAACGCCTTCGGTTCTCCTCAGATTGCCATGTAATCGCCGTTCGTGTACTGCTGACTTCATCCCAATTTAAACCTCTTCTTTCTTCAGCCACAATACCCTCGTCTCTCTTCACCTAATAACCAACTCCTGGTCTTATTCCACCTACACACAAAATCCCGCAGTCATCAAAAGTTCTCTCCACTCGCACGACATCATCATCCTCTTGCCCATTTCCCATTATCTGGGGTCGGCGCAGTAGATTTTTTCCTTCCATTCCTCTCTATCAGCCGTCATTTCCATGCTTACTCCTTTCATTCTTATATCATTCTTCACACAATCGATCCATCTTTTATTCGGCCTTCCTCTGCCCGTGTATCCCTCCACTTTCATATTCAACATTCGCTTTGTGACATGACTTTCATCCCTCCGCATCACATGTCCAAACCATGCTCATCTACTTCCTCTCACTTTTTCTACCACTGGCGCTACTTTCAGGCTTCCTCTTATGTACTCATTCCTTATCTTATCCATCCTTGTCACACCACACATCCATCGTAACATTCTCATTTCATTTGTATGCAATCTATTTTCATCCTTCTTCTTGACGGCCCAGCATTCACTTCCATACATGACGACAGGTCGGATGATCGATTTGTAAATTTTCCCCTTCAGCCTTATTGGCATTCGGGGATCGCACGTTGTAGCTGTGACCTGTCGCCATTTCATCCACCCTGCGTTAATCCTATGCTGCACAGCTCTGTCTATTTCGCCGTCGTCCTGAATGAGTCCTCTCCACTCGCACGACATCGCAATAATAAACAGGACCCTCCCGTCTCTTTCACCATATCTAGAAGTCCTACAGTCTACAATCCCGCAAAGCATAGTGCATATCCTCGCAATTCCTCCAAAGACAATCTATTTTGAGCTTTTTCATAGGAATGCTATTGTTCCACACATCGCGATCATTTCACAAATCAATTTAAAGCTTGGCGACTTCACGCCAATTTCACCATAATCCGATAACTTCGCCCAGGAAGGCGACAAGGACGCCGTAATCCCAGGAGAAATCCGGAAGCTCCCCATAGCCGACATGTTTTCCGACGCGCGACACTCCTAGCTTGACAAATAGCGGTTAATTGAAAACGGACTCTGACCTCCTACGGCATAAGATGTAGCGGATAATTATTACCTTGAATAAATGTAACAATGTTTTTTTTATTGCACAATAAACTGACAGGTTCTGTTGGTTTACAAAAGCAGGTAGAGGCTATAGTTAAGATGCGGCTCTTGTCCGATTATATTTTTAGAACATATGAAAGGTTTGTTATTTCGCATCTTTATAGATTCCATTAAAACAGTATAAAATTTACAAACCATACTATGTGACTGAAAGAAATAAGCTTTCATTTTCCGCAATAGATATATCTTACAATTTAAGCACACCACAATTCAATTGAAGTCGAAAACATGAAAATCCGTACATAATCAAACTTGAATTTAAACATTATAATGAAATCTGTGTTCATATGATAACTATTAAAAGAAACCACGCGACTAAACCGAATCTCCTTGGATGTAATTACCAGACATGGTAGACAAGACATGATTAATTTCAAAGATGATTCGCAGGTTTCACTAAATTCACAACAAAGTCACTTAAAGTTCGATTTTTAATTCGAGTCAGTAAAATGACATTTCCAGTGTCATGTGTCACAAATCATATTATTTAATATGGTATGTATTACATATTTACAATAAAAAAACGCTTTGATACCTAATAAAATAAAGCATGACTAAATGTCTAAATCTATTGATTGCCGAACATCACTATTGTAGTGGCTCACCCTTTTTTGTATCAGTGACAGTTGCACTTGTCATTTTACTGACTCGAATTAAAAATCGTAGTTTAATTTAGTCTTATTTAGTGTGTACCTAAATGTGACATACTAAGGGCCGTTTTCACCAACTTTGTCTTAGCTTAGGTGACTCCTAAGAGACATGCTGTCTCACTCTTTTCAGTTAATACAAAAAGTGACAGCATGTCACTTAGGTGTCGCCTAAGCTAAGACAAGGTTGGTGAAAACGGCCATAAGCCATGTAAATGAAAATGTACTTATGGTTTAATATCTTCTTACATAAATAGCTAATTACACACGCACATTAAGCAACTGTATCTACTGTCTTCTTATCACTTTGTCATAAATGAAATGACAAATAAATAACAGCACCATAAGTAAAGACTTATTTATGCATTTAATAGTTTTACACCACTTGATAAATATATGGAATATTTAATCTTCTTAAAGAAAGCGAATTACACTGATTTCTTCGGTTTTCTAATTATGAAATAACTCTTATTATAATTACTTTTAAGATTCTCGTTAATTTTCTACTTAACGTTTCTTCTAGTTTACTTTGTAGAATAACCGTGCGTTCAATATAAATTCAAATTCAAATTCAAAATCATTTATTCAGTCTGGGCTGTTACAAGCACTTGTGAATGGCGAAAAGCTACGCCATCGGTTCGCAAATCTACGGCGGGAGACCTTGTACTGAGAAGAACCGGCAAGAAACTCAGCAAGGGCTGTTTTTTTTTTCCCTGTATTAAATAGATACAGAGTCGTCAATTTGGAAAATGACTTCAATATTGATAATTCATGAAGTCACTTTCCATTACATAGTATAATTAATAAAAAAATATTTAGAAAACATGCCTATATTAGGAATGCCGTGTCATACAGTTTTAAAAGAATATATTAAAGTTAAATTAAAATTATAATAAATACGAGTAGTACCCAGTATAGCAAAGAGCAGACTCATCTCCGCTGGCAGCACCCGTTCACGAGCATGACGCATGAACCAGCCATCGCTTCGCTCAACCATGTTTTAGGGAACGTAACGACCCGCCTCACACGACACTGCCGAAGAGATTTTAATGAGAGTATGACTACCCTTAAGCCACAGAAGGATACAAATTACCAAAAACAGGTACCCGTGTAAATTAGCACAACTAAAAAAAAAAAAATCAACCGCAGGACACGCGCATACAATCATTTAAAAACTATAGTATACTTTTATACTATTATAATGTTAGCTATGAGCGGAAACTCGAGGAACCACAATATAAACGTGAACTTTGTATGTTTATTATCTAGAGAGAGTCACCAAAAAAATTTAATAGAATAAAAATAAAATATTACTTACAATCGTAATCTTTTCTTGATGAATTCAGCCAATTGTAGTTGCTCTGCATAGGATTGATTACAACGCTAAAAGTTCCACTCCTCTTTACTCACAAAACTCAGCTCTACCTATAAAATTCTACCCAG
Source organism: Scirpophaga incertulas (assembly GCA_036419045.1). Lineage (NCBI taxonomy): Eukaryota > Metazoa > Arthropoda > Insecta > Lepidoptera > Crambidae > Scirpophaga > Scirpophaga incertulas. Next base: position 2,646,600 of record CM071631.1, on the reverse strand, counting down.
ATCCTCAGTCGTCAAAGTAGACTTCTGATTTGGTTTCCTAGACTTTTAGGGGGAAGTTTTAACATAACATAAGAATGGCAGTTCTGGTAAGTATATATTTTAGAGTGGCTTAAATTGCTTTTATACCTAGATGCAAAAAATATACAAATGTTTAGGTATGGAAATGAAACAATCACGTGGTTTAAATAATCTTCTTTATTACAACTTTTAGCAAACCAATAGATTTCTATTGTAGCGAATGTATTTAGTCAAAGTTTATTCAATAGGTTAGGTAGGCGTAGCAAAAAAATTGCTGTGATATTTAACATATCGCTGTTTCATCTGTGTGTATATAAATAGAAATAGGATCAAATTTGCTATTTTTTTTCTGTGAACCATGATCATTGTTATATGTAATTCTAATAAGTGTAATTACTGAGCTCATAAAATTTATTATAATCACACTCTGACTCTTGTCTCGTGTACTACAACCAAATTGTCAGAGGTACTCAACCCCGCTACGAGTGTTACTTGTAACAACAGCTAGCGCCTTCGCCACCCCTGCCGAGGGAGCCGTGACTTCAAAACAGCATTTAGCTAAATAGCCCTCTTACCAATGTAAATGTTTTCACTGACAATAAGTACAAGGGCTTGTGATAAAATACTTATCGTAAATAAATTTCCTAATATTGTTGGAACATGAAAACTATATTCTTTTAGATTTCTAATTTTATTTTAACTATTTACAGGAATCGTGAATAACATTACCAAATAATGTTAGTTATTTCATATCAGTGTTATATTTGTTGTATGAGCGCGGATGAAATAATTACTTCGCTAACTGGTTATGAAAAGTGGACTGTGTTAATTTGAAGTATTGTCACATCACGTTCGAAAAAATAGGAATATGAACTGTCTGCGGAGAAATGACAAGAAAAACAGTTCGTAAGGAAAAAGAAAAGATAGATAGATAGATTGATAAAACATTTATTCGTCTACACAGTACAGATACAAGACTTTTATACAATCGTCGTAAAAAATTATTAACACATATCAGTGACTGCTGGTAGTGTACTGTGCAAGCGAAACGGTCCTGACTCAGCATTTTGCCGCAGCTGGCTGTGGTGCTGATTATTCTGCCAGAACCAGGATAGAGACTGTGATACGAGCGATTCTGAGCGGATAAACACAGATAGACATATACACACTTAAAAGTTTATACACATTTATACACACATATAGATACGTATACATGCAATATTAGATATGACTCTAGTGAGATCTAAAGAAGTAGTAGTGGTGGTAAATGATTGCTTATAACTAGAGATCGGATAATCGGATGCATATTTACCTAAAGTTAATTTTTGGCTCACAAATTATGGAAGCGGCTTTTTACAATACATTTTGTTAAATAAAAATCCCGGGAAAATACGGGACTGCAAATTTAACGTAGTGATATTGTTTGAAAATTACTAAATTAGCACGTGGTATTTATTTTCAAAAGACCGAGACTCCGGGTTCATTTATACAACTATGCATACGTATTTACATGAAGTTTAGTTTCAGTTCCCCGTGCGATTTATGAATGTACGATTTATTACATGAAGAGTGTTATATGAAAGTAGTGAGCTAGTTTGACTAAAACAATAATCAATTAAATAATTGAATAAAAAAACAGAAATGGTGCCCGGGCGTAAGTATGGTCTAGTATCTCATATTACCGACTAGTTTTGCATTACCAAAATGTTCTACAGTACCGGAATTCCGGGATTTTTATTTATGGAAATAAAATAAAAAGACAGATCCATACTTTGTCAAAAACTAAATTAGGTAAATAAATAAACATCCGGCTATCCAATTCCGCAATGCCGGGATTTTTATTTAACAAAACAATAAAAAGCCGTTTCCATACTTTGTCTTAAACTAACTTTAGGTAAATATGCATCCGATTATCCGATCTCTACTTATAATATAAAGACAAGGGACAACTAACGTGGCCAGGTGGCTTCAAAAATGTGTGATTTAATATGACAATTTAAGTAAATATTGTTTTAGCTGATTTTTAATATTATTGCGGGATTTTAGGTTTCTAATAGGCGGCGGAATATCGCTCCAAATCTTTGCCGCATTAAATTTGAAACCACGACGAAAAGCTGCAGATTTATGATGTGGCATTTGCAAGGGTGGAACGCAGCACCTGATATGCACAGTACCTTAGTGTTCTGGTCGTGGCGATGGGTATGTTCGGCCGATTTGTTGCTCTCAGAAAATTATGGTTAGCACTTTGGCACTGACTGTGTATCACTACAATCACTGGGCCCGATCTTCTTTTTCCGACAATTAATCTGCGGTTGATGTGTGCAGTTTCAAATGTAGTGCAACACTGATGCTCATGGCATCTTGCGGAACATCCAGAACCTAAGATAAGTGTGGGAATGGGATCGAGGTGTCAAAGGATGTGACGATTGTGAGTGACAATGCTCAATTAAACTAACTTAATGTTAATCGGCGCAACCATTTTGTGGTTGATAGAATACTATGACTAGATTAAAACATAGGCCCAAAGAATTCCCTGACCAGAGCGTGACGAGATAAGATTTCAGATAGGTTTATTTATTTTACTAAAGGGAAGCCCTATAAAAATAATATATTTTAAACGTATAATTTTAAAAATCTGCCGAAGTTACCTATTTTATATATCACTAGCGACCCGCCCCGGCTTCGCACGGGTGCAGTGAAAAAATGGTTATGGTGGGTTATCCCTAAGAGATAGACATATACCATCGCGGACTTTTTTGTGGATTTTTGTAAGTTGTACAATACTGTAGTACATTATTTTGGTCTATCTCGTAGGGTTCAGCCAGCGTTTGCAATATAAGCGCAAAAAAACGTGCTTATTTACGACATCACATTAGAAACCTTTAAATTTATCAGTGTTTCTCTACTATATTATGCATTTATTATACATACAAACCTTCCTTAAGAATCACTCTATCTATTAAAAAAACCCGCGTCAAAATCCGTTGCGTAGTTTTAAAGATCTAAGCATACATACGGACATACAGCGAAAGCGACTTTGTTTTATACTATGTATTGACAATAAAGAAAGTTATGTTTTCTTTTATTTCATTTTATTATCCACACATGCTTTTATTATCCCATAGAAAGGCCAAGTCAAAGATATAATTTGTGGAAAATAGAGAAATTGGAAGAACCTTGCAGAGAAAAAACTCTGTAGGTCTATTAGGGTTCCGTAGCCAAATGGCAAAAAACGGAACCCTTATAGATTCGTCATGTCTGCCTGTCCGTCTGTCCGTCCGTATGTCATAGCCATTTTTTCCGAAACTATAAGAGCTATACTGTTGAAACTTGGTAGGTAGATGTATTCTGTGAACCGCATTAAGATTTTGATGCAAAAATAAAAAAAATATAATAAATATTGGGGGCTCCTATACTTAGAGCTGAAACTCAAAAAAAATTCAAACATATACGTGTGGGGTATCTATGGATAGGTCTTCAAAAATGATATCGAGGATTCTAAAATATTTTTTTTCTAAACCGAATAGTTTGCGTGACAGACGCTTCCAAAGTGGAAAAAAATAGACTCAACAATCGAAACCTATCACCAGGTGTAACAACGGGCGTTATTTGCAAAAAACGAGCCACTGTCTTGAAATAGAAGCGAGCCCATAAAAGCTAAAGTCGGACGCGGAGCCATAAAGCATGCATTTTATAAGACACGCTGACGTGCGGTTGGCAACGCCGCTTAGATTGCGATGAACGGCCAATTGGACGCCGTGCCATTTTACAAAAAATACAAAAGTCTTGTCATCTTACTTTAAATGGGGCTGTACTCAACAGTTGAAGCTTACATGTAAAGTAATATGACACTAAATTATGAACGACTTGTGCCCGTAACTTCGTTTGCAGAGATGGTAGATTTTTCTACTTACTTGACACTTACCATCATTTATTTATTTATTTATTTGTTAAGGTAGCAAACAGTCTTATAAAGTATGAAAATATCAAACAACATATAAAAACAGACCTAAAGTACCATTATTTTTTATATAGATATTGCAAAATGTACTGATAGGTATGTGATGGGAACCATTATAAACATATTATATTACACATGAAAACGAAAACGTAAAGAAAAAAAAAATTACTTATCTATAGTTTATGGAAACACTGATACGCTAGTCTATTTTTGTATACCCCTAGGGAGTTACAAAACACATCTATATCGCAATGCAATCTATTGTAAAAGTTACAAGAACGCCGGAAAAAGGTATTTCTCGCATAATTTGTCCGACAGTACGGAACAAAAAAGTTTCTTTTGAATCATATTTGATCATATTTGGGACAAATCAAACAATATCGTTATAAATTGTAACCTATGTTTGTTTTTTTGTTCAGCTGAGGAAAATGCATTGAACTGCATACCCCGGCTGCGGAGAGCCGGTGATTTTATTAAAATCCATTCAGCAGTTTTTTTCCTGAAAGAGTAATAATAATATTAGCAGGATAAACAAACCTACTAAAAGAGTAGATTTTATCAAAGCCACTGCGACAGTTCTCGTCAATATTGACGCAAGTAAAACTATTTTTTTGTCAATAGGAGTACTTCTGTGTAGTAGTTCTAAATGAAATATTCTAAGGAATGTTCTCCATACAAATTACACTTCTTTTGTTCCGCTGAGGAAAATGCATTGAACTGCATACCCCGGCTGCGGAGAGCCGGTGGTTTTATTAAAATTCATTCAGCAGATTTTTTCCTGAAAGAGTAATAATAATATTAGCAGGATAAACAAACCTACTAAAAGAGTAGATTTCATCAAAGCCACTGCGACAGTTCTCGTCAATATTGACGCAATAGCACACCGTGAACCAAAACACATGCCCAGTGAAGTAAATTACTTCCGCCTAAGAAACCCGCGTCCTGACTGATGACCCGAGAACACCCCGAAAATTAATCATGTCCTGATGTTACGCCCCGGGCTACTGCTAATTCTTCGGTAGCCCCAGATCTCCAGTTTCGACAATTAATAAAACATTTCTGTAGACGCGTGTCTATTTCGAAAATTAATTCATTGTTTCGCATCGAAATTCAAAGTGTTTTGCCTGAGGTTATAATTTTTTTACTTTGCTTCATATTCTGCTATACTCCTAGCTTATTATTGGATATTGAGAAACCTGAAATAGTTTTTCGGCAGTAGACACTTTGACAGAGTTATTTGCTTCCGTATCACAGGGGTTGCTGCTTGGTACTGTCTTACCCTTGTGGCGGGAGCATCGCGAAAGCGTACCCCGCCATGCGCCTCGATATGGGCTGGAAGGAAACCAGGGGTTTTTAGTGGGTAGACCGGTCTTCTACCGGAAAGCTCCACATACGGCGCGCCTAGCCAGCGCGGTGACAAGTTGCATAAGGAGCATTTTCCCCCCAAAAAAAAATGGTACTGTATTACCCATTTGCGTTACAAAGCTACTGCTTTATATGTTATTATTACTATTTATTTATTTATTTATTATACACTTTAGTACACGTAGTAAATAATTTTTATTAAGACTAAAGTAAACAAAAGGTGGACTTATCTCTAAAAGAGATTTCTTCCAGTCAGCCTAAGTAGTGGAAGTAGTAGAATGGTGAGATGACTCAAGTGTATTCAAATCTAGTATTAATTTTTAATTAAATATTTATTTTACAATATGTATATCTAAAAGATAACACCTATACAGTATATACATACTTACATATATAAATACATACATAATTATATACATAAATATTAAACACAATATATAAATATTAATAGATATATTACATACACATTACATAAAATAATAAAATAATAATAAAATAAGATAATATAAAAATTATAGATCAGTACAAAACGATGGAGTTGTTGAAATATAATGACATACGTTACCTATGTGTTGATTTGCGAAAGGTAATAATTTTTAAGCTGACGTTTGAACGAAAATATGGATGGACAGTTTTGTATATTAGTTGGGAGTTTATTCCAAAGTTAGCGGCATGAACGGAGAACGAGTGAAAGAAGAAACGGGAGTAGTTAGTAACGGGAAGCTCAAGCATTCTTGTTATACAAGAACGTTTAGGACGGTTAGGAGAGGTAGCAATTGGAAGCGGGAGCGGAGATAAGCAGGAGTTTGGGGATCCTTCAAAATTTTGTAAAGAAAAGAAAGGATGTGCACATTACGCCGAAGCCGAATAGGAAGCCACTTTAGTTGCGTTCGGAATTGGGAGACATGGTCATATTTACGAAGACCAAAGATGAATCGAATGGCTAGATTCTGCAGGCGACTATGTTACATAACGTTACTATGTTTGCGTTGCTGTGCTCCGGTATGAAAGACATGAAAACACTATGTACCTCAACTTTCATGTCATGCCACAAGTCTACATTATACTGTGTTACGTTGTTATGGGAGCTGCAGATTTGCTGCGAATCTCAAAGGTACTACCTTAACTATAGGCCATTGTCAAGCACTTAACATCGGGTGAACTAACTATCATTTAGAAATATATATTGATTTAAGCCATTGATTTGTTTTATGGCGTTTAAGCAAACCTATTATACTGTCAAAATAAAAAAAAACATATTGACGTCATATACAAGCTGATTTTACCACCTGTTCAGAAATCGAGAACGCCTGCTCGAGAAGAACAGACAATAAGCTCAGAAGGTCTAATTACATATCTCTTTTAAAAACCAGCTCGTTATAGAAGTATAATTATACCTAGGTCGAAAATAAAGATAGTCCTGTGCAGGAGAGTTAAAAAAATATTTCGTTTTCTTTCGTTCACATTACTTGGGCCCGTGTCTCTCCATGTTATATGGGTAGGAATGAGCCTACTACAACTCGCTTGGTGGTCTGGCTGGGATAGCTTATTGTTACAATATATTCGTAAAAGTATTATTATATGAAGCCTACTTCCTAGACCATCCACGAGCTGAAAGGGAACTATGATTCATCTTAGTATTCTGAATCTGAAAAGCATGGACGGTTCTACAAGTAAAATGAAAATATAATGCTGAACGCATAATATTTTCATTTGCCATTATGATTTGTTTACCAAATATCGATGTAGAATTTATTGAGCGCTTATAAAACTTTGTTTATACACTCACTTGACTCCCAGACACAGAGTCGAAGCCTAAAAAAATAAACACCCGGATCAACATTGTCAGCATCCAAAGAGTTTTGTCAACTAATAAAAATAAAACGAAGCTGACTGGATAGAATTGTTTAAAAATAAAACTCGAAAAAAGAATCTCTGAGCTGTTACAAGCTGTCAGTTTGACAGCGCCGGCGCCGGCCGGGAACCCGATCCGATGGAGACGTCAATAGGCCTAAAAATAAACAAAATGTTTCTCAATCATGTCCGTTAGTCAAATATTTTTGGTGATGATTCATTGTGCTCATGATTTCCATGAAAAAAGTAATTTAATTTACCGCCATTTAAGTTAATTTTCTATAAATCTACACAAATATTATAAAGAGGAAAGATTTGTATTTTTGTATGTAACGAATAAACTCAAAAGTACTGGACCGATTTTAATTATTCTTTTTTCATTAGAAAGCTAATTATCATTGAGTAACATAGGCTATATTAAGTACTAGATTACTATAGAAATGCTTATTAAAACCAACCGAAGGTGTAAGAAAATTTGCCATAAAATGCCTTTCATCGCATACTCTGCGAAGAGTGATGTCTACCCGTGCAAAGCCGGCACGGACCGCTAGTGTTCTTCAATAAATGAGAAAAGATTAGCTCTTATTAACGTTTTGAATAAAAAAAAATGTTTTTTGCTTAAATACATTTTTTCTTTATTCATTACATACGCCTAATCGCTTAAATTAACAAGAAATATTCTTGACATTCTCATTACTTACGAACCGGCGGCTCATAATTCTTATCATAAAACGGATAAGTATTTTCTTAAAATTCCAGAGCGCAAAACTCTGATAAAATCGTGTAAGATAAGCACGCATGCCTGCAGACTTCGCCTACTCGCCACGTAAATGCCTACGTCAGTCTGTCTATTCGAGACTCATTAGCTAACGATACGTCCGTTAATTTGTTTGAGTTGCAATTAACATGTCGAGCCCAACGCCTTGTGTCTTCTATTTCCTTTATCTACGTTTAGAAAAAATAAACCGAGTTCTATATTTAAGATTTGACAGGTAGCATCAAGCGATTGATTTTCGAAAAGTCACTCAGCAGCTATCGCTCAATTATTTATTTTGTATACACTACTACAAAGTTGAAATTGAATTGGTTGGGATTAAAAAGTCGTTTTTTAAAGTTGTCAGTCAGAAATAATCAGTAGAGCAGTGTCGATATGGGTTACATTATGTTGTTGTGCTACAATTAATCCGTTACGATAAATATATTTTGAGTGTGTTATGACTGAGCTAGATGGCTCTAATTGATTACTATTATGAATATACGTAAGTAGCCTTTCTTATTATTAATAAAATTAAACTGCTTAGTAACGCATTAGTTTAAATACCAAAAAAATAGGTGATCCATTAAATCGGCTCAGCTATTCGTGAGTTATACATGGAAAATAATATAAATCTCTAATGCAATCTTGACGTATCATGTTTCAGTTCTTAATCGCCTTATTCATACTCTGTTTATTTATCTCAAGATCAGCTCTTAGGAATTATGTCGGGCATTGAGTCCGTTATATTTTCGTAATGAAATATATAAATAAATATTTGTTACACTTACACCAATTACCCTAGCCCAAAGTAGGTACTATAAGGCTTGTGTTATGGGATCTGGGGTAACGGATTTTGGATAGAAATATACTTATATTACCAACCATGACTAAGGCACAAATGCTGATATGGCGATACCTTGAAACCGTTGTATTAACCACTGCGCTACGGAGGTCGTCATAACATTATAAATCAGAAAGTGAGTTTGTTTGTGTGTTTGTTCCGCTTTCATTTGCAGACGTAAAGATAAAAGTCCGGCTTAAATAATAGGGTACTTTTTTCCTGAAAAAAAAAAATATATTCCCGAGGAAAAACAAAAATATTGTTTGCTTGATCGATAGATTGTAGATGGCGCTGTGTGTCGTTTAAAACAAGGTAAAATATTGCAAACGAATACAAACATGTAAAGGACATTGTTCCGGCTCCATACATGTTCTGCCTAAGAACCATTCGAATCGAAAGTGACTTATATAAACTCTTAAAATTATATGGAATCCTATCAAATAAGTTTTCACGAACGGACACTTCAGGAAACTAAAACAATTACGAAAAAAGTTAATATTTTGAGGTTATAAATAAAAAATAACCAACCTTGCGTGAAATATCAGAGTAGTAATATCAAAGTAATATTAACAATACTATGTACAGCTATATATGTTCTCTTCTAGAACTAGGAAAGGACTACTCTACCAGATACTAGGAAAAGAGATAGTACCTATTTAAGTTTAAGATAACTCTTTGACTATTATCATTTTACAAAATCCAGTCCTTTACACACATCCGAGTCTACCAAGTACCTACGCAATGTAATCGGAGTCCGTAATCAAGCCAAAGTTGTTAGAATAAAACCATGCCACGCCATGCCATGATTTTCTATGCCACGCATAGAAAATCACAAAAGAAACGATAGTCGCAAAGCAATCAAAAATTAAATGAAACGGACACAGATAAGGTATGAAGTACACCAGTGTTGTCAATTACGAAAACAATAATACTTGAATGCTAAGCTAGAAATTCGCGATTACGCTTAAAAAATATATAATACTAGTTTTTTTCTAGCTAGTCAATTTAGGTATTTAAATGAATAAAGTGTTATCAACTAATTTTAATAACCGACTTCAAAAAGAAGGAGGTTTTCAATTCGATCCGTATTTACCGAAATCGCGAAAACTTCCGAAACTGGCAGCACTGGCTGACGGAAAACATTTTATACGGCATCAATAATTGTGACCCAACTTTTTATTTGGAATTTATTTATTTGAAGTGTCCGTGGAATACTAAAATATGTCTCAAATAATATAAAAATAAATAAAAATTTTAGTATAATTTATATTCACATCGGTTCTTAGGCCAAAATTGAACAATGTCCTTTAGAAGCTAAATGATACGATAATGAATCCCCGAAAATGATGAATTCCCGTAGAATTTGTTTTATCATCTAAACTGTTTTTCAAACCGAATTCCACGCGGGCGAAGCCGCGGGCGGAAAGCTAGTGAATAAATAAATACGTATCACAAAAGCATGTTCGATGATCGCATGTAGCCCTTAGGTGGTAACAAAGGGACGGCTGTTGTTCGCTATAATAATGAGTTACGGCCATTTAACGCCTGCGCCATTTTGTCCAAGTCCCCGATAATTCTGACTGTTTTGCACACACCCTCCTAATGCGGACTACATAATTTATATAATTACAATCACCAAGAACCAAGGTGTATATTTTATAAATAACTAGCTTTTGCCCGCGACTTCGTTCGCGTGGACTTCAGGTTCGTCCCGTTTAGTCTAGTAATAAGTAAGAAATACGGTAACTAAGCACTGCAGAGCCCTAATCATAGGCCTATAGGTAGCTACTGCAGTATGCTCCTATAAACTACATTTAACGATCTTTTTCCTTTTGTGGTTATTCCTAAGAGATAAACATATACCATCACGGACTTTTTTGTAGACCTTTTTAAGTTGTACAATACTGTAGTAAATTGTTTTGATCTATCTTGTAGGATTCAGTCAGCGTTTGCAATGTAAGCGCAAAAAATGTGTTTCTTTTACGACCTCACATTAGAAACCTCAAAAATTGTAGCCTATGTGTTATTCTGATGTATAAGCTATATTGTGGTAAAGTTTCATTCAAATCCATTTAGTAGTTTTTACGTGAAAGAGTAACAAACATCCATACTTACAAACTTTCGCCTTTATAATTTCACATTCATAAATAATTGATGCTAGTACCTACACTAGAAAAGGAGTATAATTGAAAAATGTAACAATTCATGATTTTTTATAAGTAAAAAAATGTCTCTAGTCATGGTAATTTTTCTATCCAGAATTTGTTAAAGGTTACACCTCTTATAACCAAAGACGACCTCTATGGTCACCGCTTAGTATTACCGGTACGATATTAGTGGTCGTTTAGTACACCGCTTTCATAGTGTCGCCATCTTTAAACTCCTGGGATCGAATCCCAGCAAGGGCAAATGTTTGCGTGATGAATACCAGCATTAGTGCCTTAGTCATGGTTGCTATAATATATTTCTACCAAATTTATTTATATATGTATAACTAGCTGGCCCAACAGACGTTGTCCTGTCAAATGTCTCAAATGTCACGTTGTCTCACGTTGTCTCAAATGTTTTTAAATAAATAATTTAGCTGAAAAACAATATCTATATGACCGTATTGTGAATCTAAACCATCCTCAAGCCCCCTGGAATACACACAAAAAATTTCATCAAAATTGGTCCAGTCGTTTAGGAGGAGTTCAGTCACATACACACGCACACAAGAAATATATATATTAAGATATATGCCATTATAGTGCTTACTTTGAGCTAGGGTAAGTGTAAGAAATATTTATTTATTTTTATTTGTTTAATTATTATAACATTGGTTGATTTGTCTATTATGTGTAAAAGACTCGTAAAAATAATAAATTTATTTACATAAATAAATCAAGTTTGTAGGTAATTCACGAGTTATGTTTTAAAAATAATGTGGGCGAACGCAGAAATTTCTAGAACAACTCTTTAAATCAAGAGTTATATAAAAAATTTAATTAATAGTTTGAGTCATATTAATTGTATTGTACAATTAAAAAAATATAAGCGATAAAAACATATTAGAAAATTATATTTTTTATAAATCTTTATAAATTCTCGTAGGAAAAAAAAAGATTGCGATTGAGAAATAAAATATTGGTTAATACAGTTTGTATGGTTCGTTTTGTAATAATTTCAATATTCTAGATATAATCTTTTCAAGATAGTTACTTCGTTAGATAGATAGATACTTCCAATCAAACCAAAATTAAAAGAAACAAAATGCGTGTCATATTCTAATTTCTATTAGAAGAAAAATAAAATCATCTTTCAGAAAGATAAAGATGGTTACCAGTTGCCAGATGGGACCTTTGCTCTCCTGCCTTTTAGATCGAAATTTAAAAAAACTTCAAATGTCACCCATATGTCAAAGGATAGGCCTTTGCCTTTCCCAAGATGGGAAGAAATAATATAAAAAAAAAAATATATATATTACTTAATAATATTTCAATCAACATAAAAATTATCTAAGGAATGCACGAAAATACAAGTACACGCAATAAATTTCGTGATGAAGAATAAATTCATTAACTTTATGAAGCTCGTGGTGGTTTTTTGAGGGTGGAATCTCTCGTTTATTTTTCGAGAATGTTCTCGTTTATTTTAAATGGTGAATATTTATTTTTCTCCTAATATTATAAACGCAAAAGGCTGTATGGATGAATGTTTGTTATTTTTTTTTTAATTTATTTAAAGCATTGGCCATAGGCCATCAGCTTAATCATGAAACAAGGATGGTTGTTATTCTTTCACGTAAAAACTGTTAGAGGTTGGAATTTTGTCTATGATTAGCTATTTGTCAAAATTTAAATATAGTACTATGAGTTTCAAAAAGAATGCAGCGCGCTGTCTTGATATTTACTTATTGGAAGGTGATTGGAAGTATGTTTTGATATTGTTATATTAGTTTTATTAGAAGATGAAGTGGGGTTTTGAGTTTTTATAGTGTAACTATGTAATTTATTTTATAAAGCATATTTTCTACTACAAAAAAAATACTGAATAGATTCTAATGAAACTTTACAATAATAAAGCTTACACATCAGAATAACACAAGTTACAAATTATTAAGATACAAGTGCAACGCTCATACACTACAGAAAAACTGTGAACGTTGTATATAATAAATATAGTTTAAAAAACACGCTTTTAAAATTGATTGAATTAAAAAATAAAAATTAAAAATAAGATTTTTTTTTCTTCTAGCTTCTAGCTTGCACGGTTTGTGCATTAGCCAATAACGGTATTAAAATTTTGATTTGTATTTTTGTGTCACAGTTAAAGGTTGGGAAACGGTATGATTGTAAAATTATCAGGACAGGAAAGACAGGCAAGATAAAGAACCAGGAAAGCAGATGTTATATTATATTTTGATATTATTATTGGAGATAAATGTAGAAAAGATATGGTAGATATTATAATTACACATACTTAATAAGGAATTAACAGATTGAGGTAAAGGGACACGGAGAGACGACAAAGAAAAAAAAATAGTAATCTATTGTTAAATTGATATTATTGAACAAAACACGAGGGGTGCTTATGTTATTATTGTAGGTATATTATGTCATTATACATATAAACCTTCCTCTTCAATCAATCTTATCTATTAAAAAAAACCGCATTAAAATCCGTTGCGTAGTTTTGAAGATTAAAGAATACATAGGGATATAGCGACAGCGTAAGCGATTTTGTTTTATACTATGCAATGCTATGCAATGCAAGCTACTCAAAATATTATTATTATTCAAATTCATTTAATAACTTCAAAGTCTAAATAAGCTTTTATTTATAAATCACCAAACTATACGTTTTGTAGTAGATATACATATATTGACAAACATAGACTGTTCACTTGATGATAAGGGGTTACAGTCGCTCATGCTATATGTAATTTTGTCCCTTGTAAAAATCGAACTCGTGGCACAGTAACCGAACAGTGGATCGCTGCACCAACTGTGTCATCAGCCTTATCCCAACTAATATTATAAATGCGAAAGTAACTCTGTCTGTCTGTCTGTTACGCTTTCCCGCATAAACCTCGCAACAGATTTTTAATGGAATTAGGTACAGACAATCTTTAGACCCTGAGACAGGGGAAGGAGGAGGTCACCTACCGATTGACTCAGATACTCACCGGGCACGGCTGCTTCGGTGAGTATCTGTGTCGAATAGGACGGGAGGGATCGACACATTGTCACCACTGCGCATCCGACCTCGACTCGGCCAGCACACGCTGGCGGAGTGCCCCGCGTGGGCCTCCGAGCGCCGAGTCTTGGTCGCAGAGATCGGGCGAGATCTGTCTCCGCCGGCATTGATTGCGGCAATGCTGGCGGACGAGGGAGGTTGGAGGGCTGTGGCCTTCTGTGAAGCAGTGATGCTCCAGAAGGAGGCCGCCGAGCGGGGTCGGGAGATGGCCGATCCCGCTCGAAGAAGGCGGCGCCGGGCTCGGTAGCACAGCTGCGGCGCCGCCGCGGGTCGCCGGCGGGCGCGAGGAAGTCGCGACTGCTATGGCGACCCGGGATGGACCACGCCCCTTCCGTGGCCGGGGGGCGTCGTCGGTGGAGGAGACCGGGGGAGGTAGTAGCCTCCCCGAGGAGGGCTCCCTTCTAGGCAGGGGAGCGGAGGCTGGGGGTTCCCGGAGGTGGCTTGGTGTTCCCGGGGGCTCCCTACATGCCTGAGGAAGGCCATCCCTGAGGTTTTTAGTGGGTAGGCCTCCCCCTTCTGGGGAGGAAACCCCGGCTCGCCACAGCCGGGGTATGCAATTTAATGCATTTTCCTCAGGGGAACAAAAAAAAAAAGACCCTGAGACAGAACATAGGCTACTTTTTATTTCGAAAAAAAGGGATGAAGGGGTTGAGATAGAGGTTGAAGATTTGTATGGCATTTCTTCATTTTAAAAGATAAAACCATGATACTTTATATTTAAGCACTTGATAAGAAATCATAAACATTTGTTCTAGCATTTTTGAAATTACGACCAGCTAGGGGGTGAAATAAGGGTTGAAAGTTAGTATGCAAGTTCGTCAAATATCACGTCATAAGAAACAAAAAATCGTTTGTTCTGGCATTTTGAAATTTTTACCAGTGTGGGGGTGAAATAGGGGTTGAATTGAAGATAAGACCATGAATCTTGGTACCTTAGACATAAGGGACCAGGATTGAGAAAAACTAATTTCACGCAGGCGGAAGCTATTTAATAATAACTTGTTTCGCTATAAGATGTAATAAAAATAAATATGTATTTCGTTAAAATTTTCACAGACGGTTATCTGATAATTAATTTAATATATTTCACTTACATACTGGACGCCATAATGTATGTAATCCAACACTAAATTAATATTTGGTCGTACTTTTTTCTTCACCGATTTACCGACAGATGGAATGCTGTTACGCACCACCTGCCGATAGCTAGATGACAAGCAAGTGTAGCTCTCCCCACCTAAAATACCACCTAAAGCATTTTATTCTTGACCGAGGCTATACAGAAGCTGAACTATCCATTTCTCCAGACCAATTCCAGACAGAAGAGAGAGAACCTTTACGTCTACGGTAACCAGAAGGGTTCCCCCTTCTACGTACAGTTCAGAAAGTTTAGCGTGATTATCACGATCGCTTCAGCAAGATAACATTCACACAATAAGAGGCAAGAAACTTCAATTACTGCTTACTAGTCTGTGAAACACGCTGGCAGTGAACTGTCACAATCATCGCCCACTGCAGCGCATTGATCTCTACTATAGGATAACCACACCGAACACTCCAATAATGTGTGCAAGGAAAAGTCGTTGGAAGGCACTGCGGCGTTTCCAATGAGTGACGTTGTCCTGATGACTGAAACGTCCATGTCCGTAGTACTTGCACCATACCGTAGGACAGATTGCCATGCCGGCATCCAAATCACTTCGGACAAATCATATCCATCATCCAGTAGCCGGCAGCTGGGCAACTGGATAGACGAGTGTTTTTTCACTCAGCTAGAAAGCTTGTGAAATTAATAATATTTATACGAAAAAATCAAAAATATGCTAAAAAATGAAAATAATATTTACTCAACATAGATCTAAGCAGGCACTTATTGAAGTTAAAAGAAATTTAAACATAAGAGAACAAAGAACAAAAAACTAAATAAGTGCTTTCTCGAGAAAAACAGACAACAAACTCGGAAAGTCTATTTTTTATCCCCTCTATTCAAACAAACTACATATAATACACAAATTAGGCCAATCATATATAGTTCAGTCGTATATATGCTTACATATATGTATATTATATGACATACGTACATCGTCGTAGTGAATTATAAAGACATACACATATTCTTATACTCACCCATACGCACACACACACACGTACATACAACTGAACACACACATATAAGTTTATAAAATAAGGCAAATATTACTGTTATTTTTTTTTTGTACTAAAATGTTACACACTTACCTACATTTTTATATATAGTACTCAAGATAGCAAAGTAAGTTTCTGTAATTGCTTATGTAGACATTTTTTTTTTTTTGGATAATTGTAATATGAATTTAAGCTGTAGAAACTGTGTTCATGATAAATAAATAAATACATACATATGAAAAAAAAAAGTACTAAGTAATAAATAAATCGTGTGGTCACCAAACATGCTCAATCAATACTATCTCTAATTCCATATAGTGTAACCATTTACATAATCACTTTATAATATTGCTAGCGGACCCGACAGACTTCGTCCTGTCAAACAGATTGGTAAAATGGCAGTTTTTTGTTCCTACTTATTTTATAGATAAGGAAATTTTCCTGAATTTTCTTTGCTATAAACCTCACGGAGCCCGAGACCTTTCCAACGAATGCAAAATCGTGGAAATCGGTTCGTGCGTTCTGGAGTTATAGCATCAGGAAGGAAAACCCGACTTATTTTTATATAGTAGATTAAATACTTTTTGTACACTATCTGTGCCCACGACTTCGTCCGCGTGGAATCGTAATTTTAGGTAGCATTTTAAGTTTAGTATAAAAGCACTGATTGTTTGTATTAGAACACACCCCTAAAATTGTACTTATAGAATAAGGAATTCCAATAAAGTTTATTATTTTTATCAACGAAGTTCTCGTTATATTATCTCGCGCGATGGCTTATTATTAACGTATTTCATATATAACTTTGGTCTTTCTATACTTTCAAATATTTTTTATGGAAAAGTTAATGATGTTAGCTTTTTGATTAGGGATGACTGAGAGTGTTATAAACGAAAGAGTAAATAAGCAAATCGAAGCTTTCTAATTATATTTGTCTACAAATATAATTAGAAAGCTTCGAATTGCTTAGCTATCGGGAGTTATACACGTGTTATGGTAAGTCAACCATAAAAGATAGATATATGCTGTCGTGGGATGTTTGTCACATAATTTTCAGAACATTTCCGTCGTACATGATTTCTGTGTAGCTGAATTTTCCGAGATAAAAAATACAAAACCTTGCTCAAGAATTACTCTATCTATTGATGAAAATCTGTGCAGTAGTTTTTGAGCGAAACCTTTATTGCACATCCCGTGGGATCTGTCGATTTTTCCGGGATAAAAAGTAGCCTCTTATTTAATCCGAACTTTCATCTTTACGTCTGTAAAATTTCAAAGCAATCGGTTCCGTAGTAATGGCGTGAAAGCGGAACAAACAAACAAACAAACTCACTTTCCGATTTATAATATTAGTTCGGATTCTATAAGGAATGTATATACATATAAAATTTCTGTATCCTATCCAAACATCCAATTATATGCGAATATTCAGTATAAACTATAAAAATAACGCCAAATAAATTAATGTCAGTAGGTCTAATAATTCGAAAGTTACAAATAAGCCAATACCTATATGATACTTATAATATTGCAAATGTTAAGTTAATATAGTATACTATTCACGCGAAGTGCATTGTATCTTAAAAAGGTTATATTTTGATACATATAACTATAATAGGAACTCAAATACTTAGTGTACCATCTATAAAATCCAATTTTATTCTAAACAAATAAGAATTGCGAACAAGTTCAAACATTCATAACATTCAGTCATACAGACAAATTTCAATTTTCAGGGCATTTAGGGGTCTATTAGTTAGAATCTAGCAGATTTATTAAGGTATATATGTTAATCACGATTCGATATTTGCAGGTTGCATCCCTCACGGGGGAGAAACAGAATTGGATACCACCGCAAAAAAGTATCGTGATGTTATATCGGAATCTAGACCGTTCGAGGCATTTTGATCGATGGGACTTAGTGACTAAACTCTGTCCAAAACCTTGTCCTAATAACCTATTGGTTTGTAGTGAGAACGACTGATGTTCAGGAGAAGATTCGCAGCAGCAGCGTTAAATGAATAAACCTTCAAATATAATATGAAATTCGAAAAACGAATGCTAGATAATCAGTGAAAAAACTACAACGCAAATGAAGCTCTATCCTGTAAAATAGGAATAGATACCATAATGCAAAGTAACATAAGGTTTAAAGTAAAAATTTTAACGGGATGAATAATATTATTTCAAGAGGTTTTTAAAACAAACTAAAATAAAAATATTGTAGAGTACAGTGTAGAGTCTTCATTGCGTCAACTTTTTGGTACTAAAACTAATCACTACATAGTATAAAACAAAGTCGCTTTCTCTGTCCCTATATCCCTATGTATGCTTAAATCTTTAAAACTTACGCAACGAAATTTGATGCAGTTTTTTTAATAGATAGAGTAATTGAAGAGGAAGGTTTATATGTATAATAACTAGAGATCGGATAATCGGATACATATTTACCTAAAGTTAATTTTTGGCTCACAAATTATGGAAGCGGCTTTTTAAAATACATTTTGTTAAATAAAAATCCCGGGAAAATACGGGACTGCAAATTTAACGTAGTGATATTGTTTGAAAATTACTAAATTAGCACGTGGTATTTATTTTCAAAAGACCGAGACTCCGGGTTCATTTATACAACTATGCATACGTATTTACATGAAGTTTAGTTTCAGTTCCCCGTGCGATTTATGAATGTACGATTTATTATATGAAGAGTGTTATACGAAAGTAGTGAGCTAGTTTGACTAAAACAATAATCAATTAAATATTTACGCCCCATAGGATATTATAAGCTCATATTACCGACTAGTTTTGCATTACCAAAATGTTCTACAGTACCGGAATTCCGGGATTTATGGAAATAAAATAAAAAGACAGTTCCATACTTTGTCAAAAACTAAATTAGGTAAATAAATAAACATCCGGCTATCCAATTCCGCAATCCCGGGATTTTTATTTAACAAAACAATAAAAAGCCGTTTCCATACTTTGTCTTAAACTAACTTTAGGTAAATATGCATCCGATTATCCGATCTCTAATAATAACATCCATTAAATAGTAGAGAAATATTATGTTATTTTTGAGATTTCTAATGAGATGTCGTAAATAATTACAATTTTTCCGTTTACATTACAAACGCAGGCCCTACGAGAACCCTACGAGATTTATCAAAATAAGGTATTAAGTATTGTACACATTGAAAAGGTCTACGGAAAACTCCACGATGGTATATGTCTATCTCTTATATATAGTAGTTTTTTTTAACTATAATTTATTACATACAATGTTCACAGTTTTTTCTATGCGAAGCCAGGGTGGGTCATTAGTGATATATAATTGAAACTTTACGAGATTCGAGCCTCGGAAAATCACATCAAAAAACCTACTCTTTGTTTGCCTGATCTATGGTTCATGGTTTTGTTGCCGTTGCAATTCATTGATAGAATTCTGAATTTATGCAGTCTATGCGCTTAAATGAATTCAATAGTTTTTTTTTTCGTACACGTGAAACTGAATCATCATCCTTTTGCCCATTTCCATCTGGGGTCGGCGCAGTAGATCTTTTTCTTCCATGAAACACACATGAAACTGAATATCTTTAGAAAATATTTATATTCTCATTTCTTTTTCCTACAATATGTTTATTGAAATTGAAAAAAAAATACAATCTGGAAAATAGTGACTATTGTTTTCGTCAGTATTTTGTACTTAACTGACTGAAACTTTATGAAAATCATTTTTTACCTTTAAATTTATTTTATTTGTCAATCGTCTATTGAAATACTCGTATGTGTAAAAGTTCAAATGTTTGAATTCTTGTTTAATAATAATATTAAATTAATAAATAAAAACATTAGTTTGGAAATTATTTTTGTGTTGAAAATAACATATGCAGCATCTATTCATTGCTCTTAGACATTTGAGCATTTTTTAACATAACATAACCCTTTATTGTATACATAAAATACACACACACAAAAAAAAAGAAAATAACAAATGTACAAAAGGCGGCCTTATTGCTAAACAGCAATCTCTTCCAGGCAACCTAGGACCAGGGAAGTATTAAAAGGAGCTTTAAACATAGGATGGGTGCAGCAATTAGAAAGGACAATAGGCTATAACTAGTTTAAGTTAAGGAATCTTTGACGGGAAGTGAACACGGACTTGATTCTCAAAGGACTCCACGCTCTCCTAATGCCTTCCGGGAGAGAGTTCCATAACCGGACGGCATAAGCCGAAAAAAAATATTTTAATAACTCGCATAATAATCGTCCAGTTAATTAATCCGAGTCGGACGAGACTATCCGTTGATTAAGTCATTACTGACATCTAGCGCGTATTTAACGATGACATCGACATAGCAATTATTCAGAAATTCCGTTAATGCGACCTTTCTGCCTCTCCGCGAACGCGCAGCGCGCAATAGTTCAAATATTTACATAGCGGACCTGTCCATTCAATGTAACTTACAATGTTACACAAAAATGTTACACGGCATTAAATATTGTAAAAAAAAACGGCTATTTTCTGCAGTACCCAATATGGTAATGATTTTAAATAAGATTATTTAGAATTTATTGTGTTATAATTTCTCGAATCATTAACATAAGAACTATTCGCTTATTGGTTAGAGATATTTATAGCTAGATATTAGTTATAGCTTAAAGAAAAGAGCAGAAACAAATATTCAAGTTATAGTTTTAAACGGAAATTATTTTAATTATTAATTTTTTACTTTGTATTGGTACATTTTTTAAATGAATGTGAAAAATTTATATCGTTTGGTTATTGAAATTCTAAATTATATAATCCTACATTCCACCGTACCCGAAAAGAAAAAAGTGATTCTGTCAAAAAGTGAACTCTATATTGCTCGGAAAATAGGAGAGCCTTCTGAAGTAAGATTAACCATTAACCTAAATGTCAAAGAAATCAATTATTTTATAAATTTAGAAACTGGTTATTAATTTGCTCTAAGCACTAAAATGTTTTGATAAACGTTAGTATCACTTTAATACCATTTTTTTAAACATGTTTTTAAAAACCTTGTAGATAGAGTGAAAATAGTAGGTGCATTTTATTTTTAAGATAGATAGATATTGTTGTCATTGTACCAATATAATATTAATTGTTATAAATATTGTATGCAAATTTATATGAAATTGGTATTATATTATAGTTAAAAATTTGTCAGAAATACTAAATTCAAAATATCTAGACAAATTTGATGTATGAGAAAATGGAGTATGTTTTTGATGAGTATAAAAAGTATTTAAATAGATATTAAGTCATTCAACGGGTCAGATCAATTTGAAATAATACAAATGGAATGTTTACGAATATACTTTTATTAACAATTTTAATTTAGTGACTGTAATGTAAGTCGATATTATATTTACAATTTGCATTTCTTTATATTATACATTTATACAATCTCCCCCGATTCCATTCCTACGGGTAGCAAGAGCTAACGGAATCAGCTGTTATGCATTACGTTGAGGCTAATATATACCTAATACAGTTAATAATGTAACGCAATTTTGGAAATTAATAATTATATAAGAAAATAGAAACGTTGCAAAGTGACCATGTTCAAAATTAATTACTTATAGCACGCACTATAATTTTGATACTTTTTTAAAATGTCTATGTCAATATCGACCGAAAAACAATTTGAGTGAACTTGAAAGTTTTTCAAATAAAATAAAAATTTTAGATTTTTATTTAAACATACATTTTTCATAAAATAGCGTTCAACAATATTTTTATCATCTGCTTTCATTATACTAAAGCAACAGTCGTGTAAGACAATAAAATTATATCGTCTTCATTTGCGATCATTTATTTTGTGTTCATGTTTAATATGCACTTTTTTGTTCTATCTAATTTAAAATAATATGGTTTTATAGCTGCATAAATCTTAATTTCAAATAATAGTTCAAAAAAAATACTCCTGTAAATATAAGACATAAGGACATAATCCGGAGTTAAATATATTTTAAAATTAATTACAAATCTATATTTACAAGTTTATAACCCGCAAAGCCCTGCCCGTTTGTTTGCGCCTCTTTTAGGCCTATGATATCGAAAAGATCACAGGTTCAATTGTCACTTTTCAACGTCCCTTTATTACAAGCCTCAATAAAATTTTGTTATTACGTAAAAATAAATAAATTAAAAGGAAATAGATACAATTTGTAAAATAAATAAGAAGTTTACATAGTCTGCCGAGAAACGAGTCATATTCAGGTACAAACCATCCAATATATTTTTAACATCATAATTTCTATTAATTTAAAGTAATTTCTCTACAGTATTAAAATCATTAGATGTATAACTAAAATACCTATTCATAAATAAAACCACATTCACTGGTGAATATAGGTACAGCATAAATATTTAGGTAAGTCAGTAAATGCGTTTCGGCAAACGGCGTATAGATCTAACAGTCTTACCTAAGATTGTTATATAGTTTTATAAAGGATTATTAATTAATAAATTAACCAAATACTGATTTCTCGAGACAATCAAAAATTAACCCTGTTTTCCTCCATGACTGAGGTATAATAGATATAAATGAACAAATCCAGAGGTTTGAAATAGTTTACGTACCTAGTGGCACCATTGGTCACTACAAAGATGAAAGGTACGTACCTGATGCGCAGGAATGCTGATTTACTTCAAGCACTCTCATGATCATCACACTTTAGCATTATAATTATTTTACCTATAAAACTTGTTTGCATTGCCTCTGCATCACACAATCACGACTCCGAGCCTCTAACTAGGTTAAATTAATAACTTTTGTCTATATTGCATCGTCCGCAAATCACTGACAGTTCAAGCGACATATCACCGTGTCGCCTTGATTATTTTTTATCACCGTGACATTATATTTACACTAGGATCAGTCTGTGCGGCGTACGTGGGCTACTCTTCGTCCACGTTAATCTCCGAATCGGCCGAGTCCTCGTCGTACGTGGAGGAGGAAGCGAATCCCCGGCCTAGCAGCGCCGAACGGTTCTTGGCGGCGGCGGCACGGTCCCTCTGCCGCCTATTCTTAAACCAGTTGCCCACCTGTGTCGGTGTCAAACCCGTCGCCGCCGCCAGCTCCCGTTTCTTCGTCGGATTCGGATATGGATCTTGGAGATACCATTCCCGAAGAAGAGATCTTGTCCGCTCCTTGAAACAATGTGTCTTCTGTTCACCATCCCAAATGGTACGGGGTAGAGGAAACTTCTTGCGAACTCTATATTTGTCCACGGGTCCAAGAGGGCGGCCTCTGAGCCTCTCCGCTTCTTGGTAATGAGCCTCAAGCCATAAAGCTTGAAGTTTAGCATGGCTAGATCTTTGAAACCGGTGCCTCTCTAGAATAGAATAGAGTTCTCTGTGCCGCCCCGCGTGGAAGGCGACGACCGCTCGTGCTCGTAACACGGCCTCGCAACGCTCCAGCTCAGCAACGTTGGGATGGGCTACGGGCAAAGACCACAGGAAGCGGGCCAACCGCTCCACATCACCACTTTCTTCTAGAGTTTCACAGACGGTGGCCACTTGAGCAGCGCTGAAGGAAAGAGTCGGCAGCGGCAGCAGCGGCGTTGGTGCGGCCAGCTCAATAGCAGCGAGCGTGGAGGGCGCATCGGCGCAGGGCGCGGGCTCAGCGGCGCGATCGGCCGCAGGCCCGCGATGCGCCTCCAGGATGCGCGCGTGGAGCGCCGCCGTCGTGCACTCGTCCCAGGAGCCGCGCATCGGTGCGAGTGTGCGCGGCGAAGTCGCGCGCGGTGTGAGCCGGCGGCAGCCCGCGACAGGGGGCGTGCTGAGGCCGCGCGCGCGATTGGCTATCGGTTACGGAGTGCGATGCGCGGCGGCCAATCGCGCGCCCGCCCGTTGGGGGCCGGATAACTTTCAACAGTATCCGGCAGGCGAGTTTAACGAGGGCGGCGGAGCGCGGCCCCCCGCGCCGCCATGATCCGTCACGCACACCGCCCGCCGCGCCCGCCGCACCGCCGCACGCCGCACCCGACCGCTCATGATCCCTCGACGCTCCTCATGCTCTGCCTCTATCGATTACCTGCAAACCTGCAATTAATAGCCTCCAGCTTCCACATATCCACACGGCTAAGTTACAATCGCAGTGTATTTGTTCAGTATTTTATCATCGTATGTGAACCAATGAATTATGTCTGTGGTTCAATTGATATGCTAATATTCATAAAGATGTTATTTATTAGTTTTCATGCCTGTTTAATAATATGGATATACCCCATGGATATACCCCTTCCTTCATGGGTGACATCGTGCCACAAATGAGATATATTTGTAGCTTATAAAAATTATACAACCGAAAAGTTTAAATTGAAGCTTAATTCTATTGTATTCTTTAAGAACTACTACTACCGTCTTATTGATATTTTTTTCGTAGAGTCATCCTCGGATTAGTTATTCCGAGTCTTGTTCTATCATGAACTCAATTATCACAAGTGAAGATAACACAAATTAACTTATCCAAGTATATTATGTCCATTTTTTATTAAGTAGGCCGTTAGTTTCTATGTTCAATTTTACTATTGTACTTGTCAGTTGGGCTTCTTCCGAAGATTTCTACACAGAGCGACCCTACGCTTTTAGCATCCAACGCCTTCCTGTGGTCTGGACCAAATCCTAGGTTCACTTTGTGGTTGGCCTACAAACACTGTATTTTTCAGCATTTATTCGCTACTCCTTAAGGATCTTTCCACCCCAATGGCCATGAGTCCTGCGACCAATATATCCTCCTCACTGCTACTTAAGGTTCTAGTTATACTACTGATTTTGTAAATAATTAAAATAGGTTGACATTAAATCTATTGTTTCAGAATCATAATGTTTTAAATAAAAAAGAATTAAATTAAATTAATATTAAATTAGATCAAAAAAACATAAAAGTGTCAAAGAGATTTATTCGCGCTATATTACAGCGAGATTTCAGCGTGAAAGCCTTTCCAGAGTATTAAGTTATTGAACGGCAAACCACACCCAGGCTGTAACGCTACACAGGTACCCACCTCCCCCCTCCCTGGTCCCCGGGCACCCGGCCTCCCTTACCCGGATTGTGGGTCGCGTTACCGACTATTTACACGAATTACGTATCTCGATAGTAACAGATGTCTTTACCCAGCCAACTCGATTAGTATGCAATGAGCTTCAAATGAGACGTTTCATTATACATTTGGAAAGTTTTATAAAAACCTTGTTGAAAACGTAGAGTTTTATATATTAATAAATAAATAAACAGATATACAAAACAAATTATATTTCTCACGTAAGCTTTTGCTCTTTAAACTTATGAATGTGTAGAGGTTTCTTTATTTGTTACTATTTATTAAATAAAAACAATTAAATTAACTCTACAACCAAAAGCTCTTTATATAGTCTCTATATTGTTGTATTTGTTAGTATAATAATAAAGCATTTTCTTAATATGCTTAAGATAAGCTATATAATTAAATTAAGGGAAGAATCATCAAAAGGAACAACTTTGGTAATTTATTAATAAAAAATAAAATTTCATTGTTTTTATCGAGTACTTTGCCAAAGTTCTACGGGTTCTTTTGAAAAGTTACTTCTAAACAACGGTTCTGCGTCACATTAATGGGACCATTATGACCAGAGAAAGTAATAATATATAAAATATACAATAAGAACAGAAAAAGAGCGTCCATTAAAGTATTTTGCAGAGAAAAATATATGTATTTTTAATGCCCTGAAAATAACCCCATAGCCAACCACCCATTTACATAAGTATGTGGTAAAAATTTTCCTTTATCATATCAAAGAAGACTTTCCAGAATGTATTAATCCTCATTAATTGTACAAGAAGTGTTCTTGATCTTGACATTATAGAACGAATTTGAGAGGGATATGATCGAATTGTGATGAAAAATAAATACACTTTGTTCTCGGTATAATTTTATCGTTTTATCTATCACAAAACTACAATACTTGCAATTCAATGTGTTCATTCTCACAGACTGGAGTCTAGGTGGTCAGGCACAGTGCTATTTCAGATAAATTTTCTCCAGCGCACACTTTGATTGTTGAGTTAGCTCCCTGTCAAGAATTTCCCCAGAAAGTTAAATAGGTAAATAGGTTTTAATAGATCAGCAAAGCGGCAAAAATCACTAATATACCCCAGGCTTCCAACAGCGTCTATAGACTGCGGTAACTACTTACCATCAAGCAGGCCGTGAACCTTATTGTCACTATATTGCTATAAAAAAAAACAAGCATTATTCTGTCCCAGTTATCATTTATCAAATTTTATGAACATTGCTATTAACAATATAATTTTTCATCATGTACACAATATATTTTCAACAGAACACAATAATTTTAAAGTTAATTATTAAAGTATCTAATTAAATAAATATATATTCTATTTGAACCTAATTACAAATAAACCAGCTGTTGGTAGACTAATTAGAAATAATTGCCGAAGCCAGTTGATAAATTGCTTGTCAGTGCATTAAATGTAGCGGCGCGGAACATTGGTACGTGTGGACTCAGGTTTATAGCAAAAACCTTTTTACTTAACACTAAGCGTTAACTCAGAGGCTTTTTTTAGATAAGAAATTTGTTGTGACAGTAGGTTACATATAATTAAAATATATTAAAGAATTTATTTCCACTTCTAACTTCCATTTAATAATGTGAAGTTAAATGTAAATATCAGGGGGAAGGGGGGGTAAATATCTTAAAAAACAGGATCATTGACTTTGGTCTTACCTATCTCAGTCGAAACAAAGCACCATTAGTATTGCTCTGCTCTGAGAAGAGCATCTGACATCTTCACAAGTTGGCAATGCTCTACGGTTTTAGTGGGTATTGCAGATTTGATTTATTTTTGTAATTTCGTTTAAATCTATTTTACACAGAAAGTTGGATTACAGAAAATATTTTTTGTAACTCATTTTATATTGATCATTTGTACTAGCACTGCATAAGTAGCATAAGTAAGTTTCTTATATTGAACATAAGGTAAGATTTTATCAGTGATATGGATGATATTTACTAGTACCTAGCCTTATCATCACTAATATCGAGTCAAAGCTTAAAGCTCTTTCTGCCCTAGCTTTAGCTAGTTTTAATTACAAAATGACGCTCAAACTCAAATCACTGCTTGAGTACAAATTAGAAAAAAATGGCGCTATGTGGGCTTGTAAGTATTCTTAAGTACTTATTAATTATCATAAATCATTTTGATCTAATTTTTAATTTAACTTAATATTGATCTATTTTTTTTAATATAATTAGAGTTCTAATGTGTTATTTCCGTTTATATTACATTATTTGTTTTAAAGTTCTTTATCATATAATTAGAGATATTTATTTTTAAATAATCTTGTAAACAAGAGAAGATTTATTTTGTCATATTCTTCACTTTTTTATTCTCTTTATAATGTTGTTCTATGTGAAGAAAGAAAAGACAATTATTAAAAGTTCGTTAAATCTAACAAATGGAAGATGGTGCTTTTAATGGTATTATATTTTATGTTTTTTTATTATTATATAGTTTTATTGTACGTCCAGGACAAATTAAAACCTTTAGGGCACATAATATTTAACGCAGTACTGAACACAATGGGGCAGCTGACCTTCAACAGAGTTGCATTAATCCCTTACTCAACACCAACAAAGCTGAGGATACGTCGTTCTACTACAATGATAGATGAGTTTAATGCCCACTGAATTTATCACAAGATACACTACCCTCACCTCTTACAAATAAAGACTATTATTCAACACCACGCAGCAATTTCATGTGTAATCATTTAAGTGAAATTGGTTTAATGGAGATAAGAAAGGCATAGTTATGCTGAACATCACGTTATATTATATTCTAAAATTTTTGTTTTATTCTGTCTGTTAAATCTTCCATAACGTTATTTTTGTTGTATATAAATGCATCCTTATAAACAGTTTATTATATTGGCAGTAAGTATAACTGTAATAATTAAACACTCAAATATAAAATCTAAATAATTTTATATCATTTACGAAACCAATAACGTAGCACCAAAAAAAAATCTATATATAATGAACGATCAAAAAGTACCTATGTTAAATAAGATATGTAAGTAAGTAGGTATAAGTAAGTAAAAAATTTGGGTCTGATTTTTTATTTATAATTGAGTTTTATTTAAGGTATGTTTTAAACTTTACTTTTAACATTAATTTATTTTTAATATGATCTTATATAATAATAGTAAAAAGACTGTTATATTATTAGCAGCAAGTCAATTGGTTCAAATTATTGAATGCCATTAAAAGATGCATTATCATTTAAATTTTTAGTTGTAATTTGTGATGCAAAATACTGTATTAAACCGTGGAAAAAGTCTCACAACACTAATAAGAATATTAAATTTATACAAAAACAAAATACTCCGTTCTCGCTTATTTAAGGACATTACGTGTTTACGATTTTTTAATGCATAATTTTTTTATTATACAGTTCAATTTGTTTTGACGTTACCAAATGTCTGTAACGCCTATGTTTAATAAAGAATATTAAAAATTTAATTTGATCATTAAGATGAAGCAAAACAAAATCTTATATAGAATGCCTATAAATACCCAATACAGCAGTACTATATATTTACAGGTAAACTATATTTCAATTTCGTCTAAGAGAAAAATAAGTTAGCTTTCTTCTAAGAAGAATAGAAACTTTAGTTAAATATAGGTATAGTAAAAAGCGAGCACGACACGTAATACAGAACACGCAGCAGATAGACACTGGGATCGCGTTGTTTCTGAGGATTTGCGAGTAATTTGCATTTTTCGAGTTCCCAACTCCAAAGATTTCAGCTTTCGAATTGATTACCGAATCGGCTCCAAAATCTACTTACGGCTTCGCCAGATTAATTTTGACGAACACAGAGAGACTTTAATCCGAACGCTGAGGCGAATGGAAAACCATAATGAATGCACGGCCAACTTCGTTTTGTTTACTTTGAATTTATAAAATGCTAGCTTTAGCAAATAATTAATTCATTGTCTGCGCGTAGGTAATATTGGGCTTTTAGCGATAACATTGCTTGGAGCCATTTTGTTTTTCCGACTTCCAAACAGACCTAAATCCAGGTTTTTATTTCCTGGCATAATCTCAAGAAAATTAAAAAAAATATTTTAATAGCTGTCACAAATATCTGAATTTGTTATGAAGCTTTCGTTAATTTTAACTTGTTGTAAGTTATAATTATGATATATTAAGTTTATACGTGTAGGTAGGTCCATCCATACCCCTGACGCATTTCAGCAATGATTAAAGTGATTACCTACTTTCGTACTATTTCACCCAATTTCTGAACGAAATCACCTATGTTCATCATGATATTCATATGAATTAGAATGAAGGCACGAAGATATCATTAAGTTTATCTGGATTCTTTCTCCATCAAACCAAAAAAAAATTGTTTCTATTTCTTTGGTCTTTACATATTCACTGTTATCTTTTTAATTTAAGAGAAAACATTTTGCGAAGATAAAATGCTTCGTTAAATAACTTCTTAGCAACCCTAGAACCTGAATAAATGTTTCTATCATTCAGTCATCCAGACATACCCTCTAAACCAATTGCATTGTATCCCAAATGATCCAGAAGCCTTTTATGTGAATAAATTTATTTTCTGCGGTCGTAGAAAGTTTACCAGGTGGAATCTGGTGATGACATGCCTGTGATCGATCTGTCGCCATAATAGACACACGTCTAAGGAATAAGAATATAAAACAGATAATTTCTAATGAAGCATGTTTCAAGAAATAACTTGTTTCAATTAAATTAACTACACACATTTTTTACGTACAACTTTTAGAAATATAAGCAAATTTAATATAAGCTAAATCATTTATTTTACCGCTGACATGACGTTATTTTAATACTTTTAACATCAAATATAAGCAAGACAAGTTCGGTAAGTGTTTCGTTCGTGTTTTATATAAATGTATACACAGCAACTCGAAGGGTGTATATGTTAAACTTGA
The DNA here is from genome assembly GCA_036419045.1 of Scirpophaga incertulas. NCBI lineage: Eukaryota > Metazoa > Arthropoda > Insecta > Lepidoptera > Crambidae > Scirpophaga > Scirpophaga incertulas. The sequence goes on along the minus strand of CM071631.1, from coordinate 2,616,404 downwards.
AATAGCTCTTACGTCGCTTATAATAGCGGCGGATTTCGTATTGTAAATGTAAAGCTTGACAAGTTGCTATAAATAAATAGGTAGTCAAGCACGATTCGGAGTCGGTGTTCTGTACTAATGAATAATTTTATGGCGATTTATGGAGCTTTTCCTTTACTTGTACTATTAGACGGTTTGAAGGTTCTTTACCAAATCTGTTTTAAGTACTTCATAGGTTTTCATTCCCAAAAATGTAATAGTTCAATTGTCTCTTCTCTCTCTCCCTGTAGGGATTTTCAAGGGTAGAGTAAATAGGCACTATTTGAGTTTGCGTGTTCCTCTTTGGGCAACATATTCACTTAACATCAGGTGAGATCGTTGTCAAACGCACTCAAATATGTAATAAAAAAAAAATAACGTACAACAAAGTGATCTATAAAGGTTCAGTTTGCCCTTTGAGTACCTAACTAAGCTAAATCTGGAAATATTTTATTGAGCATATGGTCTCGAAATTCACAAGAGTCGTTGCAATAACAACAAAATTGTGATAGCAGAATACAATTAACGTGCCGATGTTGACTCCTGCAACACCAACCAGTATCACGTCGCCACCTCGTCTCGCATTCATTACCGACAGCCTGATAAGTGGCCGTGCCGTGAGACTCGCTCGCTGAACCGGCCCGAAAGGGCGGCGCAACCCCCAGATCAATAAGGGGGGTCGAACAAGCCCCTTTCAGCTTTTATCTTTGTTTGATATAAATTCTTGAGTGGGAGGGCCCGCAAGCACGTCATCTTCTGATTGCTGTGGCATTGTGGTGCTCCATTACTATGATTTATCACCGAACCTATATATTTTTCTTTCATTGTGCTTCTGTCGGCTCCTTTGTATGTAATGGCCGAACCGAGGTCCGCGTAGATGGGATTGGAAATATGGCTGGTATTGTATTTTCTTGCGAGTAGCTGCAAATTCTTAGATGTAACAAGTTCCACAGAGTAATAATAGATTGAGTAAATAATAATTGAAACGTATACAAATGTAATAGATGTTGTAATATAATAAAAACGTGCATTCATAAAATGTATTTGATTCGTTTGACTTAGATTTGTCGCATGACAGATGTAATGTGAAATTAAAAGAAAACTAAATGTGTTGTGTATATATTTGTGTATGCGAGTATATGTAAATATTTATTACTAGCAGAACTGAAGGCTGTTGCGATGGAAAGTTCCTAGATATGCCAGGGGTTCTTCACAAAGTAATACTAATGACAACAAAGTACTTAACACAAGAAGAACGAATTGAGAATGAATCGGTAATATGGAATCATTTTCATATATTGTCGTTAGATGTCGAAACGATTTCGATGAGGAATCGATTCGTCGATCGGTGTTGAGAAAATCTCTCCAGGATTAAACTAATGATCAGAATGATAATATATTTACTTGCATGAAAATCTGTGCAGTAGTTTTTGAGCGAAGCCTTTATTGCGCATCCCGTGGGATCTGACGATTTTTTCCGAATAAAAAGTAGCCTATGTTACTCTTCATCCCTTCAACTATCTCCACGTAAATCACGTTAATTCGTCGCTCCGTTTTGGCGTGAAAGACGAACAAACAGACAGACACACTTTCCCTTAGTCACTTTCATATTAGTATGGATAATTTTATCTTTATGTTGCTATAGCAAGAAATTTCGTAATAAATAAGTTACTAACTATTCCATGTATTCTTGTGTTGTATTTTTTATAAATTCTATATATATATATATATATATATATATATATATATATATATATATATATATATATTATATATATCTTTTATGTATGTATAAATATCTGTTTTTAATGTCTGTTGTACATCCACCTTTTTGTATCTGTGCATCACCTGAAAGTTGACTGGTAGAAAATGCCTAAGGCATTAAGTCCACCATTGTACACTAACATATGTACATAATGTCTAAATAAGCTACCAGGCAGTGTTCAGAATTGTCAATTCATTGCTTCTTTTAAGCGCAATGTAAAGAAACACTGCTTTCGTCGTTCGTTTTAAACTACTTTCTGCACTTGATCATATTGTATATATATATTATCGTTAAGTATATATGTATCTATATCTGTGTATGTATGTATATTTATGATTATGTATGGGTATATCCAATCAATTTTTTTATCATATTTATTTTTGAGGAAAGATTTGTATTTTTGTATGTAAGGAATAAACTCAAAAAGTACTGGACCGATTTTAATAATTATTTTTTCATTAGAAATCCACATTATCACTAAATAACATAGACTATATTTAGTACTAGATTACTATAGAAATCTTTAGAAATTCTTATTTAAACCAACCGAAGGTGTAAAAAAATTAGCCATAAAATGTCTTTCATCGAATACGCTGCGAAGAGTAATGTCTACCCGTACGAAGCCGGGGCGGGCCGCTAGTAATGTAGGTATATAAATATGACGCTCCCATTAATTATATTTTAAAAATAGTTGTATATAAATACATATTCTCTAATCTTGTGTCCCCGCAAATTTTTGAAATCTCACAAAACCATCTAAGGTTGACGGGAAGAAATCTTACCTGTATATATCTTACCTTACTATATCTTACCTAAATACCTTATCTAGTATTTTTGTTATTGTAACTTTATATTATTATGTGAAATAAATACTCTATATAAAAAGTATATTGTGTCCAAAATGCTAAAATAGCAATTTGAATAGTAACCACCAACCTACTGAAAACGTATTTAAGCTACTGAAAACAGTCAAAAGCGAAAGTAAACTTGAACAATTCCCAATATTATGGAACGCCACCTGCTAAATTACATTTCGTGTCTACAAACAATGGCGGCGGCAGGTCATCGCCGAGCCGACGTCTTTTACGCGCGCGTCTCGCCTACACAAAAGCCTATTGGAACACAATTTCGCAATTCCATCCCGCAACTCCCACGATGAAGAGTTCAATCCCTCGTAGCTCTTGAGCAACGAAATAATAAAACTCACCCGAACGACAGCTACCACATGCAATACAATATGCTATTTTGCATTTGTAAATTTGAAAGTAAAATCTGTGAGGCTACTGTGTCGCAACATAGTATCTTAAGGTACAAGAGTCACATTGAATATCACATCGCAATGGGCACCTTGTTCCCTCACTCTTAACACTTAGAATCATCGCTGGGGTCTAACAGACCCGCAAGAGTATCGTAGCACGCGAGACAATGCGTCATACGTCATGCTCTCAGTTTACGGGCGCAAGGTATCGCTAGCTGTTAGGCACATCGCTCAGCGAGAATGATTTGTGAATTGAGTGGCGTGATCACTTAAGATACCCGGTGAAATGAGCTATGGAACTGAAATCTATGATTCTACTTAACAACAAATCGTTTAATATATCGACTATAATTATTTAACAAATTCTAATTACTCACGTAATACCAATATAAACAACAGTAAATAACGTTCTTTATATATTTAATTTATTTAATTAACACCTTCATAAATCTTATCCACAATTCGCTAACATATGAATTATTTTTTACCTTTCTTCAACTTGAAGGGAAAAAAGTATCTTACATTCTCATCATCATCTTCATTATCATCACAGAACATATACCGAGGACTATAAACGTACTCTAAATAAGTTATGATGATCAAACTGTAGTCAACCGTTGACTCAATGCGGGCCGGGTGACTTCATATATACATTTGTATTTTATCACAGGTACACAGATAGTAGCGCTAGCTATAATTATGGGAAAGAATATATATATACAGGTTGCCTCACGACTAACCCTGAACCTTCCGATTAGAAGGCGGGAACTCAGAGTCCAGCGCTACCAAAGAAAACTAATTCCAACAAAAATTTACTTCAAATCCCACCGTCAAAAAGATTAATCAAGAGATGAAACCACATCGCAACTTGTATAAATTATCTCGAAATCGTTTGCATAATGCACTTTAAATTGACTGAACAATATCAACCCTTCGTCGGATGATGCGGCCGCAATAACAACATGCTTGGCTCGTTGGACAAGCAGAATGGCAGAAACGAGCTGGCGGGCGATCAGACGGCCAACCCTTGAGCTATGGTTAGTTACCCATGCCCGCGGTCGCAGCGGCCCGCCCGCCGCCGCACGGTTAAGAGTAATCGCACATAAAATTACCAGGAGTACACTTAAATGCATTTCAATAAGTCATTTTGTGACATCAAAGGGCTATTAGAACTGCAAATAGCTTTGATATTAGGTTAGCTTTGGAATAAAGAATAATATTCAATATTAACAAGTTACTAATCCAAATATTGAAATGTAAATGTATTATAAAAAAAATATATGTATGATACACAAACGCACGTAGATATCGCACTAATCGACTTACGTCAAAGTATAGTAGCTAACAAGCAATTCTTAAAGATATTTGTGAAAAAAAGGCTTTGGTTGATGCGAGTTGTTATTTGGTGCCCGCGACTTCCTCTGCGCAGGATTAATATTTCGAGTAGCTTGTATTAAAATATTACATACATACATATATACACTCACGCCTTTTTCCCATGGGGGTAGGCAGAGATTACGTCTTTCCACTTGCTACGGTCTTTACATATCTCTTTCGCTTCATCTACTTTCATAACATTCCTCATACATGCTCGACGATTGCGGGTACTTCTGACCTGGCCTTTTTTGAGGACACTTTCGATTTGTTCGAAATATGTTCGCCTAGGTCTTCCTCGTCTCGTATCTCCATTGTATATCTTTATAAATTGTAATCTATGTATTATTGTGATATATAAGCTATAATATTGTGTATTTTCATTGAAATCCTTTTAGTAGTTTTTACGTTAAAGAATAACAAACATCTATCTATACTTACAATCTTTTGCGTTTATGATAGGTACATGTTATATATGTCACCGGAACATAACAAGATCCGTAAGTTTATCAATTTACTAGGAAGTTTATAAATTTTCGTAGGATTCTAAACAGGAGATAAATTGTAATATGTTACGTCCACATTTTCGTAAATTTATCAATTTACGACGTCACACGGAACATTTATAAACTAACGGATATCTATTCGTAAGTTTTATATGGTTCGACCACTCACAGAAACTCTTTTAAATATACGCATCTTTGAAATACGTAAAATAACACACTGCTCTCTGATTGGTCAATGTTCATAGTGGCAATGCTTGTAGTGAGTTAAGACTGCTATTATCAGTTTCAATAAGCTATTTAACAGTTACTAGCTAAAATACAGAAATAATCTTACAAAACACACTAATGAACACTACTTTGCTCTAATTAAAGTGACACGTGACAGTCAACCAATCAGATCGCGCGTAGCGTTTGGTTATTGCTTACTTATTATTTTACGAGTGAGTTCAGTAAATTTACGAAAATGTATGTACCGTAAAATGTACCGTTTAGAATCCTACGAAAGTTTATAAACTTCCTAGTAGATTGATGAACTTACGGATCTTGTTATTTTCCGGTGACATATACATAGTAGGGATTTTAACATCCACAACTGAAGGATTTGTGTGTATTTCGAGATTATTAGAAATATATTACTGTACGCATGCCTGAACTAGTAAAAACTTGTGTCTGAGGTTGTAATTACATATTTATTTGTCATTTCCTATTGTTTTTTAAAGCAGTTAGTAGTTTATTATATATTTCACCATTCATTTAAAAAAAAAATGTCGCCCCAGACTAGTGTTTTTATCCTATGTCGTGGGTGGAGTCGCAAACATAGAAATCTCACATGAAAAAACACCAGACCGGAACAAATTTTTGTAGGTCATACAAAAATATCTGTCCCGTGCAGGAATTCACGTCCACGTGTCTGATTATCGTAAGCAGTTAGGGTGGCTACCTATTCGCTTGCGTAGAAATCTACACATGCTTTCCCTTGTGTACAAAATTCTCCACTATCCCCAGTTTCCAACTTACCTTCGAACCCGTTTTAAATTTTGTGCCGAAAGCTCCCGCCCCAAGCGATCCTGTGTTACTAAAAATGTCCTTGAAATTCCTAAGTCCAATTCCGTATTTTTTCAAAAATCCTTTTCCGTTCTTGCTGCCAAGCTGTGGAATAGTTTGCCCGCTTCCATTCGTGAGAGACCATCCCTTACATCTTTCAAATGTCTTCTGAAAGAGTACTATCTGTCTAATTAATTGTATTAAATTATATAATTATTATATATATATATGTATGTATGTATTTATGTATATATATATATATATATGTGTATATAATTATTTATGTGTAAGTATGTATTTGTATATATATGCTTAATGATGTGTACATTTGAATAGGTTAAACACTTAATTACCCCTGCAATTTTAACGTCTTGCACCACTATTTGGGTTGGCTGGAAGAGATCGCTTTTAGAGATAAGTCCGCCCTTGTACACTATAAATAACAATAATTTTCATTTTTTTTATTGTACAATAAAGTATTATATATATAGAAGCCGATTACTCAACCACTGCGCTCAACGTGTCGTCATTCATTAATAATTGAACGACTGTTTGTGCTGAATAAAACGCACTATTCCTGGAAAAAGTAAGTGATTTTCACCTACTTTTCAGGAGCTTAAAATAACTCTCTTATATTTTTATTATGAGGTCTAGTTTCAAAGAGATAATCGCAGGTCACAGTTGTCTTCAACTACACGTGTTATTTAATTAGAATCAGATTGATGTACTTTGAGATAATCTAAAAAAACACAATTACTTCTTTATTCCACGAAACACATCGCATATTTGCAGTTGTAACTACAATTGTTACTTTTTAGTTATGTATTTTGAAATATATGAACTAATTTAATTCTACTTACGGCTTTGTACTATTCTTATATTCCATTATAATCTAGAGTTGTAAGTATAATCACGTTGTTATTTAACGGAAAGTCCTTTGTACATAGAGTATTTAGAATTACACAAAAGTCCTAGATTGTAAAATACAGGAACAAGTAATTATGTATATTTGCGTTATAAATTTTCTTGTAAATCTTCTTTTAAAATTTACGTAAACATAATTATGACTTTATCAGTGGGATAATTCTAAAACGAATAAATGTAAATATGCATACCCCTATATTATGCTGGAATTTTTAGTTTTTTAAAGTCGATTTTTTTTTATTTTTTGCATTTATTGCTTCGTTTTTGTAAATAGCTTCACGAGATTTTGACAGAAGGTGTAAACCATGATGCTCGTTTTATCAATACATAGTATAAAACAAAGTCGCTTTCGCTGTATGTCCGTATGTATGCTTAGATCTTTAAAACTACGCAACGGATTTTGACGCGGTTTTTTTTAATAGATAGAGTGATTCTTAAGGAAGGTTTGTATGTATAATAAATGCATAATATAGTAGAGAAACACTGATAAATTTAAAGGTTTCTAATGTGATGTGGTAAATAAGCACGTTTTTTTGCGCTTATATTGCAAACGCTGGCTGAACCCTACGAGATAGACCAAAATAATGTACTACAGTATTGTACAACTTACAAAAATCCACAAAAAAGTCCGCGATGGTATATGTCTATCTCTTAGGGATAACCCACCATAACCATTTTTTCACTGCACCCGTGCGAAGCCGGGGCGGGTCGCTAGTTTACGTAATAAAACATTTTTGACGCAAGTTTAGCTTAGTATAAAATACTTTTTTACACGGGTAGTGCGAAAAGATCCCGGCAATTAGAAATTCTGCTAGTTTTTTCGCTCAGGAGAAGAGAGGCTGCGACCCTCATGGCTGCCACCGCAACCTGTGTCAGGGTGGTTATGTCGGACTCCTGACCGATCGAGGCGGCTCGGCCGATACCGATGTGACTTACCAACCAAAGCTACCCTAAAGCAAACGGTCCTTATGACCGAAGTGAGAGCGACCACTCCCCAAGAAAGAGCTCGGGGACTACAGCATTCTAACGTGACATATATCGTATGCATTAATGATGGAAAAACGTATCTTTGTTGAGATTGGATCATTTGTATCCGGATCAGTACAAAGATTCGAATCAGTAAAGTGTTCCATTTGCATCATTTGTATCAGTGACTCTGAACCGAATCAATCGGTCGGACTATAAATATTGATATTGATTCTTTGTATCAGTGACTCTGAGACCGAGATGTAATTGAGCGAATGATTTATTTGAAGCGCTGTTAATGATTTGAATCAGTGAGTCACTTGGAAGAAACGACTCAGTGAGTCGCTTCTGTAAAGATTCTGCAATGACTTGCAGCCTGCTAAACCAGCTCGTAGTGTACTTAAGGTTCAAATTAATGCAAGCTGCTGTAGCTTTTGGATTTTCTAGTGCCAGAATTCAAAGGACAGTCGGATTCTAATGTAAAGAAATTGTTCGCATACAAGCAATACATGTAGCTTTAGACTCCCTATATGTGTAGGTCGCGGTGAACTTAGGGTATTCATATTCATGCAAGCTCCTCGGCATTTGGACATTCTGGTGCCATTGTCGGACGCCCACAAAGGGACATTCGCCGCTGACTGCCTTCCGCAGTTACGCACCGTTTTGTTATCTTTACTGCAAAGGGAGCGTGGTATGGGCGGAAGCGGTTTGACCATTAAAGCCTCGTCAAGCATCGATACTTACTCGGTATCGATTAAGAAGTATCGGATACCTAATATTATAGGTATCGATTTAACTTACGGCTGGCACACGGCCGGCAGTGTGGCCGCACCTAGGGACGAAGCGCTACCGTTGAGGTATCGATACCGTTACCCGATACAGTATCGCTCGTCAATCATCGATACTTACTCGGTATCCATTAAGAAGTATCGGATACCTTTTTTTTTTTTTTTTTTGAGGCCCGGGAACACTAAGCCACCTCCGGGAACCCCCAGCCTCCGCTCCCCTGCCTAGAGGGGAGCCCTCCTCAGGGGAGGCTACCACCTCCCCCGGTCTCCTCCACCGACGACGCCCCCCGGCCACGGAAGGGGCGTGGTCCATCCCGGGTCGCCGCAGCAGTCGCGACTTCCTCGTGCCCGCCGGCGACCCGCGGAAGTATCGGATACCTAATATTATAGGTATCGATTTAACCTACGGCTGGCCATTAAAGCTGTTATTAATATGTTTATTGTAACTAGAAGGTCAGCAGAAATTTTACAGGCTGTTATTTTTTTCAGATACACTAGTATGATGAACTTGAACTTGTTGAAATAAACTTTAGATTCGATTGGAAATGCACATATGTATATACATGCTTTTTGGTCGTATTTCTTTTTCTTATACATTAATTCTTTTTCTGAATAAAAAGATAAGAATTCTACACAAGAAAGTTCTACAAATAAAACAAACCTTATGTATAATGACAATTAATTTCTTGAAGTTATCAATTATTTAGTCTAGATTTGTTAGACATAAAATAAATAATACCACGCCTATTCACTTATATAAGTTACCAATAATACATATATATGAGATTAGGAGAATAGACAATAAACAAAAAGAAAGACACAATTGGAAAATAAATTATAATGTATGTGATTTAAACATGTTTGAACGGGGGATGAAGAATAGATGCGACATTTCTACTAACGAGTTGTCGAAAACAAGAACAGTAGGCGATATACTTCGCCTTGTTTTACATGCTTCGGTGTTGTGTTTACATCTTTACCAAACTATCGTAAGAACAGGCATGATACCTGTATGTATTTGTAAACATAAACTATTTAACTTCTCGATCCAAACTATATACTCCTATATCTATATATAAAATAAAATACGAATGAAAATATTGATTTTTTATTCCTATATACAGACAAGCAAGAAGCTCAACAAAAATCACAGTGTATTTAACAGTAATCACTACAAATTTTATAAACGCGTTAGTTTGTATGGATGGATGTTTGTTACTCTTTCACGTTAAAACTACTGAATGAATTTTTATGAAACTTTACAATATTATACATATATATAATAATATTGTAAATATAGCTTGTTATAGCTTATACATCAAAATCTGCGAGAACGTTATCTCACAGAAAGAGGCAGTGGTGAGGGAGCGAAAGGAGGACGTCGAGGCCGCTCCTCTCCGCCGCAGACGGATAGGTAGGAGAAAACGGGGGCACACGCAAGAGCGGTGCTCACCTAATGACCCTATCGCGCCTAATGTCTCTCCGTCTGTGGGACTGTCCAGGGATTCTCGGACAGTCCCTCCCTTGACCAGACCTTATACTTCAGCCAAATCCGATAACGAATAAATGTAAACAACAACAAGCAGGAACCTTCGCCATCGTCGGTATCCCCGACGATATCGTACCAGCCCTCCTAGAAAGAGGTAGGAAGATGGCATACATGTTGGGGACAGTGTATGTCAGATTCGAGGTACGCAAGGGCAGATTCTCCATCACCCCACCCCAGCACCTGCGGCAGAGCACGCCAGAAGGTAACACCCGGATGGACACAGTGGCGCCAACCCCGGTAGCAAACACAGTGCAGGAACCCTCTTCCCCCGCCAGTACTCTCCTCGACGAGTCTGAGGACGCTCTCCTAGACAGTCAACCGACTGCCGAGGGGGACGCCCGGGAATTCGTCGCGGGGTGGACAGGCGGGTTGGAGGAGCTCAACCTGAGCACCGGGGAGGACGGCGAAGAGTCCCCACTCATTTAAGGGCCAGGCCCTTCAAACCAACCTCCACCACAGTCTTACGGCAACTGCTCAACTGCGGAAGTGGATGGAGGGAAACAACAGTGCCGTTGCCCTGCTTCAGGAACCATGGCTCTCCAGGGCAGGAACAATACAGGGCCTAAGCAACTTAAATGGTAAGCTGATTACTTCATCAGAACCCTACCCCAGGGCCGCCATATTTGTGACTAACAACATTGAAACATATGTATTAACAGACTTCTGTTCCAGAGATATAACATCAATTGTGATCGGTTCCGGCAAAAAATAAAACAGTCCTGTCCTCAGTATACATGCCGGAGGGGGAGGAACCGCCACCGCATGACATGGTGCGGCTGGTCCACCACTGCGAGGCGGAAGGGCTGAACCTCGTCATTGGAACAGACTCCAACTGCCACCATACCATCTGGGGCAACAAAGAAACCAACAGCAGGGGTAAGGTACTTTTAAATTATCTCTCCACCACTAACCTAGACATACTGAACAAGGGCAACAAACCTACCTTTGTCAATAGACGCGCCCAAACTATCATTGATTTAACACTAGCCAACGAAGGGGGAGCTAATATGATCACCAATTGGCACGTGTCGGATGAAGCCTCATGCTCGGACCACAGATGGATTAGATTCGAACTGGGGCTAAACACGACCACCAACGAACCACACCGCAATCCACGGAAGACCAACTGGCTGGCCTACCAGCACCTGATAGAGGAAAAGCTCAAAGATCTCGTCTACCCTGAACAGATTCAAGATGCACAGGAACTGGAAGATCTTGTTACCAAACTAAACCTAGCAATAACAAATTGCTACAAAACTACCTGCCCTCTCGTGGACCCCAATAAATCTAACAGAAACAACTGCCAATCATGGTGGGGTCCCGAGCTAAATAGACTGAGGAAAAATGTCAGGAAAACTTTCAACAGAGCTATGAACACGTCCAACAACCATGACTGGGACAAATACTACGAGGTAAAATCCATGTACAAGAAACGCATACGATAACCGAAAATCGGAAGCCTGGAAGAAGTTCTGTGGAGACATAGAATCCTTTCAACAAGCCAACAGGGTCAGGAAATTATTAAGCAGTGGCCCGTCACTGAGAATGGGATCACTGCTGAAACCTGACAACACCCACACCAAATCACCAGAGAAGCGGATCGAGTACTACTAGAGACCCACTTCCCGGACTGCATAATCACAAAGGACCTGAAATGGCCTGTATCAGACTACACCACAAATAATGAACACTGGGAACTAGCAAGACAGGTCGTCACCCCAGATAGAATCAAATGGGCTATAAAAAGCTTTCAACCTTACAAAGCGGCTGGCTATGATGAAATCTTTCCAGCTCTTTTACAAAATGGAGGACCAAAACTATTGATGTTAATCCATACCATACTATTATCAAGCTTGGCTCAAGGATACATCCCAGAACACTGGAGAGAAGTCAGAGCCATCTTCATCCCAAAACCCGGTAAATCAAGTTACTCCGAGGCAAAATCTTACAGACCTATAAGCTTAACGTCTTTCCTCCTAAAAACTTTGGAAAGACTATGTGATAGATACTTAAGGGACGGAGCGCTGAGACACTTCCCGCTTCATCACAATCAACATGCCTACAGCTCAGGCAAATCAACTGAAACAGCTCTCCATGCCGTAGTCACCAAGATAGAATCGGCAATAGAGAACAAAGACGTATGCTTAGGTGCTTTTATAGACATAGAAGGCGCCTTCGATAAAACGAACTTTAACAGTATAAATACAGCCCTCGAAAGACATAAGGTAAATCACACCATAATAAGATGGATTCAGAACATGCTTAGATTCAGAGTAGTTAGATTAGACAACAACCAAGCACAGGGGGCAATAGTGGCCAGAGGTTGCCCACAGGGGAGTACTTTCACCACTACTCTGGAACTTGGTTGCCAACGAACTCATAGAAAAGCTAAACAGGAAAAGTTACTTCACAATAGGTTATGCTGACGACCTGGCTATACTGATTTACAGCAAATCGACATATATGGCCTGCGACCTGATGCGAAGAGCTTTCCTCGTAGTAGAAAACTGGTGCGCTGAGTATAAATTAAATGTCAACCATCGAAAACAGAACTCGTATTGTTCACAAAAAAACGTGTACTCGGAAACTACAGACTACCGAAACTCCTTAACACCGAACTCCCACTCAAAACGGAAGTTAAATATCTCGGTATAATACTTGATAATAAATTATCATGGTCAAAACACATAGACTCCAAACTTGAAAAGGCCAGCAACACCTTCTGGCAATGCAGAAGGATGCTAGGCAAAAGATGGGGTCTGAACCCCAAGCTCACGCTTTGGCTGTATACCGCCATCATCCGACCAATGATAAGCTACGGAGCACTGGTCTGGTGGCGTAGAACAGAACTGTCCACCGTAAAACAGAAACTACAAAGTTGGCAAAGATTGATAAGCATGGCAATCACGGGTTGTATGAGAACAACCCCCTCTACTGCACTAGAAGCCTTACTCAATCTAACACCACTTCACCTCTTTGTACAACAGGAAGCCACACTCACAATGATTAGGCTAAAGGAACTGGATCTTCTCAGCAAGACCCCTACCCCACACCACGCGCTCCCTGAAGGAAGCCATGATTGAACTCCCTTGATGGAGGCCCCAAACGACGGAATGTACATCCGATACTGCTTCGACAAGAAGTACAAAATCCAGCTCCGTGATGACGGAAAGGAAGGCCTCAACTTAAAAGATCTAAGAATCTTCACAGACGGATCCAAAACAGATTCGGGATCAGGATGTGGTGTTTTCTCATATGACTTTAACATGAACATCTCCATACCTATGGGAATGCATAACACCGTATATCAGGCTGAATGCGTGGGAATCATTACCGCCGCCAAAGAAATACTGAGAAGGAACATAAAAGGACAACACATAAGAATCTTAACGGACAGTAAATCTGTATTACAATCACTGTCAAACAACCAATGCTACTCTACATTAATCCACGAATGCCACCACGTCTTGATGATGGCAGGAAGGGAGAACTTCATCACCCTACAATGGATAAAAGGTCACAGCAACTCGTGCGGCAACGACAAAGCGGACGAGTTAGCTCGAAGAGGATCAGGAATGAAGGTCTACGGACCAGAACCAATAGTGCCTCTCCCCAAACAATGGTCTAAAAACCAAATAAGAAACAAAACTAAGCAGCTCCATAGCGAAACCTGGAGAAACACTGAAGACTGCAAGCAAACAAAGGCTGCATTACCAGAAATAAACACAAAACTGTCAAAGAACATCCTTAAACTAAACAGGAAACAACTCAATCAGATAACCGCGGCAATAACTGGCCACGGACCTTTTAACAAACACCTCTTCAACCTAGGTTACACTGACAGCCCCATGTGCAGAGCATGCTTGGAGGCAGAAGAAACGGCCGCACATGTGATCATGGAGTGTCCAGGTGTGGTGGACTACCGGGTAAGACATCTCGGACAGCCGAGCTCACTGCCGGAGGTTTTCGGTAAGTAAAAAACCTATTGAAATTTCTGGACGAGCTAAGCTGGCGAGAATAGCAACATCATTCCCACACACGCAAAATAGGCGCTTAGACGTCGAGTTGCGGAAACCAGCCCGTTTGACCTTGACCTTAAATGTAAACAAACCAATTTTAGGGTTATCACAACATATTTCACAAGAAACATTTTTATCTCGTCGTTATCCTGTATCTAAAGCCTGATTTTTGATAGCTTACTTCAATATTAATTTTTTCTATCTATATATATTACTAGAAACACACAAAAAACTTCAACATTTATGTAAAAAACTGAAATAATAAAATAAAATCTAAATAAATTTTAGTTGACATCCCTATAATCTGGGTAACGAAAGTGAAATGCAGAAGTAATAAACATTTTCGTAAATTTTAACTAATCTGCCAAAGGAGTTGGCTAATTTTCTTAACATAGTCTTTCAACATGACTACTTTTAAAATCTGTCCAGTATTTTCTGCATTTTAATCCGACCAGGTTCAAAAGTTGTGCATTCCGTTTGTTCTAAATAATAATTATAGGGTTTTTTTTTTTAATATTTCTGTGGCAATTATATCATTGTTGCATTCATATATTTAACTACAAGTTTAACAATTAAAACTACAGAATTAAAAAAGTCGCCCCCCGCCCCCCCTTCGCGGACGTATTAATATTTTGAAATACAAAAAAAAAATTTATACTGTTGCTTAGTAAAAAAAGGTTATTAATATATGCCTGTCAGTGGTTGCTAGGCAACGCTTGGTGGTAAACATCTCTTCATTGGATTTGGCTGGAGTATAGGTCGAGTCGGCTTGGAGCACATGAAAGTAGAATCGCGAGAGCGCACCCCGCCATGTGCCCCGCACGGGCCTAGAGAACTCAGGTTTTAATGGGTAGGCCGGTCCTCGCAAACCGGAGAGCCCCACACACGGCGACGTCTAGCCAGCGCGATGTCACGGTGCATAAAGTGCATTTCCCCTTAAAAAAAAGAAAAAAAAACTTATACATTAAAATAACACAGGCTACGATTTATAAAAATATTCGTCACGCTAATATAAGCTACTCGAAATACTTATCCTACGCAGTAGAAGTCACGGGCACCACCTAATTTATATAATACCTTTTACATTGGTATACAGCAATAGGTTTGCAGATAAAATAATTTTACAGTTCCGCAATGCATGCAATTTAGTTTGTATTGGGTACTTGCTAATTGTTTTAAGCCAGTTATGGGGCTATCTTTGTCTGTGATGCAGACGAGTGTAAAGATGTTATCTCAAATCAAATCAAAAATTTATTCTTCAAATAGGATTTTACAATCACTTTTGAATGTCAAAGATGCCACGCCATTGGTTTAAAAGTCTATTTACATAGGTAAGATGGAGGTAGATAGCCGATCCCGCTCGAAGCAGGCGGCGCGCGCGGCTCGGTAGCACAGCTGCGGCGCCGCCGCGGGTCGCCGGCGGGCGCGAGGAAGTCGCGACTGCTACGGCGACCCGGGATGGACCACGCCCCTTCCGTGGCCGGGGCGTCGTCGGTGGAGGAGACCGGGGGAGGTAGTGTAGCCTCCCCCGAGGAGGGCTCCCCTCTAGGCAGGGGCGGAGGCTGGGGGTTCCCGGAAGTGGCTTGATGTTCCCGGGGCTCCCTACAGACCTGAGGAAGGCCATCCCTGAGGTTTTTAGTGGGTAGGCCTCCCCCTTCTGGGGCCCCACATAACCGCCGGCTCGCCACAGCCGGGGTATGCAATTTAATGCATTTTCCTCAGGGGAACAAAAAAAAAAAGGTAAGATGGAGGTACTCAAGACACATAAAAATCCAAATTGACTCTTATTATTAAGATAATATATCACAAAAATAACAAAATGTATATAATATAATTGAACTCAATTCAGTAATTGTATATAATCCAAAACTCTATTTGCTCCTAGCTTACACCACACGCACAGCCTACCATCATCCTTTGTTCAAACGGCAGTTTAGGAAAAGCAATTTCATATTTTATGCGGCAGCCGCGTCGCGAGCTAGCTTCCCTCTACGTGGGCGATCTGCAATTCCACCAATAACCAGTTGGAGCTAGAAGCTACAACTTTGTTCTCATCTCAATTACGTACTTACATCAAGTTTAATTATTTATAATTATAAATAACAACAGATAAAGTATTGTAAACAAATAATTATTATACAAATTACACGTCGGTCCGAAATTGTAGCATATCAATAGTTTATGTACGCTCGAAGATTTTAATTCCGGATTTATTTTTTTATTGAAATATTGTCAGTTACTATGTGTGTATACGTCAAAGGACCTTTTACATATAACGTCCAAGCCCATAGCTGTATTGCATACTGTCAAATTATAACACAAAAAAAAATTATAATCATTTCATACTAATTTTCAAATGCATAATTTAAACACAAGAAATAAAAATAAACTTGCCGTTCCAATATACAGGATACAAAAAACTAGAGCTTCGTTCGTGGGCAAACGTAATTTTTATAACGAGATTCCCCATAGTGTAGCTGAATTGCCTTTTCATAAATTCAAGGTACATGTTAAAAAGACGCTAATGAGTAAGGGCTATTACAAAGTCAATGATTATTTAAATGATGCCAATGCTTGGTGTTGATTTGAGGATACATTCTAAAGTGTAAATATTTGTTTTCTCGTATAAATTGTAAACACATATGATGACGGCATAAACATTGTATGATAACGGCAATAATTTATTGTAAATGTTGTTTATTACTTTTGATAAAGCTGATAAGTTTCTTGCGTCCATTCTTTTTATCAGCTAAAAATACGTCCTGAATTTTTAGGTAGGGGAAAAAAATTGGACGATTCAAAAGAGCTTTCTATAAAGTCATATTTGAATATAAGTTAATTTTGATTTTGATTTTGAAATGTATGAGTACACTAAACAGTATGGAGCGTTGTTATAGCAACATTAACGCTCCGATTGTGGAACGAGCTCCCTGCTGAGGCTTTCCCGGGGGATTACAGTATGAGGTTCTTCAAAAAGGGAGTAAATAGGTTTTTAAAAAGTCGGCAAAGCGTTTGTGATGCCCCTAGTGTTGCAAGCGTCCATAGGCGACGGTGACTGCTTACCATCAGGCAGGCCGTAAGCCTTTTTGCTACCGTTGTAGTATAAAAAAAAAACATGCTTAAGTATGTTTGTGCTAAGTTGTTGTTTGATTTTCTTTCGCAGGTTCTAGATAATCTGTGTACCAAATTTCATTTAAATCAGTTTAGTACTTAGGTGTGAAAACGCAACAAAATTGAGTTTCAGTTCTAAGTATGGGTAAACTCAATTTTTTTTTTGTATTTTTTGTATGGAAATCTTAATGCTGTTCACTGAATACCAAATTACCACAGTATAGCTCTTATAGTTACGGAAGTGTCTGACATACGGACGAATAGACGTGACGAACCCATAAAAAAATTGCGTTGCCAATACCCAGTAATTTCACTGCCCATCTTGCATTACACCGGAACAGCAATGCCAATACTGCTATTTTACGACAGATATAGATAAAACAAAGGTACCTAAGCAAACGATCGTGGTATCATCTCTGTCTGGTCACTGTACCTCTTCGTGACTTATCCATTCCTGGTACCAGGAGACCTATTTTTGAATTACGAATGCGATTTCGAATCACCGCTGACTAATAGTCAGCGGTGACTTTGAGGTCACGGATTCCTAAACATCCAATTTTTGAAAGTCGATCGCAGAGCTGCCAACATAGACAAAGTACACACATAAATTTAAGAGTTCGTTCCACGCAGAATGTAGTCGCTGCCGGTTATTGCCGGCTTAACCATTGGTTATCTATATATATTATATATATATATATATACTGAAAAATCTAACAAAACACAGATAACATTTCACAAGTATGACTTGATTACGAGTGGGTGAGGGCACTCGTAATGTAATCACATCCGTGACTAAGGTAGTCACATCAGTGATATTCAAAAATAACAATTTATTGAAAAATCGGTGATTATTAGTCACATCGGTGATTTCGAAGTCGCATTCGTAATTCAAAAATACGTCTCCTGTAAAACGAACACCGTGTAAATCACCGAGTAACTTATTTCGCTTCGAGAAGTATTAGTTAAACTGGCAACCATGAATCACGGATGGTTTGCGGTCACGTCACAATAAAATGCCTAAACGACGTGTCTCCTAAATAACCCGCAAACAGTGACTCGCCTTAACCGCGGCTTCGATATTTTCAGTAGGTACAATGATTTTACGATCCCGGGCGCGCTCGTAAGATAGACTAAACGAAACGCTCGTTTTAAACGAAAAAACCAGCGGGACCTTTAACCAATCACTGATCATGGTAAATTTGTGCTTTTATTATTCGACTGCTACATTTTTTAACATACTTTCATGGTATTATGTATTGTATACCTATGGAATGTTGTTATGGGGACGAGCAGTAGGTTAAGGTCCTATTCCCCTAGATGGGGCAGAGAGGGCGTCCACAGTGCGTCGCCAGCCCGGTCGGTCTTGAGCTTCGCGCTTGACTTCGCTCCAGGTCTTCCCGTTTTTTTTTTCGCCTCTGCGATGATCATCCGTCGCCAGGTTTGTCTAGGCGGCCTCGCTTACGCTTTCCTTGGGGATTCCAGTCTAGGGCTTGCCTTGGTATGTGTTCGGAGTCCCTTCGGAGCGTGTGGCCGATCCACTTCCATTTGCGACGTTTAATTTGATGATCGATTGGAGTTTCACCGCAGCGTTCCCACAGGTCAAAGTTGGGTGATTTCTCGGGCCAGTAAATACCGAGAATACGACGAAGACAACGGTTGACTACCACCTGGAGCTTATGCGAGATGTCTTTAGTGACCTTCCACGTCTCGCTTCCATAAAGCAGCACGGTTTTAACATTTGATCGAAAGATTTTTAACTTGACCCTTCTAGTGAGCTTCCGTGACTGCCATATAGGGCGCAGCCGTGCGAAGGTTGCTCTTGGGACGAGCAGTAATGAAAGAATTTTCGTCTTACAGAAGAGAGCGATTCGTGCCATTTATAGTTTACCAGTTGGATATTCGCTAAGAGAATTGTTCAAATAAATCAATATCTCAACTTATCTGATCAATTTATTTAAGACTAGCTGCGCGTCCCGGCTTCGCATGGGTAAACATTACTCTTTGCAGCGTATGCGATGAAAGACATTTTATGGTTAATTTTTTTACACCTTCGGTTGGTTTTAATAAGAATTTCTAAAGGTTTCTATAGTAATCTAGTACTAAATATAGCCTATGTTACTCAGTGATAATGTAGTTTTCTAATGAAAAAAGAATTATTAAAATCGGTCCACTACTTTTTGAGTTTATTCGTTACATACAAATATATCCTCTCTATAATGTTAGTGTAGATAATTTAGTTTTGTATGTAAAAACACATTCAACAAACACTGATTTACATAATAATGTAAGGTGTGATTTTATAACTTAAATGAATCAATATAAATTTATCTGAAGTCGCGTTTCATATTCCTCGGGTCCACTCATAGTCGTGACTTACGCTCATCAAGCAACTTACATTACAAATTCCAACTCATCGCACCAACTTCTCCTCCGAATCATTTACAGTTACTGCGATTCGTCTATGGAATAATCTGCCTTTCCATATTCGAGCATCTGCTAGTAAACTCACGTTTAAGAGATTGGTTCGTGGACTATCTCGAATCACTGACTTAAGCACCTCATTTTCGAGCTATAGTAATTAATTGATTATCTATTATATAATATATATTTATGTATGTGTATGTATATATATGGCTATGTATATATGTATCTATTAGGTAGTTAGTTGTTATTTTAATTTGTGATGACCTTATTGTAAGTTATTATATGTATCTGCGCCACTTACACTTGGAACTACTAGCCATTCGGTTGACTGGTAGAGAATGCCTTGTTGCTTTAAGTCCGCCAATTGTACCCAGTTTTTTGTTGTGCAATAAAGTTTAAATAAATAAATAAATAATCTATTTAATTTTAATCCTAATTTTAAAGTTATTGGCGTAAGTTTAGTTTAATCAAGAAATATTAGCATCTAATGAATTAATGTTGATCAAGTCATTAATTTTGATAACGATTATCGATCAATAGACGCGTTACAAAATAATCACCCTAAATATAACAAATAAAAATAAACTTATCCAATGTTGAGGCTTCATAAAGCTATCTACTCGATTTTTGGTAAATGTATCCCATAATCCAAAGACACTCATACTTTTAGTTACACTCATATGTAGTAACTCAAAGTAATAACTTTTTTGAATATGTGGTAAACGGTGCTGGTTGCAAAATTGTCCACTAGTTTATAATTACATTGATAATTATTATATTTTGTAACTGTTTGATTACCTAAATAAATAAAAAAAAAAAATAACGCGGAACTAAAAAGATAGTCTTAAGTAATTAAGTTTTTTTCCTTTACTTGTGCTACATGACATTGCTTCTTGCCAAATTTCATGATTCTAGGTCAACAGAAAGTACCCTATAAGTTTTGATTCCCTTGCAAATGTCCAAATATGCAATATAAATGGAACATAAACGGCCACATATTTTTATTGCGTTGATTTAGAAATTCGATTTTTTCCCTGCTTTGAGAGATAGGAGACCTGAGTATGTGATATTAATTTCAGCTTGATATCTCGTCTTGACAGACGGACAACAGTGATCCTATAAGGTTCCGTATTTACCTTCGGAGGTACGGAACACAAAAAAGAAATACAACTTTATCCTGAATATTCCAGAGAATAAAGATCTTTTTATTGACAGTTTCATGAAAAAATACGCCTGAGCCAACCACACTCCCTACGCCTATGATATTTACATAAGCAACTGTTATTAATTAATAAGTTACACTGGGGTACTCGCAGCATCGGCGCATCAGCTAAGTGCATTTATAGCAAAACAAACCTTCTACTGACGGGTAATGTTAATCCTTCACCCCTTGGCACGTCTCCATTGTAGCACGGTAATTACTTCTATATAGCTATATAGTATACTAGCGGCCCGTCCCGGCTTCGCACGGGTACAGATATTTAAGTTATTTATAAACATACTAATTAAAACGACATAAAAATGTGTTTAAAAAAGCACGAAATGTTCAAAATATTCAATGTCGCTTGCGTCCATTGCGTAAGGAGACGACTGCGCGAATGAGTTGTTTTTTTTTCCCCTCAGTAGAGAGAGGCTGAGAATCCTCACGAAGCACGAAACGTACGGTCGGCCAAGAAAGTGGTCTACCACCCTAAGGTTGAAAATCATTCACGCGCTATAAAGTAACAGAGTTGATTTTCCCGTGCAAAAGTATTCTGACAAAATTGACAGATTAATAGCTGTCAGATTATTTTAGGTTTAAATGTCATCACTCTGCATAATCTTAAAAAGGTAATAAGTACAGGAGTTCAGCCTTATCGCTATTTTACTCACATATGAAATTTTGTCAAAACTGGTAGACCACTATCTTGGCCGACCGTACCCAGGATACCCCTGCAACGGCAAGTGTCACGGAGGTTATGTTGGACTCCACACGACCGGAGCGGTCCGATCGCGTGGCTCACCAACTAAACTCAGCCTAGCCTTGGCCATAAGGACCCTACGGCTTGGATGGAGACACGAATGAGCCGCGCGGCTACCTAGTTCATAATGGTGCACCCCCTTCTCTCGTCGAGTTAGTTACTCGATACGCTGCGTGGCAGCCACCGCCGGCATGTATTTATATTTTAATTTCATGATATCTTTGCCTATGTTACTCAGTGATAATGTAGCTGTCTAATGAAAAAAGAATTATTAAAATTGGTCCAGTACTTTTGAGTTTATTCGCTACATACAAAAATACAAATCTTTCCTCAAACATTTCAGTTATACATGATTTCTTTGTAGCTTTAACCTTTAAGCGACGGAAGCTTAAAAAATAGAGTAACTTCTCCCGTTTTCCGAGCATTCCCTTCACTGCTCTGCTCCTATTGATTGTAGCATGATGGAAAGTATATTATAACCAGCTCAGGAGTATGCAAAATGATTGCACAAAGTCTTTAAAATCCGTCTATTACTTTTTGTTTATATAACTGTTACACATATAGACAGACAGACAAAAATTTTACTTTTTGTTTGCATTTTTTGCAAGTTTGCATTCTTGGCATCAGTATCGACCACAAATTTTTTTTTTTTTTTTTTTATAGCATAGGGCAGCAAACGAGCAAACGGATCACCTGATGGTAAGCGATAACCGTTGCCCATGGACACCTGCAACACCAGAGGAGTCACAGATGCGTTGCCGGCCTTTTAAAAGGGAATAGGGGGAATAAGGGGAATAGAGGGGAATAAGGGGGGTTGGGCCTCCGGTACCCTCACTCACTCGGCGAAACACAGCGCAAGCGCTATTTTACGCCGGTTTTCTGTGAGGCCGTGGTATCACTCCGGTCGAGCCGGCCCAATTCGTGCCGAAGCATGGCTCTCCCACGGTAAAATCATTCTCTGGTAGTTTTTTTTTTTTGGAAATATATTTCGTGTACCGAATTTACCTCTCCGTATTTATTATAAGTATAGATACGTTTCTCATAATCTCGTAATCGCCAGAGGTAATTTAGGTGATACAGTCAAGGCATCTACAAGTCGTCAAACTAGTGCCACGTTACAGACGTGGCACTAATTCGACTATGCCGATATCATATGTATATATTCTTCGGCCGCCAAAGTTCAGAACCAGATTGCCACTGCTGATTTGAAGCCTTTAACTTTCTAAACTCTTCCCCAATCAAAAACTTCTTTTATTTTCCTTTTTTTTCTCAAAAGTCCTGAGGGGGGAACGTTACAAACGTTTTTTTAGACATCAATCAACTACCCTTGTCCAGTGCGGATTGATCGACTTCACTATGCATTCACTATGGATAAATATACATACAACACTTGAGAAAATAACAAAATTGCCAGGTTTAATCTTCTTAGAGGGCCAGCGCCCACATTTTTACACCAGGTGATGTAAAAGAAGAAGAAGGATTAAGAAGGTTGCTTAACATGCTGAGCAGACCAAAGATGAGTCACAGTTAAAAATTACTTTGTGTTATATCTATATCATACATAATCTTCTTTTTATATAAAAATGAATCGCAAAATAGTTTGTTACGCATAACTCAACAATTTGGCCAATTCGTTTTTTAAAAGTTTGTTCGTTCGTTGAAGTTCGAGGATAGTTTTCACGAGAAAATTTTAAATAATTATCTGAAAAACCCCGAAAAACGTTTTCTAACTAAAACGTACAGTCAATTTAAGCTTTATTGTTATTGTTATGTGTGTTCCTAACATGAAAGAGTAAATTTGTGTCAACGCTATATAAAATTGAAATTCAATCATATCTATTATGTGCGTTGGAGCACAGAATACAACGTTGCGAGGATTTAATGTCACGTTCCAAAATAGAATAGTCACAAAATGTTCATTTGGTCCTTTTTTGCAATTTGGTTGGCTATGCGATATTATCTACAACAACTTGCGTGAAAAAATTAAAAATGACGACCATACTAATACAATCGAGGGATTCCCCGTTAAACGTAAACGAAAAGGGTTGCCAATTTGTGAAAAAAAAAGAAACAATGTTAATACGGTGTTGTAAGAAAGACCCGCTCCTGTCCCTATAAAACGCGTCGTAACATTTTACCGAGACCCCCCCCCCCCCAAATTGCGTTACGTAATACTGGAACGCCCCCTAAAATAAGAAACTGCCAGGTTTGCTAGTAAAATAATTAACTGGATTCCTATCTCCTGTAAATATACACAATAAATTCACCTACCTTTTTTTTTTCTTTTTTTTATTTGAGTTACTTTTGAAAAATAGCAATTAATTGACGTCTCGAATCGTCCGCTACAATGGAGACGCGCCGAATCATAATTTCTTGCGGCAAGCTCACAAGCCCCGCTTCCCGCTTCATCAACATTCAATAACCCTGTAATCCGCACGGCAACATGGGATTTCCAAGTTTGCTGCGTTAAGGGTGCTTAGGGGCGACGAGTTCTGCTAAGGTCTAAGAATAACTATGAAATGTGTTTATAAATTTGAGCGTGCATAATGCGCTTAAGAAATGAGATTCAAAACTTTGTTCTATTCAAATATTTGCTGGTCTCCGTAACTTCGTCTACACAAGATAGCTTATTTGTTATTCTGATGTATCTATATTATTGTTAGTAGTAATGTTATTGTAAGCTTCATTAAAATCCATTCAGTAGTTTTTACTTGAAATAGTAACTAACATCCATACATACTTACGAACTAAAATATTCAAATCAAATCAAATCAAATCTTGATGTGCAAATAAATGATTTGATTTGATTTGATTTAAAATATTGATAGGGATTTGTGTATTATTACAAAATTAATGATCTATTGTGTCCTTAAAAGTTTACATCCATACTAATATTATAAATGCGAAAGTAACTCTGTCTGTCTGTCTGTCTGTCTGTTCCACTTTCACGCCAAAACTACTGAACCGATTTAAATGAAATTTGGTACACAGATAGTCTAGAGCCTGAGAAAGGACATAAGCTACTTTTTTATAGAAAATAGGTTGTAAAGGGTTGTAAAAGGTTGAAAGAAGGGATGCTAGGTTGTATGGAAAAATTGTTAAAACTACTGAACCGATTTAAATGAAATTTGGTACACAGATAGTCTAGAGGCTGAGACAGGACACAGGCTACCTTTCAAAGCAGAAAAGGGATGTAAAGGGTTGAAAGGAGGGGGTGAAAGGTTGTATGGCAGTATTGTAAAAACCACTGAACCGATTTAAATAAAATTTAATACACAGATAGTATACCCCGTATATACCAATCGTAAAACCCGAGGACCCAAGGAAGGAAATAAGATAATTTACCGACGGAAAACATATCCTTCCTGTGGGAAATTTGAATATAACGCGGGCGAAGCCGCGGGCGGAAAGCTAGTTTCTATATAATAACATCATCCTCTTGCCCATTTCCCATTATCTGGGTCGGCGCAGTAGATCTTTTCCTTCCATTCCTCTCTATCAGCCGTCACTTCCATGCTTACTCCTTTCATTCTTATATCATTCTTCACACAATCGATCCATCTTTATTCCGGCCTTCCTCTGCCCGTGTATCCCTCCACTTTCATATTCAACATTCGCTTTGTGACATGACTTTCATCCCTCCGCATCACATGTCCAAACCATGCTAATCTACTTCCTCTCACTTTTTCTACCACTGGCGCTACTTTCAGGATTCCTCTTATGTACTCATTCCTTATCTTATCCATCCTTGTCACACCACACATCCATCGTAACATTCTCATTTCATTTGTATGCAATCTATTTTCATCCTTCTTCTTGACGGGCCAGCATTCACTTCCATACATGACGACAGGTCGGATGATCGATTTGTAAGTCTATATAATAACGAAAATTATAATTTATTTATAAATATAGGTGTTCAGGACATTACTACTGACGGTTGCGCTGTGGTACTCCTTGAGATGTTGTCGCCTTTATTTGCTCCAAAGCTTTTATGCTTAGACATGGAACTTATAGAAATTGACTTCGCGTTGATGAACTAAAGGAGAAAGGTCGAGGAGAGACCCCTAAGAATAAGTAGTGTTATTGCGAAAAGAATAATAAATTAATAAATAATAAATAAATAAATATTTGTTACACTTACACCAATTAGCCTAGCCCAAACTAAGCTCTGTAAGGCTTGTGCTATGGATCTAGGGTAACGGATAGACATACATTGTATTATAAGACACTAAATAAAGATTTTTTCTTTCTTTCTTACATATATTATACATATATAAATAATTTTTACTGAAATATATATCAACAACCATGACTAAGGTACAAATGCTGGCATTCATTACACAAACATCTGCCCCCACCGGGATTCGAGTCAATATCGTCGAATAGAGAATAATAATAATAATAGTCACCACCTGCCATATTTAAATCAATGATGGTAGGTGACCGGAGACTCTTCCATAGCCTGGTTCACATTAGCACCAAAATCGAAATAGTCCAGAAGCGTTTTGACCAGTAATGACAAAAGTTTCTGTGCATCTAATTGGGTATAGTCTTTAGCTGCATTTTTCATGGTGCAGATTGAGATTAGACCCAGTTGGTACACTCCACGCACAGCTTCATTAAATTTCGCTTAAATGGCCTCTACGCGTTGGATCTATATCTCCGCGCACGCCGTATAAAGGACCGTGTCTTATAAATACGCGTGATACAAGCGATAATAATAACGCCGACGACGTCTCGATCGCTGTCGCAGACACACCTCTCTACACCCTCAGCCGGTGACACCAATGTTGCTCCCATCTTTAATACTGGTCTACTAACTACTACTACTCGCCTTCTTAACGAGGCGAAAGCAGACTGGCACAGTACGTCCGGGATGACACACTCAAAAGCACTAATCGAACCATACTCTCGCAAACGCACTGACGAGTTATTAAAGCTTAACAGGAGTAACTTGAGCGTGATGGTTAGGGCTTTGACCGGTCACTGCAAGTTGAATAGACACCTTTACAACATGATACTAAAGGACACTGACACATGCAGAGTCTGCGAACAAGAGCGTGAAACACCAATACATCTCTTGTGCTACTGTGAACCGCTGATTCACAAAAGAAACAGACACCTGGGGAAACACATCATTGACCCAGATGAATAAAAACAATCCGAACTGGGAACATCCTATCTTTCTTGGTCAGTGCCCAGTAAGGGAGCTACTGTAGGGCCTACATAGAACCTACATAGGAGGCTGGTCACAATAGATCTTAATAGGTCGCAGTGATGCATATCAGCCCCGACTTACACACGAAATAGAAA